>CM031859.1:68892405-69287756 GCA_018697195.1 Certhia americana
ATATATATATATATATATATATATATATATATATATATATATATATAATATTTCAGTCCTTTAGGCAGCTGCAGAGGTTTTTTATCATGTCTGAGATGAAACAGACTGTGGAAAAGATAATCCCTTTGATAGATATGTCTGATGGGCTGTCTTGCTTCTTTCGTCTTGTAATAAAAATGTAAGCACTAACTTTAAAATGTTCCCTGTTTGTATAGATAGAGAAACTTGGAAAAAGGACAGTTGTACCCCATAGCTGTCAGATGCGGACAATGAAAGGACAAGTACACAAAATAAGATGTCTGTGAGGAGAATTTACTGCATAGGTTTTAATCTTAATCTATTCTTTTTTTTTTTACAAGGGTAGTGATATTGAAAGACAAATGGTTGCTTGCAATTAGACAAACAACTGGCAATGACAATTCCAGGAGTTTATTCCTGGCTTTGTTGCGTGGACTCTGGGTGAGGTGCTCAAACTTTAAGGTGTTCCATAGAATATCAATTATTAGACCAGCTCCTGTAGTGCCCCTGTGAGATCACTCAGCTATTACTTGTCATTGTCTTGGCTGGCTACAGGACGAAAGGCTTAGGTCAAGATGTGTGTGCTTATGGTATAACAGATGTATAGAAACTAGTGCAGGGCTAAATGAGAAAGAAACCCTGATATACTGGGCTATTTTTCCTTCTCCCTCCCCACTACTGCTTTTATACCCCACAGGTTTATGTAAGTCATTTTCAAATCATCCATGTCTTTCCCTGGGGCCCCCCTAAATGTGAGCTCTTTTTTCTGTCTCCATTGTTTGAACAGATCTCTCTCTGCTCCTACACCTACCTTCTGTTTGGTTTGTGTGATATGCTTATCTCTTTACTGAAGCTTGAGCTCTTACATAGAGCTGAGCTTTGGACATGGCTGAAGTTCTTGAGATCAGGAGGAGAGAGGAATGGGGAAGAACACCTCTGTTCCAAAATGGACATTCTGCTGTGTGTATGAACTTTTAGGAGGTGGCTGTTAGGCAATGAAGAGGAAATGTTTTTATGTTATAGCAAGAAACAAGTTACTTATAAGTTAAGTTAATGGTATTTTCTGAAGGGGGATTTTTGCAAGAGCATTGCTTTAGCTTAAGGTACTGGCAAAGCATGACTTCAACCTAATTTAGAATGATTGCTTTTAGAAAGATTAGCCTATGCAATACACAGCTGTGCCTGTAGAACGTAGAAATCCATTGATTTGGCATGTCTTCTTTGTCTGTAATTGAAAAGGTGGGTATGGAAATGGGGGGTGCCTACATAGCATTGTTTTCATTTTTCAGGGGTGATTTTTGGAGATTCAGTAGCTGGCATTTTTATTTCTGAGTTAATACCAAGTTCTGCCTTTTTGTGTTCACTGTTTTTCCAATAATCTTGTCCAGCTGAGCTTTGAGGAAATAAGCATTATTTTTGTCTGTACACTAGTGTTTCTGCACTCAGTTCACCTAAGTTCTCATAGCAGTTGAATTGCATGGAGCATTTGGTTCTTGTTTAATACTCATATTAAGCACTTAGTTTGGTGGTATTGTTAGAACAGTCTGCTGCAAGAAGATCCTGCTCCTTAGAGAGGAGTGATGTGAGGTGTGATCCTGGCAGATACTTCTTACAGTGTCAATTGAAGTGTTTTGGGAAACATCTATGACAGTTTCTAGCTCCTTATAATTCCTCAGTCTTTAGCTCTCAAGGGGTGTTTCATTTATCAGTGGGGTCAATGCTAATTTAGTCTAATGAACAGTGTTTTACTACTCTAAGGTGGGGAAGTAGAGGCACAGAGTTCAAATGAGGTTTCCTAGGTGATTCAGCAGGTCAGTGCAAGAGCTGGAGAGGGCCTCTCTTGGGTCATTACATCCACTGAGAGTACTATTTAATATACTGACTAAATAATTGGATGATGTAAGAACTATCGTGTAGCATGTACTATCTTTTATTGTTTCTGAGTGTGTCTCAGGAGTGCAGTTATAAGCAGCAAAACAGATACTCTCCAAGCTCAGAGAACATGATTATTTCACTATTGCCAAAGAATTATGAATTCCATTGTTTCATAAATTATTTGGTTGACTGTATTTATTAATGTGAGCTAACTTGTGTCTTTTCTGGTACTCCAGTGTAAAAAATGCTGATGATTTGACGACATGATCTGTTATCTGAATTTCCATTTCAGATGCTGCTCATTTGATGTGGTTTGAAAGGCTTTATGTGTGGCTACAGTGCTTTGAGAAATACATTTTATATCCAGCCATAATACTGAATGCACTCACCATTGATGCTTTCTCAATTAGTAAATACAAGAAGCTTGGTACACAGTAAGTAGATTAAAACTCAAAGCATGTGATTAGTAGACTATTTGGTTTTAGACTGAAGACTGAGAAATGGAATTTGATTTTAAATAAGCCTGTAATCTTGTCGCAGTTTGCTTTCATGCATATTAGTTCAAAATACAATAATCATTGGCTTTGCTGCCAGAAAAATGCAAAACTACCTTAGCACACTAAAATATGTCTCCAGTGAGAGAGAGTGAAATTAGAAGATTAAAGAGCTATATATAGATATATATGGAAGGTCTAAATGTCAATTATAAGCAAGACAGACTATACCAGGCTGCAGGTGTTTGATGGGCATAAACTCAGTGGGGTAACTAGAATTAATCAGATGAAAATGAGAAATCTAGGCTGGGTATCAGGAAATATTTCCTAACTGAGGCTTTTTAACACTATGCAGTAGTCTCCCAAAGGAGTTATCAGAAGCTTCACCACACACAAGTCTTTTAAGGCTGAATAAAATATTGAACAGTGTAGAAAGGTGGGTAGTCCTGCATTAAGAGTGGTTTGAGAAAGGTGGGGGTACAAGTTTTGACAAAGTCTCATATCTTAGATATTAAGCAGAACTGGTGATGCTGATCCATGGTCTCGCAATATGATCTTTGCAGACAGCCTTTTATGGTAAGTATTTTAGTCAGTGACTTGCCTACTGCAGATATTCAGCAGGCTTAGTGACTGCAGTATCCCCAGTGAACAGAGTTCCTGCAGTCTTTTTATCAGAAAGACAGTGATGCGGATGATAAAACAAAGAAACAGCCTTGGAATGTTCCAGTAGCAAATGAAACTGCTGGGAGGTGGGGGAGAGTTCCTCAGTATCCATAGTAATACAGATACTTAATTTCAAATCTTAGATAAAAGAACTCTGATGTAAAAATTGCATGTTGATTTAATTATTTCTCTTTCTTGAAGAGCAACAGAACTCTAGAACTACACAACTATAAGGAGAAGAAAGCCCCTGCATTTTGGGGTTGAAACTTGGACTAGGGCATTAGTCAAATTTTCTGCATATTTCCCACGGACAGCTACTTTTCCAGAGAGAATCTTGCCAGTCACTCATTGATAACCTTTGTATCCCCACTGACCCTTTTTCCCCCCAGGCACTTGGAAGATGCTTCAGCCAAGGTGCTGCAAGAGTTCAGGTGTATTGTCCAGGGTTACACTGAATCCACACTCATCCCTGTATTTAGTTCTGCAAGGCTGGGAGAATTAAAAGTAGTCAGAATGCCATTTGTTACTAGCTTGCAGACGTGACTGAATACATGCAGGGAGCAAATATGTAGGGTTAGGAAGGTGCTATTTTTACATAGTCATTCCTCCAAGCTAGATTGCACTTTAAAGTATCACCTCCCTCAAGTGTTCAGAAGAAATGAGTCAGACCCCCAGAAGTCTTGAGATTAAAGAAAGTAATTACATTTGTCTGCCTCTGATTGTTTGGCCTGTGGGGGAATACCACAGCAGTCCTTTCCTTTCCCATCCCCCTTCTGTCTTTGTGATCACCTGTGTAAAACCTGCTTTCTCCTTTTCCTTGTAACTCTGGTCTATCCATGAAACTCCCAGTATCCCTTTTCCTCTGGCTCTCCTCTTTAATACTTTCTCCCTACAGCTGCCATCCAAATGCCAAATACAAAGCATTCATCTTCATATCCCACCTCTTTCTTAACTCTGTAAAATCATAAAGATTCCATGATCAGGGATTCTCCTTGCTACTTCCATATACAGTGTTACTGGGAGTTGTACTTGCTGTGCTTTAATGCATAAATACCTGTTTTCCATTGCTGCAGCGTTCCTCAGTTATTGACCACCCAAGGATCAGACTACATCATGCTGTAGGGAAAGGAAGACACTCTGTGTCTGAAAGTGTCTGAGGTGGTACATTTTGTGTGATTTGATGTCCGAGTTTTTCTCAAATGGAATTAATTTTTTAAAAAAAAGCTTCACCTTGCTTTGTGATTTAAAGAACTGCAGCAGTTTGCTTCTTGAGGAGGCAGAACAGCTCCTTTATAGTCAGAAGTTTGCTTGAGCTTTCCAGACCCTTATGTGCTGATTATTAACAGGACCCATGCTGACAGTGTCTGCCCCTGTTACCTGCCAGAGAGGCAGTGGAAATCAGCCCTCCTTCTCATGCTCCCTTACATCTTTTCCCAGGAGTTAAGGCCCCAGGAAAATCACCATGTGTGGCAGTATTTTTAAAGAAGAAGGAATAATGAGCAAATTATTTTCCGTCACCTCTGAATCCATTATTTTGTAAAGTGTCATTTTTTGGTGAAAGTTTCATCATGGTAACAGGCACAGTGACAAAAAAGTCTTCCTTTTGCTATATAATCTGTAAGTTTCCATGTAAAAATTTCTCCATGTTGCAAGTATTTTCTTCTTTCTGAAGAACGAGATATACAAGTGGTTCATACAGGTTACACTTGGATGGCTTCTGGTGGCTTCAGAATCTATTTAGCTTAGTCATTATGTTTTCCATGCAGAAATGTGGGGCAAATTGAAAAGAACAGCTTTGACAAGGTGGAATATAAGGTCAGCTTGGCATTTCATCCCAACAGTAATGCTCTGCTGATCCTTTAAAATGACCAGCACTCAAAATAAAGTTGCATCTGCATTACGGTAGATACACAGTAATGAATAAATGCCATATAAAATCAAATCAACATGGAAAATAGAAATTTTTCTAGGATGGTGAAAACCTGTTGAGAGCTTTCTAGCGTGCCAAGTGTCAGTCATGGCAGCAGGTATTGTCCTGGTTAGCAGCAGGATGAAGGAGAACCTTCCATGCATTTTGCAAATACCTGGCCTACTTTCTCACTTATTATACATTTAAGTCCCCACATTTTGGACGGCATAGATGCAACACAATTTGTTTTTATCTGATGAATTACTATGTAGAATAATCAACTTTCTGATTAAGAACAGTGGTAAGAATTTCAGACACTTCACATCTATGTGAATTTCTACCCAGAACTTTGGCAGTGCATAATGAAATTACAAGTAAAATTATAAATTCTGTCATTAAGTGAAATTTCTTGTAATTAAAAAAAAAAAAAAAATTGAGTCAAAGAAGTTTTTTTTTTATATTGCAGTAATAATGGAAGTGCCAAGGTATTTCCTGGACTGAGATTTTATTTTAATAGGGATATAAAAATATCTGGTCTAGATTCTTGGGTTTTAGTAATATAATATAATAATATATATAAATAATGATAAGGGAAAAATACAGAATTTCACATAAGTAAAATAAATGTGATGATTTCTGATATTACTTCTATATCATTTTAATAAATAAGGTATGTAGATATAGTTATGCATAGCAACCTAAAATACATTTGGTACAGATATTTAAGAGCTTCTTTATTTAATGCCTTATGACTTGATTAGGTTTTTCTCTCTGCTTTTCTTACAGCTGTGACATTATCCTGATAACAGTTGCTGGGATGAAACTCCTCCGCTCCTCATTCTGTAATCCTATTAATCAATTTGTTACTTTGAGCTTTACTGTGATCTTCTTCCGGTTTGACTACAGAGATATTTCAGAAAATTTCTTGCTGGATTTCTTCATGATGTCCATTGTATTTAACAAGGCAAGTTTTAGAACTCCTAGAATTTCTTCAGAAAATGTATCCTCCAAGTGTCACCTGGCTGATCAATACGTGTTTGGACTTTTTAGAAGTAATGAATGCGTACATAGACTCAGATTATTGGTACTATAGAGTTAAAAATCTGTTAAATTGAAAAAAAGGCTTTGATTAAGTGTTTTTTCTGGCTTTGTGCAATGTTTTTCATTTACTTTTTGTTCACATGTTGCTATATAAAGTTCAGAATTGTTGTTTTCAAGAGAAGAATCCTCAATGAGCTTGAAAGAGCCTCTTGGGTCATTAGTGCAGGACTGCCCTCCAGATCAATCGCCTGGTGTTTTTATCTTGGTTTCCTTTGAATGCCTCTAGTGGTTGACTCAACAACTTCCTTTGGGAAATTATTCCATTATCTAATCACCCTCATGATAATAAATGTTTTCCTAATGTCAGCCTTAACATTTTTCTTTTCCTATTTTCAGTCTGTTATCCTTGTGATGCTGCCCTTAACCTTAACCTCAGTGCTCCTTCCTCTCTATTACATTGTCAACCCTTGAAGTGTGTTCGAGTTCAGTTTATTTAAAAACTACCAAACCCTTTCTGCATCAGTCAGGTCAGACCCTGTCTTTATTTGGAATCTAAGCTGTTTCACTGAAAGAATTAGGCTTAACTGATACTTTGAGAAAACATGGGTGGGTATTGAAGATTTGAAAGTATTCATCCAGGGGTAACTCTGTGAGGTGTTTGGTTTTATTGCTCTTTGTTTTGCTTGGGTTTTTTTGCTCAGGCTTCTTTGCTTGGTTTCTTTTTCTAAAATATTCCTACTATATGTGTATGACCCATCTAGCACCCCTTAGTTTCTGAGAGAAGACATGGTTTCATATTGATTGCTCAATGTGCTGTGGAGATATTTAGCCTTCTACACAAGGCGCATCAGCTCATACTGCTGTCCATGCCCACCTGGAAGTTTCAGGCTTCTTATGGGAGGGCCCAGTTATTTGATGTAACATGGGGAGTTCCCAGTCATTTAGAGAAAGAGTAAAGGAGAAATTGAATTTTTTTCCTGGTTTATTTCTGTGCTGCTGTAAGGGAGGATGAGAAAGGAGGAATCCACAAAATCACAACTTGGTGAGGTAACTTGAGCTCACACTTTTTGCTGGACTCTTGGACCAGATTCCTGAAGAAGCTTCACCCGCTTCAAGCCTTCACCCTCAGAACTGTTCTGCTTTCTCTCTGCTGGGGTGAGAAGGCAAGGCCTGGGGAGAAAGGGCAGTGGAAGAGATGAGACAAAGCTCTGCTTTAACAAGATCTCCCTCCACCATGTTCTGATCCTAAAACATGACTAGAGTAATTTTTTAAGCTTCTTAACTTAGAGTGAAAGATAACCAGGAAAAGCGATGCAGAGTTTACTAGCATTATGCCAGTCTTCAGTATTTGTTTCATTATCATGTTCCCTAAAGAGAGGGGTAAATTTCTGTCTCTAGAGGAGTTTATCACTGATGTGCATCAGTGGAAATCCCATGTCTGAATGATGGTTTACTTAACCTAAAACTCATTCTCTAAAAACCTCCTTACAGGATCAAAAAATTAGCATCCCAGAATTGAAAGTTCCACTATTTGTTAATTCTTTGGAAAATGTTGACCTCATGAGCATATTACAAAATACTGCTGTGAATTATTGCATGCTTTTGTAAGAAAGAGATATAAAGTCTTTTCAGTAGGATTTTTTACAGTTACTTGGGTAGATTGAAGCTACTGTTTGCAGTAGAAAGACTAGAGTTTGCAATGAAAATGAGATAACGAAGGACTCATTTAATTAAGCAGAGATGTTTGCTAAAATACTACTCTACTAGACTGAAAGCTGTACTGCAGACATGTTTTGAAAATGTAGTTTTAGCATTGATCTTCCACCTTCACATCTAACAATATCTGAAATTTTGCAGGTCATTAGTTCAGCAAGTGGAATTGTCTTTGTTCCATTTAAAAATTCGAAGTCAAAACAGTTGAATTATTTATATTACAAAAGCACATGCACAGTTTCCCAGTAAATATTAGATACAATATGAAAAATAGCATTGTAGATGACAGCAATTAAATTCCTTTTACTTTCAAATCATAAAGGGCATAAGTATATTTTACCATAATTATGGTTTGAACTTTAATTAGCTCAGCATTGTGGAACTTCAGTAAAGAATATAATCACTTGAGGATAAGTATGGTGTGTGTTTATTTCATACTATAGGCCCTAAGCAAACTGCATCCTTTGTTCCTAAAAGCTTTATGGGTCTTCACAGATTCTGTCTGTATTTCAGTCATTTTTATATTTGCACTTATTTTTTTAATATACAAACAAAATCTGAAATACTGTCTATTGCGGTCACCGTTAGCTATGTAGAGTTTATTACACAGTCATGACTGATTTCTGTTTGCACATTGAAAATGTCAGTTTGCCACTCTATTAATTAGGGAATACTAGAAGCACTGTGTCTTAGTCATAGTGACAGCAATTTTTAAGCAAGCTTACCCCACAAAAAGCTTTGCAATGCTTTCAAAACATGGTGGTATTATTTTTTTCTTCTACCAGGCACTGGGGAAGAAAGAATCTAAATTCAACAGACACTCACAACTGCACTAGTCACACTTGATGCAGATTATATGGAAGAAAACTTTGCTAATAATGTTTGTTAGAGTATTTCTAAATAGCTCACTGATTGTGCTTCCCTTGTTTTCCCCATTGTGCTGCTGATTTAATGTAATTTAGTCAAATCAGAAACCCCAAGTGAGCATACTGCTCCCTGAGCAAGCTGGGACACGGAAGTCCAAATTGTTGCTCACTGATTTTCATCTCACTTGGCCAAAACACCCACACTGAGGTAACACAGAGAACAAGAGAGTCTATTCAGTTCTATTCCTGAGATTTTTTTTTTATTATTATTATTTGCCTTTTCAACATCATAGGACTTATTAATGTGACACAGTTAATTCAATTATTTTAAAAAAAATATTAGCTGTTTACATTTTGACAATTCACAGGATGTGAGAACACTAAATGTTGATTTAGACATATGCAGAGTGTGCTATTTTGTATTTCAAATTGCCTTGGGAAGGCATCAAGATAAACATTTAGGAAAGATTTTCTTACTTGTTTTTGAGAATGATTGCAGCTTTCAATTCAAGTGAAACAGGACTTCTCCATCTTTCTTAAACTAAGACTTTCCATGTAGCAGGACCAGGTTGTGTCCTTGACTACAACCTGGGATTCTTCTGTCAAAACTCCTGTTGTCTGTAATCTTTAAATCAGAGCTGAATGGCCTTTTAAAAGAAGTATGTGGTTGTTCACTCAAAATGCGTGGGTGTAATGCTCTGATGTATATTCTGCAGGAAGTCAAACCAGATAATCGAGACAGTCTTGGTCTACATGACTCCATGTAAACCTTTCAAATGAGCCAGTTGTTCTCCCTGGAAGTTTTAGGAGATAATGTCAGTGCAAAGCTAAATAAGAATGTTCATATTAGGTGAAAATGGAAACCCACAAAAAACTGAGAATATATTCTTCATAGTCATAGCAAAGATGCAATATTTAATAGGATATTTTTTCCTAGACTTTAAACACTAAGAAAAATTTTGAGACTTTCTTATAATAGAGTAAAAAAAAATTGGAAATATTAAATGGTTTGAATAGTTTATTTGGAACCGATGAAAAGATGGGCCTTTCTTCCATCCTTTTGCTGCCTACTGACATAATATTTAACTGAGAAAAAGCTCTAACACATGCAAAAGCTAAGAGAGGAAGAGCATATGGATGATTAAGTAAGCTCATCCAGTCCATTTTTCTTCAGTGTTATAAATATAAGCAAGCAAAAAGTAAAACAGTAATGTACCCAGCACTGCCTTCCGTGGCAGATGTGTGAGATGCTTTTGCAAGATGTCTGGAGTAGCTGCTCAAGAATGAACCGGTATTTAAGTGTGAAAAAAGAAGAAAATGCAAGCCATTCAAACAGCAGGGATATCAGTTTGCAATTAGCTGAATGTTAACAAGGATGCTCAGGGCAAGACTTGTCCCCAGCTCTTTTGCTGGGCTCTGTTAAAAATACCATTTTCTGTTTCATCCAGTGCCACCAGCATCCTCTAAATTTTGCTGGTGGAAAGGAGTCAATGGTATCTCCCTGAACTGCTTTTGGAACCTCAAGCAGAGCTGATGTTGAGCTGAAGGAGCAAAGACAGCAAAAAACTTGGTAGTGTGGCTGTGGATGCTCCTGTCTGTAGTATGCTCTTGGCAACTACAAAAGCCTAGTGGGAGGTTCTTGCCAGCCTCTTCACTGCTGGGAGCATGCTGCTAAACTGGCTCTTACCAGCAACTCTTTCATCTCTACAGCACAACTGAGAAAATTATACTTCTGCTTTGGAATATGGATTTTGACAAATCCGTGCAGCTTCCTTTAAGCCCTAAAGAGTGAGCCACCCCTAGCTTACACATTCATCTACCACACAGATATGAATGGCAATGATAAGCCCAAGTGCCATTAACCTTTGAATGTATAGGACGACAACTTCTTATATCTTTCACTGTCTTTTATGTTACTGTCAGGTAGTGTAATGGCCTCCTAAGTTGTGTGAGTGGATGAACTAATTAGCAATACAAAAATATGAAATCACCTTATATTTTCTTCTCATCAAGTCTTCTGAGGGTTCTGAATTCGTCTTCATGTGTAAGGCAAAATAATCAAAGAAGAGCTTGTTAAATTTGACTTCATTAACACTGAATTTATTTGCCTAAGTACTCTTATTCCTGCTGAGTTCGCTTAAATACACAATTTCCCTGTTTGATATTTTTTCTTCTTTCCCAGAATACATTTTCCAGCTAATAAGGGATACACATTTTTGTAAGATATTTTCTCCTTCTGTATTCTTCTTTCTGACATAGTATCCAAGACCACATGTTTATGAAAGATGATCTTTGTCAGAGTAGGTGCAGCTAACGTGGGCAGTTTGTATCAACCTGGCAGACCTGTGCTGCTCAGGCTTCACTTTCAACATCCTCAACACAATTCCTTGGACAGAAATTATGTGTGTCATCTTGTTTTCCTTCATTTTATGAGAAAGTGCTGCCAAGTGCACTGACCTTCTTGGTGCATTGTTGAAGTCAAGTATTTAACCTATTGGATCTTTTTATTGCCTTTGTGGCAATGAAACTCTTGGTTAGTTGGCATGTCTCATTGATTTAGGTGCTACTTATAAGTCAAAAGCCTCACTCTTTTTCCTTTCCTCTTCTGATTTTTCATCCTTCTCTAAATCTGATGTTTCACTTCAAAGCTTTTAGCTCTAAGTCGTTAATTCATATTTTAATCCATTCCTTGCCATTTGTGCATTCTGAAATCCAATGTCTTAATCATCTGTACCCTCTTGGCTCACAGCTGTTTCCTCAGTTTTTGGTATCTGGTATATAAACCCTTTTAAGACACTTTCTGCTGAATAAAATACCCAAGGCTATATCTGATATTTAAAAGGATAATCCCAGTGGTATTTTCCATAGACACCTTAACTCTCTTGGACATTGTACAGTTCATGTTTTCTCTTAATATTTCAGGAATGGATTAATTGATTTTTCATTCAGCCTTCTGTCTCTGACCTCTTTGTCAGACTGCATTCATTACACTATTCCCAAATTACATTTTCTCTCTCTTTTTTTGGTGGTTTTTTTTTTTTTTCTCTAGAATGGGACTAGTACATTTGGGGGTTCAGGGAGATGTACACCTACTCCCTGCATCAGTCTGGCTCAGTATGCACTGAGGTCTATGTTCTATGTGCTGATAGAGGCCTGTTCTGTCTGTGTTGATGTTAAGCACTGAAAGAGAAACCTGGAGTACTTCAGTGCAAACTTGGTGTTTTTTCTTATGTCCACTTTTACCTCAGAATGATAGAATGGCTTGGGTTGGAAGGGACTTCAGATATGATTGAGTTCCAACTCCCCTGCTATGGGCAGGGACACCTTCTGCCAGGTTGCTCAAAGCCCCATCCAGTCTGGTCTTGAGCACTTCCGTGGATGGGGCATCCACAGCTTCTCCAGGCAACCTGTTCCAGTGCCTCACCACCATCCTAGTGAAGAATTTCTTCCTAATACTTTATCTAAATCTCTTTTAGTTGAAAACCATTCCCCCTTCTCCTATCACTTCAGCCCCCTATTAAAAAAAACCCTTTTCCTGCTCTCCTGCAGGTCTCCTTTTGGTACTGGAAGGCTTAAAGACACTTCAAAGTCTCCCTGGAACCTTCTCTTCACCAGGCTGAACATCCCCAACTCTCCTAGCTTTTCTTCATAGGAGAGGCACTCCATTCCTTTGACCATCTTCTTTGCTTTCCTCTGGACCCACTCTAATGGGTTCATATCTTTCTTGTGCTGGGACCCCAGAGCTGGATGCAGTGCCCCAGGTGGGGTCTCACCAGAGCAGAGCAGAGGGGCAGAATCCCCTCCCTGGCTCTGCTGCCCACTCTGCTCTGGATGCAGCCCAGGACGCGTTTGGCTTTCTGGGGTGTGAGTGCCCAAGGCTGGGTCATGTCCATTCACCAGCCTCTCACCCTCCAGCACCTTCAGGTGCTTCTCCTCAGGGCTGCTCTCTATCCATTCCCCAGCAGCCTGTATTTGTGCCTGAGATTGCCCCAACCCAGGTGCAGGACCTTTCACTTGGCTTTGTTCAACTACATGAGGTTTGAACGGGCCCAATCGTTTCAGAAAGGAAATTTCTGGTAAGATAGGGTGTTGGCAGAATCCATGCCTATGAAGGTTTTCCTGAAAATGCCTGAATCAATGCAACTGATGAGTGCACTCCCAGTTGCACTGATTTATTTTGCTTATCTGGCCCTCTTCAAATTAGGCTGATGAGCTCTGATCTTGTCCTTTTTGCCCACCTTGAGATGGATATATGTGAGTCTAGTTTTTTTACAATGTCTAAGGTTCCTTCTCTGGGCTCTTGCTATCATCTGACAATGTAGGAAGAAGCAGCATCTATCCTGAGCTGATTCAGGGCTCTGTTAGGTTTTATGACAGTCTCACTATCACAATCCTTACCATACTTACCTCTGGTTAACATTTAACATCAATTGTAAGGCTTTCGAGGCTTGCTACTCAAACTACTTAAAACATGCCTGTTTTCTACAAGTGTCAGTGTTAAGTGATGAAAGTTCTGTTTGAGGAATATATTCTTTCCTCCAAGGTTTGCTATCAGAGACTTGTGCTGATTATATTTTGATCCTCTTGTATGTATTGCATTTGAGGATTTTGAAGCACACAATATAAAGGCTGCAAGTGTCTGTAAGCATGTGCAGATAAAGACATCCTGGAAAGTATTTTTTGAAGGTTCAAACACAGCTGTCCAAATACACCAATAGAACATCACAATGATTTAAGACATAAGCATTAAAAACCTTTAGTATTTCCAGTAAATCTTGTTTTGCAGGACTTCATAGATGAAGCTTGTTTTAAATGGTATTAAATAAAAACCCAAAAGTCAATGATTTGCAAAGGAAAGCCATGAACAAGAGTAAAAATGTTCCACCAAGTTTAATTTTATATCCTTAAACACATACATATTTGAAGCTTTTCCCTCTTGATGTATATTAATTTTTATTGGCATACCAAAAAGAAAATAAAAAGTATGTCATTAGAATTTAATTCCAAAAGATGGAGATTCCACTTGATCAGAATTAGCTTAACATGAAAAAGTAAATACTCCTCTCAGAATCTCAGTTCACATCATCTCAAGTTCTCAGGATCTAAAGAGGAATATAAAGAAATACCTGTTCAAACTGGGAAATAACTTCTTTCTGCACTTAACTTTTTAAATCTCAATTTGTGTTACATGTAGAGCATATAGCTATATATATATATAAAACTGTTATTTTTGTTTAAAACCTATGTGTGTATATATATATACACAGGTTTTTTTTAACATAGAAAAGTTCAAACTTAGCAAAAAAACGTTAATGTTTATGCATTATTTAGTCCCAGAGTTGCCAAGAAGTCTGCCCACACAGAATCCCAACAGATGCCAAACACATAGAAGGGCCGCCAAAAGCTGAGAGCATTGCATAGTCTCCATCTCACATTGAGTCATTTAAATTCGGGTGTTAACCTCTGCCTAATTTATGAAAATCTACCAAACTGAGAAAAGGAGATACCATTTTAGTGATGTTTCAGACTCCACAAATCTTTTATTTTTCATGTATGTTAACTAATTTCTATTGACTTAATTTGTAATGGTACTTAAATTTGGTTAAGTAAGAATAACCAGATTTAAAGAAAATCCTGGGAAGAGAAGGCTTTGCCTTTGCTTTGTTTATTACTCACTGGTGTGCCAGAAGACTGTAGAGGCTTCAGAACTCATAGAATACTTAAAGATGATTAAGATAAAATGTGTGCCCACATAAGATAAACATGAAAGATGGATGCATGTTCTGCACTTTTACTTGACAGTAGTGAGAAAGTGCTGGTTTAAATTCACTGAACATGCTGATAATTTAAAGTCTTTATCAAAGACTTTAAAAATAGTCACATGCATAAAGATATCTAGGAATATTAGAACTTTTGTGGCCCCTAAATAATATATAATTATATATTATACATAATATATAAATATATAATAGTTTCCAATATAGAATTTTAGTAAACATTGAAGATCTAATAAGGTTTAATACAAATATTCTTTTATAAATAATTTTAAACTGGGAGGCAGAAGTCTTAAAAAAATTAATCTTGTACATATGTTAAGGAAATGGTTATTAAAAGAGGGCTAAAATTCACTAGAGACTATTTTTTTTCACCTTGAATTTAGATGGGAAGGTTCCCTCTTTTTATCTAGCGCTGTTGCACCTCACCCTCCCTCATTCAAACAAAACTCCACTGGTGATAATTTTTGTGTTTCACAAAACCACAGAAGGGCTGAGGTGTCCCATCAGGTCCCACAGAAGTGGGTTTTTTCTAGTTTGGTTTAATGTGCCCTCAACTAATCCTTTGCTGTGTAGGGTGTCTGAATTTCTGCATCCTTCCTCAGAGGTCTCAGGGGCCTCTGACTGGAAGGGGCACCAGTGAAGACCAAGGCAAGAAGGCATTGAGTACTTTGGCCTTCCCGGTGCCTTTTGTCACCTGGTCTCCTGCCTCATCCATCAGCAGGTCCATGTGACTTTTTTCCAGTCTGTGTGCTGCTGTCAATACACCTGTAGAAGTCCTTTCTGTTGCCTTTTGTTTTCCTCAACAGATTCAGCTCCAGATGGGCTTTGCCTTTACTCTCTCTTTGCTATTTGTTCTGTACTGTTTCTGGCAATTTAAAAAAGATGGAAGTTTTCCTCTTTAGCTCATGCCTTCAGATTACTGAAGGTTGAAATGCAGCTAGTTGTAGTTGAAATAAGAGAATAGTTCAGCCTCCCCTGTTAATAAAGGCAATTTTTAGCAGCTTCATTTTCTGTGAGAAAAGGTCTGTGAGTTCCCCTGTCAGATACGGGAGGAAGCATATTGCAAATTGGATGAAACTGATAAGGAGAAACAGTTTCTCAGATCGATCTAGCAAAATGAAGAAGAGAAAATGTAAAAGCCAAAGTCCTCCTTTCCTAAATCTCGGTGTTGTAGTTGGTAGATGACATCACCTTTAGCAATTATAGTTAGAGATGTAAAATGCTAATGGCATATTACCCTGAAGGCATTTGCAGAACATGCCCTGGAAGCAGGGATTTAAGAGGTAATAGAGGCACTTGACAACTCTTAATGAAAGCAGTAGCTTGAAAATCACACATTTCCAGGCTTTTAAGTGCAGTGTTGTAAGGCTTTCAAAAACCAAGAGAGGTTCACTAAAGCGTTCTTGCTTCGTGTTCTTGTGAATGGAAATGAGCTCCTTTGCCTGTCTTGTGGAAGTGTTAGCTGAGAGGCAAGTGTTGAAAGAAAGAACAGCGAGTTCAAGCAGTGGTGAATGCAGGAGCAGTAAGACTTGCTAGATGCAACAGGGAACTTTGGCTCCATGGGCCAAGTTTTGCAAGGTGTAAATATTAAAGAACAACTAAAAATTATGTATTGGAGCAAGGAGCCAGAAGGGTGTCCTCCTGGATTTGGTTTCCTAGCAAATGTAAAACCTGAATTTTATTTGAGATTTGAAAACCTTTTGATGAATTCTGTGCTTTGAGCACAACTGGGGTGATTTGTGGCTCTGTGATTTCAATCTGTAACTGGCAGAACTTCGCTGGGTTTTGTGCTGCAGTTTGGAATTTTTGAAGTTTCAAATGCAAGTCATTAGCTTTTTCCAGCCCTTCACTTAAATCTTTTTGCAGATAAATTTTTTCTTCTAGCTGTTCATTGTGATGTTTCAGATAAATACAAATGAAGCAAAACAAAGCAACCCCACAACCTGCTAAATAAGATTCAAATAAATAAATAACCGTTTGAGTTTCAGTCCAGTTACTTTAATGCTGCAGTCTGCAAGTCATGTGTAGTAATTTTGACAGAAAACAAAGTTTTCAAGATACAAGTTTCTCAAACTAAGTAGGGGTAACCAAGCTGTGCACTGAAGGGATTGTAACAGCTTGTTTTTATCAGGGCTTTGGTGGTTTTAAATAGTGTATCTGTGCAAAGTGTAATCTATACTTTGCATATTGCTCCTAATTTCAATCGTGCCAAAGCAAAGAAAGTGTGTGAATCACTGCTTGCATCTCATCTGGGAGGTTTATTAGTTGTAGCTGGAGCTAGCATGGCACTGGTTATACTGAGTTAGCAGCTGCTGTCTGATAGTTCTGTAGCACAAGGAACAAAACAGGTCAATGCTACAAGTGATTCTTACTTCCCTCACTTTTAATATGAAGCTGTTTACTACGGTCTGTGGAGAAGCTCAGTGAAACATCTTGTAAGTGCATTGCCACTGTGCTTACAGATGGCCAAGTGGGACTTTGGGGGTGGTGACTTAAGGAGGGGTGAAAGGAGCTGGCCAGAGAAGGTGTATCCTCTCTGGCTGTCAGCATGCTCGTACCTGAAGTGTGCCCAGGACCGCGCTCTGTCCCCGAGGCCAGCAGTCATGGGGAAACTTGTGTCCGTGCCAGTGAGCTCTCCCAGTGTCTAGGCAAGGTGGAGGTATGGAATTGCTACCTGGACATGAACTGTAGAGGGTTTTCATTCAAAAGGCTTCTTAGAGGTTGTTTGAAAGAGTATTAGCTGGGCCAGACAAAAACCTTCCCAGACACCTTTCTGACAGTTTAAAAATATGCACAGTATCAGTGTTTGAGAACATTCCCTGGAAACATTTTAATGTACAAGTGTTGATACAGTCTCAATGTCTTTCAGGATGTTGGCAAAGTCTTGTTTTTCATTGACTCAAAAAGAAAAATTACTCTATGAAATTCAACATATATTTGCTATTATGAGCATGGCATATTACATATACTCCTGTTTCACTGTCAGCTTCTCTGTGTGTTGAGCACTAATGTCTATTGATGGCCAAATCTTTCTTGACAGTTTGTCAGGAACCCACTCTGCAAGAGATGAGACATAAGATCTCTTTTGGCCTGATGACAAGAGAAATGACAGGGGGGAAAAAATGTATTCCAGGGAATCAGAAACTGCTAGATGCAGCACCAAACATATTTTACAGGGAGCAAAAGTAAATTCATTGCAGTTTGTACTGCACAACAATAAAAACTCATATTTATGTAACATTTTTATGATACAGTGGTCTTGAAAATTCAGCTACAATTCATGATTAATGCCGTGCATATGCTTACATCATAATAGCTTCTCCCATAGAGTCAACAAGTAAGAATGTTGTGTTCTTGAGAAGTAAATCTGATTTCCATGTGCACACGTCACACATTGAACTTTCTCTGTTCACTGTATCCAGTTTCTCCTGGAGTCTCTTCTCCTGTAACCATCTGACTTATGTTCATATATCATATAGTCAGTGAATATCAGAATCTGTTTTCCCACATTCTAATTGGAGCATACGTACTTCTGAAAGGTAATCTGGGAACTACCTCAGTATGGTGGTCAAAAATGTACCTCATTGCAAGTTTGAATTTTGAGCGAAGAATATACTTCAATGCCTTACTGAAGACCTCAATACATACCTATGAAAGCTAATAATACAGTATAACTTATCTCATGTTTATTCCAGGGCACAGTTTTTAAGTGTCTCTTTGAGATACTAGTTTTGAAATTACCTCAGTGTCTAAAAAGTGACCATGTTTTTCTTTTTTTCCTTTTTTTTTTTTCAGCTGTGGGACCTACTTCAGAAGTTGCAGTTCATCATGACATACATTGCTCCCTGGCAGATTGCCTGGGGGTCATCCTTCCATGTTTTCGCTCAGCTCTTTGCAATACCTCATATCCTTTATAAATTTGTTTTTCTTTATTCTTAAGTTACTCTTCCTGTATGCAATTTATTTACAGTGCTTGAACGAAATTTGAAATTCTTAGGTAATTTACTTTAAAATTTGAAAATCTTGGAACATCTTCTAAGAAACGCAGTTTTCTCTTTTCTTTTTTTTTTTTTTTTTTTTCTTTTTTGGCTGCTTAGGATCTGAAACTGGGAAACTGAACTCTGACTCAAACTGGTGTGTTTATTCCCACCCAGCCACATTCTGCAGATCACTTACTTCCCCAGTTCTCAACACTGAGTTTTGATGCATCCAGAAAGAAATGTTGTGACAGACATTGCTGGGCTTATGGCTGACTGAGCTCTCAAATATTAGTTTCTTTCTCAGTTGTTTCTAGTTGCTATGTCAGATATAAATTCATTTCAGTGAGCCAATTTCTGCTGCAACTGTCGTGATTTTTTTTTTTTTTCAATTTCAGAAGCAGCTAGATTTTTACATTTTAATGTAGATTTTTTCATTGGGGTGCTGAGAAACAGTCTCCTTTTGAACCTTTCCACTCTGTTTTATGAGTAACAATATATGTTTGTCAGCACCAAAGCAGTCCTTCAGAAACAGTCTGTTTTGGTGCCTTTTCCAGGGTTGTCTCCAGGTTTGTGGATATGGGGAGTAAAACACAGAGTTCAGTGACCTCCAGATCACCTGTCTGTAGGGTTAAAAAGTGTATGTTGAATTTTTAGAACAGAATTTATTCAATTTAAATTCAAATTCAGTTAGAAACTTTATTAATACAGGAAAAAAAAAAAAAGCCTGTACAAATTTAACTTTATTGACGTCTAAGGCATTATCAGATACTAACTTGTAATTTCTTCCTTCCTTGCTGACCAAAGTTGTGGAAGAAGAGTTGATAAAGTGGTTTTAGTTCAGACCTACTGACGAGTTTACTTTGTACTGTTAATTAGATATACGCACTTAAGTCTTTGTCCCTTTCATCCCACAGGGCTGGAGTTTTTTTCCCTTGAGTGATTTCTTCAGTCTGCTCTTTGCTGTGAAACATAAGCAATGTTGAGTAACAATGCTTATGTTTCTAGATAGGAAGAATAAACTGAAGCGTCAGAGAGAGGGAAGTGCACATAGAGTAACTCCCAGAGGGAAAGTTTTAGATTGTCTCCTTATAGAAGGAAAGCATTATAAAAGCAGTGATCTGTCCTATTAGTTTTAGGTTATTTGTAGCAAATCCTTCTAGAATTTCACAACAAAAAAAAATTTTCATTTCTGTTAGGGAAGTATATATGAATTTATTTTGCAAAACATTTAAGAATTAAGATTATATTTCAACAAGTTTCCCTTTGGTCAAAAATATTTTCTTCAGTGGTAACTGTGCTCTTGATAAAATTACCAATTAAATTTTGCAAAATGGAAAGTAGTTAAACCAGATTTTTGTTTGTTTACAGAGTTATTGCTAAAGTAATCTAGCCTAGCGTTTTATTATTTGAATTTATAGTATGCTTTGTAAATGAAAATCTGTCTTCTAAGGCAGTGCTGCAATTAAGATACTGGTTAAGTGCTGAAGTTAATATTCCCACAACAGCAATAACTCTGCCTCTTTGCACAGTAATTTTATTTGTTGTTATCATAACCCTGCAAACAGTAATGATGAATGCATGTTGCAGTTTACAGAGGTACTAAACCTGCCATTTCTTTACAGAGTTAATTATTTGTGGCTCTTAATTGCTTCAATCAGTTCTGCAAACAGGATGTAAATTTTTAAATTTCAAAGTGCCTGGGTGAACTTTTGCTGCAGAGCTCAGTGATATGAGTAGTTCAGAATACTTTAATGCTTCTGAGTGCAGCAGGGCATGAAGGGCAATGCGTGTGGAGCTTTGCCTGGTGGAGGTTGTAGAGTCTCCACCATTAGAAATCTTCAGGATTTTAGGTGAATGGCTATCAGGAGTCATATAGGTTTAGCTGACCCTACTTGTGGCTGCTAGACAGACTAGATGACCCTTCAAAGTCCCTCTTAATCCTAAAAGACCAGGAACACGTTTCATACTTGGGGACAGATCTGCAACTTCACTTCCTAGCATTTAAGGGGTAAGATGAGGTTACACGTTTATAAATATCAGCACGCTGAGCATGTCAGTGTAGATCGTATTTCAAAGGCAGATTTTACCTAAAAAGGGAACGGTGAAATTAAATTGGAGGGGAAAAAAAAAAGAAAAAAAAGAGTTTGTAGTTGAGATTATCCTGTTTAGGAGAGTTTCTGCTTTGGTTGTTTCAGGGTTACAGCTCTGATATCAGAAAACAGAGCCCTGTGGCAGTCGGTTTTCCCACCCTCTAAGTGATTGTGTGTCTGGAAGTGACCTGTACTAATTGCAAGTAAAAATGTGGGATTTGAGCAGGCCTTACTGAGTAGTTTTGTGTTAAAAGAAGGGAATGGAAGATTTTTTAAATGTCAGTCTTTCACTCACTTGTTTTGAAGCTGGTTTGAATTTAAACAGATTTTTAAATTGCAATAGATAATCCTCAAAGACATTGTTTTATTTAATGTTGAAGACTTTAGCTTTGGGATTTTTGTTCTCAAAATTTGATTTTGGCCATGTTAGAAAGAAAATCCATTATTCACAAAGAAACAAGTTCTTTTAGACAGTGTAACCTAATTAAGACGGTGCACAGGAAACCTGGCTTGGGTGATAGTGTAAGAAAGTATGCTTATAAGTTATTGGCACTTCTTTTTTCTTAGACATAATTAAAGCATTGTTATTTCAAGTAAATAAATAATGACCTAATACAAACAAATTGGATATCCTCAAATAAAAATACCCCTGTGACAGATAATGGCCCACTGCACATGTTCGATTTATGTCAGATAGTCAGATGTTGTTAATTGCTCTCATGACATGCTTCCAGATACGAAACAGTTAAAATCACATTTCACAAATCTAATGAGTAATGTGTTCTGCTGTCCATTTAGAAGAGCATTATGTCTTTTGAGAAAAAAAAAGCAAATGTTGCTATGTCTCGTGTCTAAGACACAAACAGTTCACGGTGGTGTATAAAATGTCTTGGCTCGTGATGGTGGCAATTTTTAAATCAATCATTATATTAGTACCAACTTAAAAAACCCTTGGTTTGCTGCCCTTATCTGTCCTCTTTGTTCTCTTTTCCTCTCTTCAGCTGCCATGTCTCCTTCCCTTATCTGACACTTGTAAATACTTGTTCATCTTTCACAGCCAGTGCTTAGTTATGACTGTGCTGCAATGTGGCAGTTTAACTTTTTTGATGCAGCCGCTTTCTGCTCTGTGCTCTCTGTCACTTTTTTAAACTTTAGACTCTCAGGGCGACTCTTTTCAGTCTCTCTAATGCACAGACACCATTCCAGACAGCTGTCTTTTAGTAAGGTTGAGAGACTTGAAAGGTATCTTTTGGCAAATATGTGTTTCTAGATTTTGCAAATGAAAAGCATGGCTAGCTAGCAGTTTTATGGAAATGCTGAACCAAAAATGATGCTACTTTTGTTAAAATGGGCTTTTTGTGAAGTCTCGGGGACTGTGGGACACACATACAGTATATTGCTAAAAGAGGGTAAGCTAAAACCCTCTGGTTACTGTGTGATTTTACCTGAAATTTAGTTTGAGATGTACTTGATCACTGTCCATTGATAGTGGTTCCTTTAGTTCATGGCTGCTTTACTTGGCACCTCCCAAAAGAGGTATAAGGAATAAAAGTGGTGTAAAGAATGAAAACTGGTCTCTTTTGTCAGTTTGAAAATGTTTTCCTTAAATTTCATGGGTGGGGTATGAATTGATGAAGAATTTAGGCCTAACATTTTATTTGCTTGCATTTATTTAATTGTGTTCCTTTTAACTTGCATCTTTTTCAATACCTTATCTATCTCCTAACTTGCTTTCCAGCAGCCTGAAATATGACTTCACATTTAAAGTAAACTGTGGGTTCAGGCATTCATTATGATTTTTGTGTGATACTTACTATTCCCCTGTACTCACTTTCTCATTTCTTATATATTTCAAAAGTATGAAATGATGAACTTTTTTTTAGCGTTCCGTCAGCATGGAATAGTAGGTATGAAATTCAGTTTAGTAAATACTTACATATGAAAGCATGACTTTGAACCAGTAAGTTGGAGTATAGAGGCATGCTTTCTCCACATACCAGGTCATTCCAAAACAAGCAGAAACCCACAGAATGGAACACTGAACATGGTGAAAGCAAGACTCCAATATGAAGAACAAATAATTTCCGAGAGAATGTTTTTTTCCCGTGTGTGTGTGTTTTAAACTCTATGTCAGACTCTGGAAAGGCACTTTCATGTTACAGAAGGTAGCTTAGGTAGCTAGGAAAGGATGTTTGCTGCACTGCCTATGCCTAGCATCTGTCCTTGGGCAGGGATTAGACAGAGTCACCCCAATAACAGATCTGTAGCATTGGAGAGCCACTCATTACATGGTGGCAATGGGTGATTTGGCACTGCCTGCCTTCCTCACTTTCTGTGTTACCTTAACTTGCAGTTTTCAGACTCTGCTATGCTTTTCTTCCAAACTCTGGCCACTTCAGTCTTTTCTACACCACTGAGTCCATTCCTGGGGAGTGTCATCTTCATCGCATCGTACGCACGACCAGTCAAGTTCTGGGAGAAAAACTACAAGTAAGACTATTCAAAAACTTCCAGCCTTGTTATTTGTAAAGGTTTCGCTCTCATTAGTTTCATTTCTGGTGGTATTTTTGTTTCCAAAGGTAGTCTTGAATTAGGGTATGAGAGGTTAATCTTTGAATCTTGTTTCTGGTGTTTTACTTTCAGTGGTTATTTGGCTATTTCTGAAAATGGATTTATGCAATTATCAGTGTGTTACAGATGAGGTGTCATGTTGCATTTGTTATACAGACACACAGTAACAAAGCTGTGAAAAAGAAATAAGCAGTAAAACTTCCAGTTGTCAGCCTTTTTTGTCTTGCTAGCTAGTGCTAGCAAATAAATCTGTGAAGCCTTTGGCAGTAGCAGTCAGACTGCATAAATAGATGTTATACTAACTAGGCTGATTAAATGCTACCCTGTGGGATGCAGCAGGTAACTCTGCAGTTGCAGAACTGTGATAGAAAGGGAAAATTGCGTTGGCCAAGTCAGGGCTTGGCCTCACCATTGAGAAGGGCCATACACTTACCACACCTCTTGTGTCGGTGCTGCTGGTGTATTTTGTTGCATTTTGGCTTGTGTCAGTGAGGGAATATGTACTTATCTATCAAAAAATTTGTGAGACAAAGCCAAGTTGTATAAAAATGCTTTATATTGGTTTCTGAATGTGATGAGTTTTGTGGAAACCTTTTGAGGGGAGATGAGTTTTGTACACTGGGACTAAATCTTAAAAAAATTCTTTCTCACATCTTTTTTACTGGCTTAACAGTTTAGTTCTTTGAAGGGAGTGAAGGGCAGTTTTGGAAAGGCAGGAAGCTACTGCTAATCCCACAAACAGCTATATATTTTTGGACAGAAAATTTGAACAGTATTAAGTAGGAATTGAGGATGTTAACATCTGCTGCATTTTCAACCAGTAAATTTTGAAGGCATGCAGTTCCCTTTCTAGGTACCAGTTAGAGAACCAACCTCTATTGAAGGCACATCACTGCCATATTGTTAGGTTAGTGTCAAGTCTTTAGGTTATTGTCAAGGGAAATAGAGGGGGTCATTTATATTTGCTTTCTGGTTGTCTGGTCTTTTGATACAAAATGAACAGGAGATATTCACAGGAAGTATCAAAAAATGGTTGATACGTAATAGTTTAACAAGGGTGTTTGTGTGACTTGTTTCCATCAGTAGTGACCATCTGTGATTCCCACTAATGGAAGTGAAGAACTTGATGCTAATAGTTTTGCAAAGCAAGGTAATTGTTTTATCCATAAACTGTAAAACTTCAAAGGCAGAAAGCCAAACCCTTTTAATACTTTAATCCACCACAGCTTGTCCTTTCAAAATGAGCAGCAACTACAGCTTTGTCTTCAACCAGAAGGTTTATGTTATTCTTTGTAAAAGATTGTGCTTTATTGCTTGTTAGAAATTCTACTGTATCTTCTATGACCTCACTTTAAACAAAAACCACAACCTTGCCTCTCAAAAACCTTTGAGAACTTGAAAACAGCTTTGTAGAAGGTTCAGGTTGTCATCAAAGTGCAATAAGTCTTTGCCTGAACCAGTGGCATCTCAGAATACATACATGGAATGGCTTCTCCTAAATTTGTATTTATTTTGTCTCTAGTACTTCTGATTCTCCTTTGCCTTACTTCCATTTCACATGAGAAATTAACCAGAATGAGTGAGAGTTGGACTGAAAAAAACTCCTGGTTTATTAAAAGGACACTATTAAAAAACAGAAAAAGGCAATAAAGGCAAGTAATTTTATAGTAAGAATAAGGAAATTTTCTACAAAATACTTCAAATAATTAAATGAACTAAATGGGCCTTGCCTTGTGCTTTGAATTTTGACCTTTCAACATGTAAAAATTCAAAGGGATAGCATAATTACTTTCTTTTTGAACTGTGGAGTTAGATAGGATCAGGAACTTGAGGTGGAGTGAAAAGTTTTTCTGGCTCCTGCACATCTGCCTGTCTTTGGTCTGCAGTTCCTCACAGCCAGATGTGCACTGTGTTTTAAGGTTATATAAGACAAAACAGAACAAGCATATGGGGAAGTTACTGTACGGATTTCTTTTCTGGAGTGCATTGATAGTTTCCTTGAGTTCAGCTCAGGATATTTGTAGAAAAGTCACAGGTTCACTGCAGTGTTGTCTGAGATGAGTTCATACAAAGCAGAAGCTCTTGGAGATTTTTTTTTGCTGTTTCCAAACTCACTGCTTGTTGACAGCAACTTTGCCCAGAGGAAAGCTACCTTCAATGTACTTTATATAGCTTTTTTTAATGCCTGCTTCACATACTCATTTTCAAACACTTCCTTGCTGTATTGATGACTACATTAAATTATCACATATTATCAACATATTATTCATTTACACTTACATGAAGCTAGATATTGTCAGTTCCAGGGTTTGTTTTCTTTTTAATAATTTAATCTCTTAAATGGAATAACTGAAAACAACTTTGACAAGCAGTCTAAGTATCAAAATTGTTTTTCTTTCAAGTCATAAATTAGATTGCTTTCTTAGATTGTCATTTCTGTACTGATTGTAATCAGTATTTGCACACTTTTCTTTTGTCAAGCAAACTTCATTGTTGTTTCACTTAAGGAAGAATTGTTTTTGCATTTTGTTTAGGCCAACAGCCTGAAATTAGATAAGGAAAAAAAATCCAGTTCATTTTGGTTAGAGTGAATCCAAAGTTGAAACTTTGGACTTTAGCAAATAGAGAGTTTTAGCAATAGAACAGGTCTATTAGGCCAGTAGTCTGAGTGCTGAGCAACTGATCTATCTATTCCTTAAGGTGTCAGTTTGGTTGTCCCTCCCTGGTGTTTTCTGAGTGCACACACCTGTATCTTGTGTTTCCAGGTTTCTTTTAGTCTCACTTTTTCTGCTCACTTTTTCAAAGAGGAGTTTGAATCCTCAGGTTTCTCTGGCTGAGCTTCTTCCATTCTAGATGTTGCAAGCTGGAGCTGAAAGTCTTGGAGAATGAAAATGGTGGCTTGTTTGTTTTTCAAGGAACTGAAGGACTTGGGTAAAAAAAGAAAAAGAGATTCATTTTTATAGTAAGCAAACTGTGAAATTCCTAGCAGGCTCTTCAAAATTCAGGACTCATGCTGTGCCTGTTAGGGCTCTTGTGGTGTGTGTGTAGAGCATGGGTGTTCTTCCCTGCAATCAGCAGATGCTGTTTGTTTTTAGTGTACTCACTGCAGGCAGAGTCTGCTACACCAATACTTCACAGAGGTCAGGGATCCTTCAGAGGGGAAAAGGAAGGGTGACTAAGAAAAATCAAAAATAAGGCATTAAGGAAGGTGAATGAAAAAGAAGAGCTCTTGAAATTAGTTTTGCAGCTTTTGCTGCCTTTGTTGTTGTAAAGAGGGGAGTGTAAAATGAGAAGCTGGGCTCATACTCATGAGCTGGTTACCTTGTGGGAGTTCAACTGTGAGAATTTTTTTTTATCTCTCTCTGTTATTTTTGGGTTTGTTTTTTTTTACAAAGGAAAGTTTGCTGTGACACTGTATTTGTCCAGCCATTGGCTTGGGTCCTGCTTCCCAGTTTGAAGACTGCTCATTTAGTCCCTATTTTCACAGCTGTTGGAATGATTAGGCTGTAGATGTCAGAGAGAGAAGAGGAAATAGCAGTAAATCTTGTTTAATGTATAGGCGCTTTAAAGCATAAAATGTTTATCCAAACACTATTGTTCAATTCTTCTGCTTTTGCTTTTTTTTCTCGAATACTTGGTCACACTGTGGCCTGACTGTCCTTCTCCTCCCTTCCTCTTATCTTCCTTTGTATCTTTTAGATATGACAATTACAGAACAGAGTAGAAAGTTTAGTTTTATTCCCCAGTGGGTGTAACAGCTGGATCATGTGGAAAAGCCTGTTTGTTCTCTGCTGCAGCTGTGACTTGTCCCCACAAACAGCAAACTGCCACCAGGAATCTGGAGATTTCACTGTTTACAAGCTGCTTGTCTCTCCTGCACCTTCCTGTTTCTATTCTTCTGGTTCAGTGCCTATTTTTGGGTAAGGCACAGCTTGCATTTGCTTTCAAGCGCCTTGAATGAATTACAGTGCAGTGTAACTGAATTAATTAGGTGTCTCTAAAGAGGCTGTAATTAAATTGCCAGTTCTCTCTGGCATTACAGGATGCCTCTCTGTGTTTGGGACTACTACGTGAGCAAGCCTTTCTTTTCTCCATCTTCTTAAAAAGTATATCACTGTTACTGTTTTAGTCATTGTGGTCTGGAAAACAACCACCTGTAGGGTTAATACAGCTGGGAATGGAGGGCCAGGAAAGCATGCCCTGCTTCAGGTGGAGTGCAGATGGCTTTTCCTTCTCTCTTCCTGCCAGCTCACTTAACCTGCCCATTGCAGACAGCCGGCAGGTGGAATGGGAAGAGTTCTCCCAGTATACACTTAATTTTAGTTGACCCCACATTATGCATATGTGTGGGAAAAGGAGCTGTGAAAAATACCTGTGTGCTCCGTCCCTTTTTACCCATAAACCAACAGGCCTTACATTTCCAAATGCTTGTTTTTAACACATGCTGGTGCCTCTGGTTTCCCTTCAAGCCTGCTCATCTGTTACAGCTGTTAAAACCCCTGCTCCAAACACAAAATGTCATTCACCCGTTACTGTCTGTAGGCCTTGTTTTGGATGTGGACATTCAGACCTTTCAAGCTGTTCTTTTTAGAACTGGATTTCTTCTTTTCTTAGTCTTTTTCTTGCTGTGTTGTTTGATTTTTCACATGTTTTTAGACCTCCATAGTAGTGGTGTTTACACAGGAACAACTGCAGCAGATGTTTATAGTTCAATAATGGCTTGGACTTTGATTTATAGTGAATAGCATAACTTCAGCATTTTCTCCCCTCTCTTTCCCCTAATTGACAGGAGATAGTGTTTGCCTTATTTTGTCAAATATCATCTCATATGTTGTGTTCTAACTACTGTCACTGCCCTACTTAGCGTTCAAACTTTCTTGAATATTTCCAGCTACCTGGTCAGAAAGCCACATTGTAGCCTTGGCTTCTACCATTCGTTGCAATCATTTTGTTTTCTTCCAAACTGATTTCTCTGCAAATTTTTGTGTTTCTCTCTGGCTGCCTCTATTTCTATCCTGTTTTTATGAACTGACCAGAAAGAAGCACTGTATTTCTGTTTACTCTAGAATGAACTGAGGTTCTAGTGCCTTTGTTCACAGCTATTACTCTTTGATGAATGTTGGTCCCTTTGGTGACTATGGTTCTTCTAAGGGAGGTCTTCACTGAGTTGGCCTCAGGGCTCCTCCAGGCTTTTATTGAGAGTTGAATTAATTTAGAACTCTTCAAAATAGTAAAAATAATTATCAGTTTGCAGATAAACCTGAAATGGGTGCTTATTAGTGCATGGTACTTATAAGTTGAAACAAATAGGAACAACAAATGAATAGTTTTTTGCCTTAATTTTTGGGGTGTTGCCTCCAAATCATAAGGGTTTACCAATCCTATTTACAAAGCATGTTGAATTTGGTGAGAGTCTTTCTGGAAATTTCAAAGTTACTTAGACCTGTGAGAATCCATCCTGTATTGGTATACTGTAGCCTATACAGAGGGATGCTTAGGCCTGACTTGGTGTCCTTAATTATAGCATTGATGCAGTTGTAAGTTGCAGTCCCTGGCTGGCAGTGTTGCAAAAGCTGAAAATATTAGCAAGCTTTCCTTTGTTTCTCTTTTCTTAAGATTGGCAGATTTTCCAATGGAGGTGATTTTTTTTTTTTTTTTTTTTAAGAACATGCTCCTCTCTTTAAGCAGCGAATATAAACTGGTCTTTGGGAAGTTATGCCCTGTTCTCCAGGGGCATTTGTGGCCATGGTTTTGGCACTGGGGAGAGAATAGAGAAAACCAAAATGTTTGAAGAACAAAGAACATCTTTGTGTGTATTTCAGCCTTAGTTCTTCATGAGCTCTCAGAAATTACATGTTACTCATTAGACTTATTCATCTGACTGTCTTCTCAAGACCTTTCCTGTCTGCTCCTGCTGTAGTGTGTGACCACTCTCTGTCTTGCACACCACCAGTACTACCCATGGACTTGTACCTGCAATACTTGCCTTGGTTTGGGAGTCTTTAATTCCTTTCAGTGTAGAGCTTTGCAGAGTGACAAAGCCACAGCATTCATGTGTGGGGGATGTTGTTTCAGGTACAGCCCCAGGCTAAAATCAGCCCTACTAGAAACTACCTTCCCTTCAGTGTCTTGAGCTGTGATGTCCCCTAGAGCAAGTGACCATGTGTGCCCCTTTGGCTACCTTCTGTAGCACAGAGCTGTGCACACCTCCTCTCCAACCCAGTCCTCACCTTCTTGCTTGACTCCACATGTGGAGTCAAACTGAACTGGCAAAACGTGAGAAATGGTGGGCAAGGAAAACCAGGAACCTTTAATCAAGTAGGTTTGTTATTAAAATAAGTGTTTTTTGAGTTGCCTGGAGTTTCACTCTCAAGGGAGGCTATACAAAATTCAAAGATGTAGTTTAACTGTTTGGCAGTATCTCTTTAACTGGTAACATCTCTTCTCAAATTTTTGCCCCTGGCAGTCAATAAAACAAATTGAGGCTAATTGAATAGGAGCCATATGTGTGATAATTAATTGGGAATGTATTCTGATTCAGTGCTCTGTAGTTCCCTGACGAGTTAAAGATGCATTCCCAACTCCAGTTCACTGAATCATTCTAAGAGGACAGAGTAAAGACAGAAGGGAGACATCAGAAAGGGAATGCATGCTGAGATCAGGAGGAACACAAGTAGAGATCAAAACTGTAAGTGGCATAAATGGAAAGAAAGGGTTGGGTGGGCAGAAAGGAAAAGGCATGCAGTGAAATATCTGAGGGGGTAACTCAACAGACATGGGTAAGCAGGAACTCAAACCTACAAAGGAGAAGAAATCATGAGCGTGGTACAGAAGGGCTTTTAAACATGTATTTAGAAAGGAAGGCAGCAACGGGACATAACAGACAATAATGGACTCCCATCAGAAATAGGGGACATGTAATATTTTAAGAGCATATGTGGATATACAGTGGCACTAAAGATTTCAATGCTGTTCATCTAGTCATTAACTTCCAAATTACATAAATCTAATTAGATTTAGTTAACTCATGAAATTTCTCTCATGTTGAATACTGGAAACCCCTTGAAATGGGTTGTCTGAATTTCCATAAGAATAAGTGTTCTCAGCAAGCGTTCGTCCATTCACTTGGGTAACATAGATCATGTCCTGTGTTGGATTTAACTGAGTCAAACATTTAGGGGTAAGCTGAGGTTCGGAGTACTAAACCTAAACCTTACATTCCAGGAAATGCTTACTCAAGCCACTTTTGTCAAAATGTGAAAACTGGTAAAGCTGAGATCCAGGAGGAGCTGTTCAGGAAGTGTAACCATTCTAACTGAGATAAGACACCTTTGTGCACAGGTAGGGGCAGGGAACAGTTCATGCTGCAGCATGCTTGGGTCTTGGTTGTCTCCTGATATACAAAGGTATGCACTGGACCCAGCTTGCCTTGGGGCTTGTAAGAGCAAAATGTAAACCATCTCTTCTTTCTGAGATAGTGCAAAATGCAGAATTGTGTCACCATTGCCACTGAGAATTGCCTCTGAAACTTTGTACTAGTTGGGACTAGGTAAATACTGGATGAAAGCTAATGGGATTTTTTTTTTTCTTTTAAAGTCCTTTGACTAGCAGTGTTTACTCTCAAAATATCAGAGATATTTTCAGTCTGAAGAGTACTGTAGAGGATACCAAGATGAATGCTGTAAATTATTAACATTCTCAACCGTCCTTGCAGTAAAAAAACCCAGCAGTATTTAAAGTTATTCTTCTTTTAGATTGGATTTTGTACAACTGCACAGTAGCAGTAATATTTTTGTTGCTCTTCAGTGTAGTGTCACTGATGATGCATTTGCACATTTGCAGCACTGGAATGGCTTGGTTAGCTTCTGTTTTGCCTCCTTTCATCTTTTGTTGAGAAATATGGACATAGAAAACCCTGTAGTGAACTAAACTAGTATTTCTAATACAGGCTTTCTTTGGAAGACCAGTCTTTGTCTTAGTCTTGCATTTCGTTATATTTTCTTTCCATCTTTACCTTCAAAGTATTCTATTGTTAAACAGTCATATTGAGTCTGAGAGTAAAAATTAAAATATCTTAAATGTATATTATTTTAATATTGCGCACTGAAAAAGCATGAAAATACTACATTATCAGCACTAAAGAATATCAAGAATGATTTCTGAAATGCCTTGTTATCCTTTCTTCCTTTTATGATGTTTAAACAATGTTCCTCTCTGTGTGGAGTAAAGGAGGAAAAACATCTTGGCCTCATTTGCTGAAGCAGCTCCCAACATTTGTTTCGGTTTTGTTTTTCCACACCACCCCCCCCGTCTGTTCTCACTCTTCCTGGTGAAAACTTCACCAGGATATTTCTCATCACCTCCTTTCTACTCTCCAGCTCCTTGCAGTTTCTCAGGCCTTTGCTGCTTCACTCAGGCCCATCAATGCAGAGCCCAAGTGAATCAGTCCTGTGGAGCTCCTTGCCCAGGGCTGGACACATTAATACCTTTCCTTTAATATTTGTGTTGGTTCATGATGGGAACAACAGAAGGATAACACTCACTTGTACTATTTCAGATAACTGGCTTTGTGTAATGTCATTAACACATCTGCTTTTAAATTAAAAGGGCTTCTTTCAAATACAGACACCGAGGTCCAGCTGTGAAGCAGGGTTCTGGGCTAAGCTCCATCCTTAGAGGAATGTCAGGATCCTGACCATTTTTACATCCTCAAGAGTGCACACAAGAATACCTCTGTGAAGTTGCATAATCTTTCACTTATAAAGCTTCTTCTATTGCGTAGCAAAAAATAATCTGAAGACAGTAATTAAATGTCTTTTTAAAAAAAATCAACAAGCAGACAAGGGGAAAGAAATTAAATAAGGAATACTGATGACATTTTAGTAAAGCATTAGTGAGTATTTTAAAATACACAGATGCTTAAATCACCTGGCTTACAAATAAGGGTTGAATTCCCCACCTGGACCTTTGAATGTCAGAGCACTAAGGTGGGCTGTTTAACCTATGTTTGGGCACTCAACTATTGATCTCAAGTTCACACCTCACATTTTCATTCCCCTTGCTGCCAAAGTACAGAAACTTCCAGACAGATGTTGGAATATGCCAAATAAACATGCTGAGTCATCTCAGCAGATGACTCTGGTTTTAACACCCACTTAAACAAACAATAGCAACAAAAAAAACCAAACAACAAAACCTCCAAAACATTAAAAAACCCCAAACAAACCACAAAAAAAAACCTCAACAAACAAACCAAGAAGCCTCAAAATCAGTTATAAAAACCTTTTTAAGAAGGTAAAGAAACTTTAAGAACAGGAAGCATTATTGGTAATAAGACCTTTTTATATTTTAAAAGGATGCTTCAACAGTGCTGTCTTTAACAACTGTGACTTTTTATACCTTAGCACTCCCCCAGTTTCCTAGTGTGTGATCAAACCACTTTTTATTGTTGTTAGATGAAACAATTGCCCAGTCAGGGAAGGAATGGAGGAAGAAAGCATAAAAAATAAAAATCAAAGTGAGTGATGAGGAAGGAGAAATTGCTTTCATTTTGAAGAGATCCCTCTTTCTTAATGTGAGATAAAGCCAAGTTGTACCTTCCATGCAGCTGAAAACCTGGGCAGGGTCATGCACGAAGGGGCTGTCAGACCTTGCTATTAAAACCACACTGAAATTTTTCTGTCTTTTAGATAAAATTGATTTTAAACTACTTTAGTATCCTTCCCCTTCCAATTAATACCATTGTTTTTACCTCTGGTGTCCTTCAAATACTGATGGGTGCCTGCTTATTCTGCCGTGTCCTCCTGACTCCTGCATTCTCCTCCTGCCTCATGTTGTAGACAACTGCTACTGTGTTTTTAATGCTAAGCCTTTGTTTATAGAGCCAGCAGCATTAGGCATTCACATGAAAATACTGAAGACTTTTTTTCCAGATTCCCATGAATAATCATAGGGCTGCAGCACAGTAAAGTTTCTCTCTTTTAAATTTGCCTGTTAGATGTCATCGAAGAGTGGATTAAAATTCATTGGACACAGACAAAGAAAAGCTTTGGATCAACCCTAGAAAGGCATCTCTGCATCTCCCAGAGGGAAGCTGCTTTTCTTTGTTTTGTTCTCTTCCAAAGCAGAGATCCTCTTTTACACACCAGGAATCCTGGAAATCTTGAATTTGTGTTTTGGGGGAAAACTCAGCAGCAGCAGGACAGATAGAACAGCTGGAATTTCGTTTTGATCTTCTGGAAATAATGATTTATTTAGCTTCATCAATTCAGCAATGATTTATTTATTTTCCTCAATTTACCTGATTCTCAATATACTCTGCATATTCCCCAGACTGCCTTAATCCCCCTCAGCCTTTTTTCTATCTTTCTAAGTGGGAGAAGAAAATCTTTCCAGGCAGTATGTTTGGGAAAGAGAATATAGGAAGTGACTTAATTAAAATAGGGCTACACAAACCAGTGGGTTATCCCAGAGTCCACATAAATGGGGGATTAAAAGGGCATGAAATAGATATTTCAGGAACTAAGTGGGATGTTGGCTTCAAAATTGCTGAAGACAGTCCAACATAATCATTTTGTCTCTAGGACAGTTGCTGGAGGAACTGTACTTGGTTTGCACAGAATAGTGCAATTCTGGAAGAAATTCAATTACTGAGCTAATTATCACATTGGATGAGTGGTAACAACCAAATATAAAGTAAGAGGCCACTGGAGGAAAGCCCAAATCATCTACTAATCCCAGAATTTCACAGTGAGAGGTCCTGGTTGAGAAGTAAAGGTGTTGTTGGTTTGATTATTAGGCGTGGTGGATTATAGTTTAATCCAATGCAAATTCCCATTGCATTCCAGAAGACACAAACACAGCTTTGGTTACTAATAATTGTGGAAGACTTTTAAAATCCAGAATTGATTACCTGATGGCATTTATTCAATTAAGCTGAATTTCAGGACAGAAGTTTGCTTTATAAACTATCTGTCTATATTACCCTTGGTCTTAAAAAATGAAGTAAAATACCTCATAATAGCTATACAAGAGTTTGAGTTTTTCTAGTTTGAAAAGGTAAATTCTTGTGTCATGTCCCAAGGCCCATGTTTTAGCTGATTAAACAAAGCCTTAAGGGAGCCTAGAGTATTTTGTTGGGATTTTTGTTATTTTTTTGTTGTTGTTTGTGAGAGCTGTTCTATTTCCTTCCCTTTTTTCCAGTCAGTGTGCATCATCTGTCTTGGCATGTCCCAAAGCACTTGTGATTTTCCCTGATTGTTTCATGCATCTTTCTGTCAAAGGAAAAAATAAGGGGGGGGGGGGGGGGGGGGAGGAATAGACCCAGACCTGCATGCTGGGCAAAAGTATTCCTGTTTATTATAGATCAGAATTTTCTGAAGTATTGGTTGATTTTATGGGTCTCAGTATGCCTCCAGAAGAGAAATGGTAAAAAACTGGGGTAAAGAATAGTATTAACTTTTACCTTACACTACCACACTGATTTCTGAGGGACTGAAGGTTAATAAAGCATCTAATAATCTTAAACATATGCATTTGTAAATCAGCAGTGCTTCTCTACTGAGAATAGAAAATTGATTGAATTCAACAACCTGATGTTTATGCTTACTCTTTCTTGCATGTGCAGGTGGATATATATCAGGGTAGAAGAATTCTGACAACCTTTTTAAAATAAAATGATTCTTTATATTCTGAATTGCCTAGAAGGCCCTTCCCCCCCACTGCCATTTTCTGTTGAATAGGAAATGATAATTGCAGTTACAATGAGCTGAGTCAACCAGAAGCAGGAAGATAAGTAATGCCTCAAATAAAATGTTAATCTATGTAGATATTATACTAATATTAATTACAAATAATTTTAATTAAGACTCTTATTTTCTCAATCGTACTTTTTGCAAAGTAGAGAACAGGCCTTTTTAAGGAAAGAAATCAGTTGCTTTTGGTAGGAAGTTGAACTAAAGCAAATCTGTTCCTCTTCTGGCTACTACATGGAAACCTGTGTGCAATTTTTCTGTTGCTCAATTTTTCACAACTTTTTTGGGGAGGCTGCAGGGAGTGGATGAAAAGACTTTGTAACATGTCAGTGGCATCCTTCTCCCAGCTGGATTCAGCATGAACTTACCCACAAAATCCTGGAAACTAGTACTGAGTCTCTGCTGGGTTTCAAAGACAACATTATCTTTACACCATCCTTTTTCAGTGTTATTTAAGCTGTTTGAAAACATCCCTTATAAGTGATCTATCTTTGGCGTGTTCCTTGGGGTACATCTGCAGTTTTCACAGTGAGTAGTTAAATTCAGGCTGTGGAGGTTTTCGGTGTGGCAGAAGGGATTGCAGGTGACCTCACCCCTGATAAGTCACAGTTGTACTAATTACCAAAGAAGAGGAACCTTACTCCTGTAAGGTGAGACTAATAGAGATAACTGTGATAAAAGCAGCTGTGGGTTGGGTGGTCAAGGAAGAACCTGATGAGGAAGAGAGCCTTGTGGAGGTAGAGGAGCCCTGTGGGAGAAGGAAAGATCAGAGAGACAAAAAGAAAATGAAACAAGGAAGAGAGTTACTGCTGGCCAAAAGATCTTCTGTGAGGTCAGTCTGGGTCTGATGGAGTTAGAGCCTGCTGTTGGAGCCTGCAGTCAGAGTCAATCTAGCTAAGGCCTGTGGTCAGAGTCTGCAAACTAACATTTACTGTAATATTACAGCAGGAAATAACCAGCAGGAAATAACCAGCAGTCAGAGTCTGCAGATGGACCCTACAGTAGGAGTTTGCTGTAGTCAGAGTCGAGATGGCTAAGCTGTAAAGAAGAATAAACCAGGATCCTTTTCACATTGTTAAATGAGAGCCTGTGTCCTGGCTCATTTCTACTCCTAACGAGAGGTCTGCTGTGGCAGAGATTGACTGGCCAATTGCCAGTCTGTTCCAAATCCCCTCTGTGCCCTGTGCTGCCCACGCTGTGAGCCAGACTCCAGCCAGTCCCACCCAGCCATGCCAGTCTTGCTGCAGTTCTACCAAGGACACGATGGGGGCCACACCTGGGTATCTCCCTTGGATCCCATGCCAGGGAAAATGGTGGTGTGGCTCATCTCTCCTGTGCTTGGCAGGCCTTTGTACACATGAGGCCCTTGCCACTGTCACATGTAGCCTTATGCTGACTGTTTTTTGGGCCTTTTCCTGGTTTTGCTTTAATCTCATTTTCTAAGGAATGAGAGATCATATTTATGTGTTTGATCGATAGGTCTTCTGTTAAGACTAGTGGTTGAGGACAAAACTTTTCAGGCAATATTCCTAATGAAGCGTCCTGAAATCCTTATATACCCATGCCAGAGCAGTATTCATGGAAATTGAGGTTTACTATAACATTTTTATTAGTCAGAGTTCCACTTTTACCCCAGGTACCTCTGGGTGCTTGGAGATGCTTTGGACTTGGTGTTGAATATCCCTACTCACAACAATCATTCTCTTCTGTTTAACACGTGCTGGCCCACAGAGAGTTACTCTTTCCTTATTTTCCAACTTTAATAGTGTATTTTGTTACAGGTAGTAATAAAAGCTCAATACAATCTACCTTTTTGATTATTTTCTCTTTTGTAATCGTTTTTCCTGTCTTGTTTATATTCCACTGCTACAGTGAAATTACTGAATAGGCAATGTGCCATTCATAAGGGTGACAGGGTTAGTGCCTGTATGAACTAAGGCCCTCTAATTTACTCTTTTTCAAGCAATAAGAATGACCAGGGACTCTCCTGTTGCTGCCTAGCTAAATATGAAACTAAGTAAAGTATTTTTGTATTATTGTTTTTCCATAGATGGCACACGCCCACAGAAATGTTTTCACCCAAAGAAAACTCCATGAGTCCAGCTGTTTCCCTTAAGGCTTAGAAAGAAAAAAAGACTGATTAAATATTCTTCCTATTCACTGTTTTGGTGGCACCTGGCTGATCTGTTTCTGGAGTCAGTTCAGTTATTTAAGTGCATAATGTTGGTGTCAGATGCCAAATTCTGAATGGACTGTTCCCCACAAGAAGGAAAATGGGCAGAAAGAGTGTGCTGATAAGCTACACTATCAATAGCAATACTGACCTAAAATAACTATATATGCCTGATGAATGGATTAGTGTGAACTGCCTAATTATATAAATGCAAAATGAAGAGATGTGTTAAACAAAAAAAGTGTTTATTGTGAGAACTGTTTATTTAAAAAAAACAACTGGCTGTAAACATGTCTTTATTTCCAGCACCAAAAGATCGGACCATTCCAACACCAGACTGGCAATTCAGATCGAAAAGGATGCAGGTATGGCCTGGGACTTTGGGTGTCTTGCTTGATTTGCCAAATGCGATGTATTGACACTGTTGAGGCTTTGCTGGGAAAGCTAAAGAGATGTGCAGGGTTTAAATGTTGTGTGTACAAACCAGAGCATTTAGAATGTAGCAGAGCACCAGTGTAAGTTGTGTGACCCGATGAGTAAATTTGCTCCTCAGTTATGATCAGACAGAGAGCTGCTTGGTTAATCATAACATTGGTGTTTGTGTAGAATATGCAGAAGGCACCCTAGCTAGACTCAGGGGTCAGCTGTGGGCAGGGAAGGGCTTTGGAAAAAAAGCAGCAAGTTAGTGGTGCCCCTACCATTGAGCAGTTTGGGCTGACAGGTATCTCTTCTTCCCTGTAGAGAAACCTTTTTGAGATGGGGAGAAGGGAAGTTGGAAAACTTGAAAGAGAAATAAATAGGAAAGCTGGTGGGCTGCTCTGCTGGGTATCAATGCATTAAATGAGCAATCCATGGCCCTGCAAAGCAAATTCCCAGGCCACACTGAGTGGTTCCTGCAAGACTGGGAAGTGAGAGCTGGTTTTGGCACATCAGTGGACACAGAGAGCATTGTGGTACATCAGCTGACATTCTTCAGTGTGGGACAGAGCCCTTTTTTGGGGAATTGATACCAGTGTCTCATGCCAAAATCCCATCCCAGTGAGAGAGGCCAAGGTTTCGTATATGGTGTTTTTTCACTTTAGTGTTCTGTGGCCAATTTTTATCTTGCCACAGAGATGGCTGGGTTTGTGTTGTAGGGTTAAAAGTTTAAATCAATTATTTTTCATTTATTTCAATTATTTTTCAATTGTTGCTGATTTACCCCCTACACCCTTTTTATTTTTATCTACTGCATCAGTAACATGAACAAATATACATCCTCAAGCAGAAATGGATTAAATCCAAGGTGTCCAAGAAGGCAAGAGAGGTAGTAGTAGTTTGAAGCATGAATGGTGCTTTTTAATTATTTATCATTTAAGGCAGGGAGCTAAGATTTTTCCGAAGGCCCTTTTGTCATAACAATGACCGCTAGCATTGTTATGTATGCTAATAAGTGAATTATGTTTTAAACCCTGTAGATCAAGAAAAGCATTCCTTTTGTGTATGTGCTTAAAAGACTCATTTTATGACTTGCTTAAATTTTGACCAAATACATCCAGAAGGTGCACAGGTGAGTGTGTCTGCATGGACATGGGCACACACGGACAAACAATACTAGGGTTGGGTGCATAATGGCTACAGGCACAAAAAGCAGTGGAGTTACAGGCCCTCTCCTCCTCTGGTGTCAAGGAGCAATTCCTAGAGGAAGCCGTAGCCTCTGCAAGCCTCACCTTCTGGGTTTTTTCTCCTCCATGTTAGATCTCCTCCTAAATATTCACAAACATTAAAATGCTGAGAGATGCCTGCACATCTGTATCCACTCCCATGCATACAAATACACCTACAAGATGTTGGTTTGTACATGTATTTGTGCACCAGCATTTTAAGAATATTGAAGGTGGGACACTGATGCACTACAGAAGAGGAAAGCAGTTCTTGTGTCAAGCACATATTGTGTGTAAAAGAGTACAAGCACAGGACAACACCACGTTGGATTGATATCACCATGATATCATTTGTGAAGTGTTCAGTCCCTTTCACAAATCACCATCATAAAGTGCTCCTTTTTAATCCAGTTAAAAGCCACAGACCTTTATGAAATGACACTTCTAGATTGTGATGGGGTGCTTTTCACCTGGGCGTTTGGTCTAAGCAATGTGTAATTGAACAGCTACTAATTTTAGAGTGGTAGCAATTCTAGTCGTGAATGTTTCATCAGTATACTAAGTTAATTCTTATTTAAAATAATTATCCTCATCTTAAATACCAACATTCTTCATGGACAAAGCCTTAAAAAATTCCTGGAGGACTAAAAGAAAAAAATTCCTACAAATGTATTGGTAGCTGAGACCAAAGTATTTAAAAATCTCGGGAAAAAACATTCAAATTTAACCACATGTACTGAAGTTATAAGGGTTTTTTGTTTCTATACATTAAGAATAGTATATAGACATTGCAGAGACTTTTACTGGCGCGAAGAAATTTTTACTGTTGTAAATCATGGAGGTTATTTGATTGAGTCTGAAGTATGTATTATCACTGATGTGATCTTTTATTTATGATCTTGCTTATATTAACCTAATTCTTTGAAGGGCTACCTAGGAAATGTAGATTGTATAAAGTATCAGGAAAATACCAGCCAGCTAGAGGAAGAAGATTTAAGTAGGAATGAAAAAGAACATAAAATTTAATGTAGAATGGCTTTGTATAATTTTTTTTTTTTTACAAATGTATGCTGCTCTGCTTGTAGGAAATGATGACAATAATCTCAACTCCATTTTTTACGAGCATTTGACAAGATCTCTGCAGGAGTCTCTTTGTGGAGATTTGATCCTGGGCCGCTGGGGAAACTACAACACAGGAGACTGTTTTATTCTGGCATCGGATTATTTAAATGCCTTTGTGCACTTGATTGAAATTGGAAATGGCCTTGTCACCTTTCAGCTCAGAGGGCTCGAGTTTCGAGGTAAGGATCCATGATGATTTAAATAGCACCAAAACTAGCAATAAATCCTGTCTGTCTTTTTAATCTATCACAACTCTGTAGTAGGATGTAGAGTTTGAGGACCTTGCTCTTTCCACAGATACTTGTCTGTCTGAAAGCTTGGTACTTCTTTGTATCATTATATGAATGTTGTTTTGAAATCCAGATGTTAAGAAATTGGAGCCACGTTCTGCAGTGTCATAAGCCTTTCAGAAAAAAACGCTTATTGAGTGGTTTGCTTGGTTCACAGGTCTTTTGAGTAATGCTTAGTTATGTTTTTGGATTATTAATTTCCTCCATAACTGTGAAAATTGAAGTTGTTCTTAAAATTGTTCAACCCAAAAAGCCTTGTCTTTGGGAAACATAAAAAAACCCCCACAAACCCAAAACCAAAATAAGACTCCTTCCATGGAAAATACCTTTGTCAAACCATGCAAAAAGCCAGTGCTGAGATAGTCTCTGTCACACTGGAATAGCAGAGTATAATCAAGGTGACTTTTCAACAAGGTTGAGTGTGAGAAAATAAGCGACAGACTGGCTCTTTGAATGCACTCAAGTGTGGGAGGATTAGACTAGGAAATAACATGTGTGGGCTCAAGTCTTGACTCTGTGACAGACTCCATGTAGGATGTTGAACAGGTTGTGGTGAATTCTTCATGTTCACTTTCCTTGCTGTGTAGTGGGGATGAAGAAGACAATCTTGTGTCCTCAGCAAAGTTTTGTGGAAAGAAAACAGTAAATGCCCGAAACAGCTTGGTATTGTAGTACCTCATGAAATGCCTATTCAGAACAAATGCAAATTGTGATGAAGAACAACTGGAAAGGAAGAAAGATAATTTGTTTATCTGCCTTATAATTTCTTGTTGTTTATGATGCTTGTTAAGGAATACATGGTCATGCATGAGTGGTTCTGTGGCTTGCTTCAACTTCCAAGTGATCTGTGCAAGTATTCTTGTATTCATCTTCTCCTTGGGTGCTCCCAAGGTGAGCAGTGGTGGTGCTGTGTCAGGGACAGGTACTTGCAGTCTAACTTCCAAAATTTATCTTTGCTGATCATCCTTTTGTGTTAAAAGAGTTCAGTGTGGGATTTGAAACGAACAGAAGAAAGAAATCTCCTTCCCACTGAAATTACAGGAATTTTGTGAGGTGGTTGTTCTTTTTCTTTGTGCAGTTGCCCCTTACTGCTGGGTCCCTCTCTATCATCACCATTGCCAGGAGTAGAATATAATAAACATTGGAAACAGATGAAAGCATATGAGAGGGTGCTCAAGCCGCATCCTAGCTGGATAAAAAGATCAGGGGCCTAGCAAACAGGCATAATGAACTGGAAGTTGAATGGGAACAACTGGATAGTTTTGTTGCAAAGTGGTTTGGGAAGACTTTCTTTGATGGTGAGCCAGGATCATTCACAGCCAGCAAGTGCCATGTGGCACTTGGATCTGAGAGCAGAGCTCAAAAAATGCTGTGTGCCACCTGTCGAGGAATCTCTGTATTCCCTAAAATCACAGTTTAAGTAATTAAATGTGTCTGAAAATTGTCCTTTCCATGCAGATTGCCTAATGCTGTTCAGTGTTAATTAACTGTAGCTAATACTGTTTTACTTTGTGAATAGATCCGGCATGTCTGCCAGCTTTTAGCAGATCTTTAAATTCAGCTGGGGCTGAGCCCCATAGCCTCTCATGTCTTTCATAGACTGCTGTTGAGAAGAGCCAACTGAGTTCTCAAGAGGAATATCCTCTTTCCCAGTCTTTCTTGCACTCCTGAGAGGGAGGCTGGCATCCTGCAAAGCAGCACCTTTCTTACCTGAGAGTCTTTGATGGACCTGGAGCAAGAGAGCAGCAGCAAACTAAACTGGAAAGTAATGCCACTTATGGGCATTACTCCACTTACTGGTGGAGAGGAGTGGGGAAATGGTGGTTTCACCAGATTATCTCATCCTCAGTATAAATCTAGTTCCCTATGCCTCCTCACCCTCAGAGTATTGCTGGGGGAAGAGACTGCTCAATACTAGAGGAGGAAGTAAAAGGAAATACGAGAAAAATGGATACCCTCTCTTCTTTGAACCCACTGGATAATCCTATTCCAAGAATAAGACAAAATTTGTGGTTATTTTGTGTCCTCACAGACATGGTATGTAAGGAATTTTTCTCTGTTTTCCAGAGTATTTGGTAGAGGAGTTGTTATGGGAACAGAAACTAGGAGTGTGTGTATTACTATTCTGTTGTTTGGCCTGGAACAGAGAAGCTGTGTAGGGTTGACTAAAAGAACTAACTTGAGACAAAAGCAGCTCAAACATGCAGTATTTGCTCTGCCATGTGAGAGCTGAACCTCCCTGGATTGTGTGGAGTGAGTGCCAAAGAAATCACACAGATTACAAGCCTGCTTAAGGATGGAGTAGGAGGAGCAAAGGAGCCCAGAGGGCAACCAAACACAAGCCAGATAAGGATTCTTGGATCTGCCTGATGCAGACTGTAGCAAAAGCCTCATGGACACCAAAATGTGATCGGATAATCTGCTGTGTGCCTAGTGGAGACTTGCTGGGATGATGTATTGATGCCAGAGGATTGTTTGTGTCTCCAGGTAACTTCTGAGGGCTGGTGTGCTTAGATAAACTATGCTGCAGAACTGTGCGCTTCCTGTACGTGCTTTGGTCCTTCTGCCAACAAGGAGCTGGGCTGCTCTGGTGGGGCTGCAAGCCACATGGATGCTCAGGCACTAATCTGCGTAAAAGGAGACAGAAGGGCTGACCTGAAGGCAGAAGTCCATAAGGGGATGAACCAAGGCTAGTCAAAGGAAGTTGAGTGAAAGCTGAGACTGAAATTCTGCCTTGGAAGGCATTCTTTGCTCCTTCCCTTGAACAGGATTGCTGTCTGCAGAGGCAAAAATGTAGAGCAGGCTTCCACCAAGCAGGACCAAGAGGCACATCTCCTGTGAGGACTGGGCATGTTCTTCCCTTTCAAATCTTGCAAAGGGCTGGTGAATATAGCCTGAATACTGAATACAGTAGGAAGTTTTTCTGCAAAAGTGAGAGAGTGTATGGAACTGCCCTGGAAGAAGCTGATGGTTTACAAAGTCAAATGGCTATTAAGTACAGACTCTGCTTTGGGCATCCTTCATTCCTATTTTCAGTTGTTTGATCATGCACCGTTTTTTAAAGGGGACCCTAATTCCTTTCATTGTACAGAATGGTTTCCCACAAGGGGCAGAAAAGGGCTAGAGGAGGAACTTGTAATCTGTGATTTCTGAGCTTTGGCAGCTTAACTTTAATTTCAAACAAGTAATTTTAATTGAGGGCCCCAAAAATCTGCTGTTCCTTAAATAGGAAATCTGTGTTTGCTTTGGAAATGAGTGAATTAAACAGTGTTCTCTGTGACTGTTTTCTGTTTATGACTAAACCAAAAGCAATATTGGCATTGTGGAGCTCTGGATTTTCCTACGCGTGTTTCTCCTTGCGGTAGCTGAAAGGCTGTGCTGGCAGTACTGGTAGTGCCCTAAGAAGGGGTCACAGAGCATTTTGAATTTAAGTGTACTGTAGAAGGAAGTACTTGCTACCTCCCCAGTTGGCAGTCCATCCTAATTGAGATTTGGCATTGTGAGTGACTGATCTAGATGCCTTTCTAACTGTTTGTAATAGAAGCATTTGTCTCAGCTTTTAAATGAAGAAACAAACCCAACCAAACGCCTGCAGGCAGCATAAGAAGGTACAGACTGAGCAGATTGAAAGAAGAGAGTCAGCAAATCTGGGATTCCTTTCATCTGTCTTTAGTCCTGTTCGTATTAAACACCTTGGATTAATTAGTTTTTCACTCTCCCATTCTGTGGACAGAGAGGGGATGTGCCTTCATTGTGTCATTCATCTTGAGTGTAAAGCAGAGGAGGGGAGTTTCAAGACCTCCAGGCATTGACAGGAATTGTCCAGCTCCTCCTTTATGGACACCAAAGAGAAGGTAGAAATGAGCTGAAACCCGGGGAACACTTCAAGGAGCTGCACAGTGATGTGGGGGAATTGAGCCCTTCAGTAATTTAACTCTGCTGTATGTGTTAGACCACAGCAGAATGCTAAAAGCAGCCTGCCAGAAGAAATACATAACATATCATTTAATTTGAAAGGAAGAGATGGGAAAACCCACAGTCAGGGAAAAAGCAGAAACAATGTCAAAATACCTCCCTCTCACAAGTTCCCTGTAGAACAAGGGAGATTTAAAATGTTTTCCTGTTTAGTCTGTGTGTCTACAAAGTGTCTTTTGGAGAATATTCATTTAGGCTTTACATGTGTGGAAACTACTTACTAATGGTGTTGCTGAAGTCTTCAGGAGCTGTTTTCTAACTCCTGCACAGTATTCTTCAGTCATTTAACCAACTTCTAAATCTCTGCTGTGATTTTTTTGTTACTGCATGTTGCATGTGCAATATTCATGCTTCACTTGGAACTTCATTTAGATGGATCAAGGCAAGAAGTGCAGGACAGACACAGATGCAGTTGTACACAGTGGCAGGCAGCTGTGGCAGCAGGGTGGGATTGCCTTTGGGGCTCTCTCTGTGCTAGCTAGCTTATTTCCCATGCAAAATGGTGTATGAAAGCAGCCAGTGCTGGCTGTGTGCTCTAGGCACAATAGTGATGACTAATAAGGACAGTTACTCATTTCTGCAGCATGCGTATGGTGCACAGTTTTATTACAGTAACAAGTACATTACCGGGGTAAAGAATATTTATTTGTGTTTGATTTTTGTGTCTGAAGGCTTTGTGGCACTAGGAAGAATCATTCTTTATTTAAAGAGTGGTTGCAACTTCTGTTTTTTGACAAGTTACTTCTTGCTGTTGGGAAATAAAAGTGCCCATGTTCATGTTTTTCCTGAGACCACACTTGAGGTATGTTCAGTGTACGTACCAGAACATTAAAAGGTATTGATAAATTACAAAGAGTTCAGAGAAAACCAGCATTTTTTGACCCTTGGGAGAAAAGGTTAAAAAACAAAACTGCAGTGTTTGTGGAAAAGAACAAAGATTGAGAGACACAAGTCTTGGAAATACTAGAAATGTAGACAGAAAGGATGCAAAGGGGTTTCTTTAATCTTGGTGATTTAAATGGGAAGAATACCATGAAACAGGGAAGAGGATATTTTATGTAAAATGCAGGAAACCTGTAATGTATAAGCCTTTCTAGGTGTACAACAATGCTCCAACAGTGGAAGCCATCTATAAATTTCCAATAGGCTTAGAATAGTTTCTGTAGCACCTACAAGAGTAAATATTTGATGTCTTTTTTATTTTTCTTCCTTTCACAATTTAACGTGTATTTGTGGGTGCACTGGAAAAGACTTCTGGAAAGAAGAAAAATGTTAAATGCAGTGCAGTCTTTTTACTGAGAAAATATCTTTGCCAAAAGCAAAATATTGCATCTTGTAAAGCAAAAGCAAAATATTGCATCACTGCAAAAGATGTGACACGAGAAGTTTTTGTGGTATTTTGTAGCTGCAAGTTTAACAACAAGCGTCTTTGGAGAATGCTACCTCCACGTGGCCCATCTTAAGGTGTCTCTATGGGCCAAGAAAAGGAAAGGTTTCTGAGGAGAGGGAATGCCTGTTATTATAGCAACTGATCTGGTTTGAATACCAGATTGTTTTTCAGACATACAAGCACCTGAAGCCGCTGAAGGCCAAACCACAGTTTCATACTTAACAGCTTTAATGTTTGAGTTGATACTGTTTATTAAGTCCTGGAATTTTTCTTTGAAACAAGCTGACACCTATATCAGAACCTATAAATGATTGTTCTTTGTCCCAGTTCCACAAGCAAAAGAGCAGGAAGGAGCAAAAAACGTTGCAGGTTTCCAGAATGTGTCTAACTCTGAGGTTCATGACTTTCCATTTGTGAGTTCAGTTCACTCCTCTTTGAAGTATTTGGTTTTCAGTGTTACTAGAACCATATCTGATGAATGTTTCAGTAGAGGATGTCCATTCAATGGCTGTAATTATGCTCAATGTGCTTTTTCTGTGTGATAACTTACTGCTTGTTAAACTGCTATCCTGAGCAAAAAAGAAATGCTGGTTGAGAAGGAACCTTATCCATCAGAATTTGGGAATACTTGGATTTGCAGTATAAGCTTGTTGAAGCAGAGGCAGATATTTCAACTGTAATGCATTTATTTGTAAGACATTGTTGTCTTACATGCTTGGTTTTGCCAAACAAATGGTGGATAACTGGGTGCTTTTGTGGAGTCATCTGTGATGAGACCTCTGCCTGGCTTAGGAAAGGAGTTACCCTGGGTGTGAGCCCTTTCTGTGTAAATTGCCACCCTGGTTGCTTGTTTGTCAGCAATCCTCAGTGCTCAACCTTCAGCCACAATAATTAGTCCCTGTTTGGATGTGTTGTTAAACTGAAGTGTTTTATGGAAATTAAAACTGCTCCTAGAATTCTTCTAGTATATAGTTGTGTAATGGATTTTTCTTTCTGGTCCCTCAGATCTTGGAAAACACTTTTCACTTTTTGAATTCAAAAGTACACTTTGGTTTCAGGCTTTAATTCTAGAATTGGGTGATCATTCTAGTTGGCTGATCATTCAGTTAGGTATATTTTATCCTCTTGAAGCAAGATTAGTCTTCAGTTTCAGTTTTCTCATTTCCATTTAGGTGAAATCATTCTGGCAGAGCACAAGTCTGTCCTCAAATCCTGATGTGTCAGGAAAATACAAAGAGCTCCAAGTTCTCACCCTGGCTTTCTCCTGAGCTCACACAGGCTGACCTTGCTTTGTTCAGCTGGCACGTGTTTTTTACATTGATGGATTTTTGGCAACCCTTCAGTGTTAGATATCTTACAAATGAATTGGTTACATCTATACTAGCAAGGGTCAGAGCGAATGACTAAACTTGAGTGACGTGCACGAGATTATTTTTTTTCTACTGCAGAAAGAAATGTAAAAAAATGTTTTCCCTCAGATTTTGAAATGACTAATTACTAGTGAAAACATTTTTCTTTATTTTAATATTTGATGGTACTACACTTAATTATATTCCAGAAGTGAAGTGCACATTCTGTTCCCTGCTCTTTGGTTTTATGAATAATTCTTTCAGAGTTACTTGAACTTGCTAATTTTTTGAGAAGCAATATAAAAATTGTTATTTAAATCATCAGCTTATAGCACACACAAAAAGTCCACAGCCAGCCTTCTGTAAAAGACAAACACAAATGCTTGACTTCCTTTGCTGTGTCCTGTCCCTTCTGGCTCAATGCATAAAGCTGAGCACATGCTCTTAGTCTCTGTGGTACCAGTGTCTGGAGTAATGAACCAAAAGAGATTGATGCATGCTCTGGTAAATGAAATTTTACAGTAAAGTGGCATTGAAGTCCAGCCAGTGCATTAAGGACTAAAGTGAGGCTCCATTAAAGATGAGAGGAAATTACTGGCAGTGGTTCTGGAACTGGCTGCAGGAATTGGGAGGGAACCAACGTGTATTTAAGCATCAAGCCTGAATGTTGCCTTTGTAGACTTGAGTCCTCTTACTGGATGTTGTTTGGAAATACTAATCAGCAGGAATGAGGAATTTGGTGTTTTGTCAGAGCACTGGCCATGGCTGAGGTTACACCTTTAAACCTGAGGGATACCCCAGAGGCTTTGCAAGCAATGAAGACACCAAATCCCCAGGGTGGTAGTGCCGGAGTCCATCAAACAGCTTTTGTTAATTGAGTGCATTATGTTTGCCAGATGTTGAAGAGCACACCCCTGACTTTATTGTTTGGAATAAATCCATACAACGACCACGTGAACACCTTTGGTTGTTGCCCGTACGTTTTGTAATAACACAGTTCCTCTTAGAATGACTCTTGCTCCTCAGGTTCAACATTGATTGCACCCCCTGTAGTATAATTTTAACTCTAGCTGATTAAAATTACCCAGCAAAAACAACTTGGAGGCATTTTAGCCTGTAGAATTAGCTAAGAATGCAAATAATGTTCTGGTATCATCATCTTCTGTTTGTTATGCATGTGATGACAGTTTCCTTTAAACATTGTGGGTCTCTTGAATTCACCTTTTCTTTGCCTTACCAGCCTTCTTGGGCCTGTGTTTTACAAAATACGTCCCCTAAGAAAACTAGTAATTCCAGAAACTGCAGTAAAAATATTTGGGATTTATTGAAAGAGGTAGTACAGAGAGTAAACACCTTCCATAGAAATAAAATTTAGTATTTGCATATTAAAAGAAAAGAAAACCTGCTAATAGTTACATAGACTGAGAAAAGGCATCTTTAAATCCTGTTGATGTAGAGGGATCAGGGACAGTTGTTCATTGTAGTTTTCATTTTTCATCACTTGTAAACATTTGGCAACATTCAGTTTTGCATCTGGGATGAAGATGTATCTTCTCTTAAATTCTGTGTAATACTGAAAGAATAAACATAACAGCAGTAGTAATAGCACCAGCATGGATCATTTGTTTTACTCTTTTCAAGCAATGTACAAAGGAACATTTTCCCTACTTCAGTTTGAGTGCGATGTCTTCTGACTTGATTTCACAGAAGCATCTGCTGACCCAGAGCAGTTCTTCTTTTTTTTGCTGTTGAGCAGTAAGTGTTAATTCATGTAGAAATGTGTGAAATATGAAGCAGAAGCAGTCCAGTTCATGTCCAGTCTGACTGGAAATGTCAGACTAATAGGTCATGTTTTGTGCTTGGCAGTACTGAAAGACAAGATGTTTATATTTGGATGACCTGAAGACTTATAATAATTTGTCATATTGTATATCCCTGAAGTCTAAGGAGGAATACATATGAGTGTGTGAGCAGCACTGGGTTCACAGTTTAAATTTTCATTCATGGCAAACTGAACAGAAAACACTGGAATGTGCTGAATCTTTTTCCTCCATCTCTGAGGGCTATGATCCTTTTTTTTCTCACACATTTCCTTTGGATTTTTCTATTCTCTTTTACTTGTATGTTTTGCTTGCTGCACACATTCTAGCAAATGCACAGGCAAAAAAAGAAGTGATAACCCATACTTTAGCATATTTTGTTGTATTTTTAAACATTTTTCTTAGTAAGGAGCAAGGAATATTCTAGATGCTGCTTCTGTTGATACAAACTGAAGGTCACAGGTTGTTGACCAGAGAGTTGTGATGGGACTGGAACAGACAGTCGAGGGCACAGCAGTTGTCATCATGCTCCACAGAAAGGCCTTTGGGATGATGCCCTGTTCCAGGCTCTCTTTTAGGGTGCTGTCAGAGTGCAGGGAATTGCAGCTGGCACTGTGTTCTTTCCTGCCTGAATGTTCAGGTGATGAACACAGCCAAATTCTTCCCTCATTTACAGAGACACAACAGGTCTGTTGGTCCTGGTGGGGAGGGAGATGTTGAACTGCAGCGCAGTGTCTTACATCTTCCTCTCCTGTTGAGTCTGTTTAGAAGTTGATGGAGTCAGCAGTCTGTGGGGTGATACTGAACCTCTGGCAGTGCAAGATGTGTAACTCGCATGACAGGAGGTGCCCTTGAAAGATAGATTATGTACAAACTCAGTGGGGAGTAAGTTCAGCAACAGCCTATGGAGAGCAAATTTTAAAAAGAAGCATACATCAAGAGCACAAAACTTGCGTATTTTGAGAATACTGGGGGGAGCACGTGTGTGTCTGCCTCACTTTTTATTAGTAGTGCCCTACATGGTATAGAAACTGTATTCGTAGATTTCAAATCCACAAGGGCTCTGTTTGACCATCTAGTGTGCACAGCACAGGCTGAAAATGCAGCGTCTGCATTACTGCTTCTGTATCTGCCTCATGACTTCTTTTTTAGGTAACATGTCTTTTTTAGAAAAATTTGCTCCACTTTGATCTAAAGCCTGTGTAATAGACTAATTAGAAAGTTGTTCTGTTCCTGTGTTGTACTGCCACTAGTGCTGTTCATTAGAGATGTTTGATCCAGAGTTAACTTTTACTCTAGTGGGAGGGAGAACAGCCCAGTAGATGTTATTTTTGGGACCTGCTTGCCAAGATAGCTTGCTAAAACCCAGGTTTTACAAGTGCTCTGACACATTAAAATCTTTCTTTGGGTCCAGTATGTTAGTTGAATAAGCAGACTGAGACAGTTATCTTAATGTGCCTTATGGAGTGAGACTCTTTATTGTTGCTTCCTGGTGAGTTTTTATGAAGGCAGAAGCTGCTGTCTGTAGTTGAGCTCAGCTCAGAACCCAATAGAACTAGAACATTAGACCTGGCCCTTTTGGCTTTTATAGGTGATAGCAGTAAATGAGTGAGTGATGTACAGTCCTTTATTTGCTGCTGCACATGGCTCGCTTAGCACATCAAGTTCGTTGCCGTGGCTCGTTCTTTCAGATTTTTGCTAAGTGTCTACAGCCCTCAATCATACTTTGAATGTGAGCTTGCAAGACGTCCTTTGTTTCCTCCTTCCCCAATAACTGGCAGCACACTGTCTTTTTCTCGCTGCCAAGGGACATACTGCCAGCAGAGAGAAGTGGAAGCTATAACAGAAGGAGATGAAGACAACGAAGGCTGCTGCTGTTGTAAGCCCGGGCACTTGCCTCACCTGCTGTCCTGTAACGCAGCCTTTAACCTGCGCTGGCTGACGTGGGAGATCACACGAACCCAGTACATCCTGGAAGGATACAGCATCATTGACAACAATGCTGCCACAATGCTGCAAGTGTTTGATCTGCGCAGAATCCTTATCAGATACTATATCAAGGTAAACTCCTTGGCAAAGTGCACTTTCTTCCTAGGCAGGTTTGTCAAACAGAATGAATGCTCTTTGTCTATAGAAGAAAGAGCATTTGAAGTTTTTTGGTTTATGTTTTTCCATCTGCACTGCAGTCTGGTAGTCAGACTTACTTGATGTTAGATCACAGAACCATAGAATCATTTGGTTTGATCTTAAGATCTTCCAGCTCCCACCCTCCTCCTATGGCAGGGACACCTTCCACTGGAATAGGGATCATTGATTCATGTCTCTCTTTGCTGAATTTAATTCTGATCACTTAGAGGTAGTATAGAAAATGGCAGGCATGCTTCAGTGGAGATCAAGAAGGTGAGTTACCATCCTGTAGTGATAGAGTCAGATGAATTGTTCTTACAACACTTCACTAACAGTTTGTTATTTTTCCTTGCCTTGGCCTTTCCCCTGTTTCTTTATTTTTTTTTATTTTTTTTTTTTTTTTTTTTTTTAAAATTCTGGAAAGGAGTAGAAAGGTATTAACAAGCATAAAGTTCTTGGGAAACTGCTGAAAAGCTGTTTCTCAAATGTACTTTTTTATTAGTGCAAACCTCCTTCTTACCTTCTGTTTTACATATATACCACAACACGTTTGAAGTTGGTTTAGTCCATTGATTACACAGCAGTTCATGTACACCACTTCTGTATTTGCATTGTTATTAAGATCACAATAACCACACAGATATTAATTTGTCAAAATAATTGAACCTTGTAGTCTAGCAAGACATCTATATCCTCTGCCAAAACAATTCCCAATCCAGCAAATGAAGTATTTGTTGAGCTTTATAGTTTTCTACCGAAACAGCAAGAGCCAAATGCTGCTTCCCATGCCACTGGTACAGCCATGAAGCCAGTTACTGAAGTTCCAAACCATTCCTGACATCTCCTTTCTACTGACATCTCTGCAACTGTAAAAACCTGTCAACTTCAGAGAGAGACCTGTAGTAAATAAGTTAATCACCATTTTTTGCAAATGAACCAATGTAGTAAAAACAAGCTCATTGCCTTACAAAGCTGCTTTGATCATGCAGTTGATTACTTCTGGGATTTCATAAATAATTTTGCAGGCAGTAGGGCCTGGTAACCAACCTGCTTTGTTTAATAAACTAATTAGAAATAAAACTGCATGTGAGCATGATTTTTTTTTTTTATTTTAGAAGTGGGGTTTGTAGCTGTAAATTTTTTTAAAGCGATGTGACTAAGCTAAGAAAACCAAAACCAACTCTTCTTTAATGAATATGCTACAATTGCTTTGCTTTACTTTCAAAGGTAACCTGAATAACTAGAACATAAACTGGTTTAAGCTGGCAAATGCCTCAGCTTTTGATGGGGAATGCGATTGAAAAAGTCCCAGTCTAAGCTGCAAACAGATCAGCATCTTACTAGTTTAAAGCTTATTTAAGCTTATTATATCATTATTTAAAGTTTAAATTAGTGAAGAATTTTTGCTTTATAAACTGGAACTGGTTTCGTGCCCTAAAATGAATTAGTATATGGAGGACTTGTGGGAAGTGTGAGGTTTGCTACGTGGGACATAAAACTTAACTTAAAGGTAGTTCAGAACGTCTGGTTCTGGACACACCTGAGAAGCAGGTGACATAGGTAAGCTGGTTTAGACATTCTTTCATCCCAGGTGATACAGGTGTGGTTAGTCAATCCTGTTTTGAGTAGAAGGGAGTGGGTTACATGGGTTACCAGCCTGGGCTGGTGCTCCCTTTAGTGAAGAGAGAGTGCACTCAGGAAATCTCTTCTCTAGAATGTCACTTCCCAAAAGAAAGTTATCTGGATATTTTCTCCTTATATTTTTAAAGTAATTAGTTTTTTTCCATGAACAGGAGTCTTGAAAATGTTTGGTAAGATCTTTAATACAGCCTTGGAAAGTGAGAAGATTATAATATGTATTAGATCAGGGTTTTTCCTGTTTATTTAATGCTTGCCTCCAAATACACAGTATCAGACACAGAGGTGAGAATTCATTCCTTCCCCAGCTCTTTCATCTGGGAGAATCTAGATCAAGACCCTGTGCAGTTTCACTGTGAATATTTTAAAAGTCCTTGACACCTTCTTTTTAATGATGTGAAAGTAATTGTAAGAAGAACTATAGATAAAGCAGTATTCAGGTCACGCAAAACACAAACTCAAAAAACTCTTAGGCTGGAGTTTCTGCAGGAACTGCACTTCCATTGCATTGAACATTTGGAGTGTTTCTGGTTTATTCTCTGTAGCTTACAATGTTGTACATATTTACCATATTGTTTCAGAAATGCCATATAGCTGAGGATGTACTTGTGCCCAAAACATATCTTGTAAGAGTTACCAAGAGCAGGATTTAATTAGGTGACAGAAGATTTTGTTGTTTCTGTGTCTGATTGAAAGTCTGATTCTTTTCCCAGCTGAATCAGCTTCTTTTTAAACAGAGATGAGGGTAATAAAAAAAGCAAACTCTATCACAAAAATCAACAAAGAGAATGTATGCTTTGTTCTAGTTCTTCTATCCTTCAAGAATAATTATTGTATTGGTCTTTTAAACAATGAGTTGCACTGAGCATCTTATTCTTAAATCATATTTATTTCATTTGCAGTCTCCTTGACAGCCTAGAAATACATACATTTCTTATTATGGAAGGATTTTTATTCCCCACAAATAAAGTGGGTCAGCTCCTATGGCCCTTCTGCATATATTTTGAAATAATTTCCTGCCCAACTACTGTGTTATTTTTCCCTTGTGCCTCTTCCATCTCTTCTCAATATATTCTTATTTAAACATCTTTTAGTATTCAAGAAGTCTGTGTATTTGCTGAGTGCTATGTTTTCAGCTCCTATTGTTTCTGCATTAATCTTTTTTAAGGAGTGTATTGTTCTCCACATACCAAGAAATTAAGGGTCCATCCTGTCTGTATCTGTCTGACTTGGCTTTTTCCCCTGAAGCTGGATTCTCCTCTTACTTTAGTACAATTTGAAAAATAAACTACAGAGAGAATCTGGGGTTTTCCAAAGGGCTTCTGTCCTCTGTAATCCATCATATATTCATTTTATTTATTTATTGCTTAGTACTATTTCCATTGACTGGGCAAGGTAGAACTGCATTGTCTTCAACCTTGTATACTTGCTCCTCGTTTGCTTTGGTATCCAACTCTAAATTAATATTATAAAACATTATAATGGGACTTTTCCTGCTGGTGGAACATACTGGAACTTCTTAAGTTTGATATCCTTTTGAAAATATGCTCTTGCGTTTGGATATAATTTTTTTTTATTACTTTTTTTATTTATTTTAATGTGTCCAGACAGAGTGGTTAGAAAAACTTAGAAACTCAGGCACAGATATGAGATACATGTGTTGCTGCTTTCTAACATTTATGTATTTAGTAAAAGAGCCCCTGATGAATGCTGCTCCCCCCTCAGTGCTTTTAAAAGTAACTCAATTATATCACTTATCAGCTTTTTAACCTGACATGTGAGAAAAAAATGTATTTTTCTTTACCTTCTGCATTGACAAATAACAGACTTGCGTCATACGCATCTGTCACATCTCATCTTTGTGGCTAATAAAGGAAAAGGAAAGCATCATCCCCAGAAAACACTAAGTCCACTGAGGAAAAAAAGAGGCCTATTTTGAGTATATGACCATCTACTACTGTTTTTTCAAAATATGCCTAAACTATTATTGGTATCACCTTCTCAGTGATAGACTCTAGAACCCCACTACTATTGACATGTTTGAATGCTGGAACTCTCCATTCTTATCATTGTATTGATTTTCCTGGAAGGCAGAAGGGTATTAAAAAATCTACTTATTTTTCTGTTGTTGGCTATCAATATCAATTATTTTTCTAACTTGAACACTTTCATGAATCAATAATGATGTTGAGCAGTAAAATATAAGAAATATATATAGTATTATAGTTCTTAATGGGGTCATATTTGGCTTATTCTCTTCTATGTAAAGTATGTCTGCTTTAATCAGAGCTCAGAGTGACTAACATTTGCACATTTTGTCAACAGAGTATAATATACTTTACAGCAAGTTCTCCCAAAATCCTTGACTGGATAAAAGATGAATCCATCCAGAAGATACTGCAGCCTTATGCAAAGTGGCATTATATTGAACGCGACCTTGCAATGTTTAACGTTAACATAGATGAGGATTATGTTCCATGTCTCCAAGGAATAACAAGAGCTAGCTTCTGCAGTGTTTATCTGGACTGGATTCAGTTCTGTGCCAGGAAAAGGGTGGAGGTATGTGTCAGTTTTATTTTTTTTTTAGTAGTATTAGTTTTAATTCTTGGGATATGAGTGGAATGGTGCGTGGCTACTCTTTTACTTGCTGAGGATTAGTAGAATAAAATTTATTTCATATAAGCTTTAATATAGAAGGAAAGCACGTTTTGTGGAATGGAAAAAAAACATGGAAACTACCTGTGCACAAAAAATAGAGTCTTAAGGAGCATTAGTCTTTGAATACAGGACCAATTATTTACTGTGCACATTTCCAACAATGTTAATTTCATCAGCTCTAGAAAGCACGGATATATCAAGTGCTCACAAAAGTGCTGCTAGAGCAGGCTCCATTCAGAGAATGTCAGCAGAGCATTACGCTTTCTTCAGTTTTGCCAGTGATTGGTACATTTGCCAGATGCCTGTGATGTCTGTGTATCCTTTTCAGAAATTTGCTTATATTTGTGTGCAGTTGCAGGATGATAGGGGAGTGCATAACACACTCCCTGCTGGTGTAGGTCACCTCTGAGAGCTTGTGACTCAAACGTACACAACATCACAGAACAATGTGAAACCACTCACAGCTCTGGAAGGCCAAGGGCAGATGTGCAGCTGTGCATTTGCATGCTCTGAGTCACCCAGATAACTGGTGATCAGCAGTTGTTTGTCAGAAACGCACTACTATATTTCCATGGAATACTCGAAGTAGCCCAGAGGCAGAGTACAGTTTCAAACAAGCATATTGCCTCAATCTAATTTTCTGATTATTGCTGATAGTGGCAAAAGTGGAGAAGTGTCTTTCCTGGCCATGATCTGCTGTATTTGTTCATTTCTCCACTCAGGATCACAGACTGCACATCTCAGTACTCACCTTAGCTGGTGTTAGCATCACTGCATCTTCCTTGAAACATCACCAAGTTTCTGCTCCACTTTGGTTCCTTCTCATGTCTCTGATGCTGAGTACCATTCCACCAGTTCCCCTGCATATCATTATATTGATATTGTTTTCATTGAATTGTCTTCTGCGCCTTTTCCCACCATCTCCTATTGGGAATGCTTCACTTCTATTCTTTCTCATCTCCATGTCTCAGTTCCCAAGTTCTGACATACAAAGAATTGCATGGTGTGGGGAAGGCTGCTGTTAATTGATGACTTTCCACTTGTTCTCTGGCTTAGATTTTCAAATTCAATAATATGTTTAGGGATGCAAATAGACTTAAAACATAGAAGTTAAGACTTCAAAAGGCAAATTAATGCATGCACTGGTGCCACACACACACATTAATCTTTTTGTTACATATTTTACCTTTGTTTTTTAATTCACTGGCTATAGAGAAGCAAAGTTCATGTAGGAGGTGGGATAAAAAACCCCAAGTTCACTGTACACATAACCCAAAATATCAATATATATTTTATAGAAGGAGCTACATTCTCCATTAGAATTGGCTTCAGTTTTAGAGTTAAAGAAAGCTCTAAGAAATCACTCATTGCATGGACTCAAATAGTAATCTGATCCTCCTGAAGATTAACATGCATGAGGGGTTGTTCCAGTTTTTTCCTCCTGCTTGGTAGCGAAGTTTTCTTTGTGAAAATTTCATTAAAAACCTCTCCTGAGCTTGTAGACATAAATGATATGTTCTGGCTGCTTGTTAAAATGGGCAGTCATTGTCATCAGCCATTGAGATAGATATTGTTATTCACTGAAAGTGTGTGCCTCCAAACTTTTCAAAAGAGTTTGTACTTCAGGAATCTGTGGTAAGGTTTCATAGGAACTGTGTTCCTTGCTCCAGTTTCAGTGTCTCCCTACAACAAGGAACCTCCTCCAGTTTAGAATGTCAGATTTGGGAGGAGTGGAAAACCCCCAAATCCCCACGATAAAACACCACCACCAAAGCTCCCTTCTCTTGGGATATCGCTACCTGAGAATGAAATGTTCTGTTTCTAGCCAGTGGGCAAAACAAGCATGCATTTTGCAAAAGTCCTCCAATGGTGATGGTCTTCCTTCTTGGCCTGTTTAATTGCAAAGAATGTTTTGGTGTTACGAATGTTAGGTCCAGCTACATGCAAATGTTATGAATGTCACCATTTGCAGCATTGTGGTGCTTTAAATGTGATGTTTGCACTTAGAGTAACGTGCTAATCTTAAAACTTTGTAGCACCTTGACAGCGATGAGGATTCTCCTCTAGTGACACTTTCCTTTGCCTTGTGTATACTGGGTCGGAGAGCTTTGGGAACTGCATCTCACAATATGGCCATCAGGTAATCTTTAGGAATCCTTTTTCCTTGTGTTAAAACAAAGACCTGTTTGTCTTTTTACGCATGATGTGGGATCTCAAAAGAAGTTTAGATCAAAGTGAAATCTCATTCCTCCATAAAATGTTTTCTGTCATTCCTGGTCATCTTTTTCTTTGTGGTTGGCTAAATAACTAATACCAGTCTTTATTTTATAGGGAAAAGCAGAATTTTTAATTGAAAGAATGGGTACCAATGGTTATTGCTTGTGTTCACTCATGCCTGGTTACTGGAATGCTGTCCTTCCTCTGGCATTCTGGTCGGAGGAAGTAGTCTCCAGAAGAGTTGTAGTTAGCTGTCATCTGAGTTGTAGTTAGCTAAATAATACTACTACATGTATAAGGTTTCTCTTCTGTATTCCTCAGGGGCATTCCTGAGGCATTCCTGTTCATTGTGCCACTTCATTCTGGCAGCTAAGGAAGGGAGAACCTCTCATCTCCTGAGGCTGCAGTTCTGTCTGTTCTCAGTCTACCTTGCTCATTTGTTCATTCATTCAAAACACTTCTTCCTAGGAAGTCTGGTTAATTAAAATATGCTTCATTGAGATTGTCTCTAAATATGCTCTCCATCTTATATTTTCATTAGGGATTCTTCCATTTTCACTGGGAGTTCTGAGTTGTTTGGGTTTTATACAGTATAATTTACACTGTGCTATACATGAGGCATTTTATTAATGAAATAATGATTATTTTAATGGATTTTAACTTCCCAGGTTTTTATTAGATTTATTTGAACCTTCTGTGTGCACAGGAGTTTAGTAACACAGGAGTTTAGTAGGAGAAATTGAGTAAATACAGTTTCTAAGTGACCTTGCTGTGTTAGCACAGAACAGTGAGCAAAGCTACCTAGACCTCTATCAACATGCTCCTTAGAGAGGATTTGTCTTACTAACAAGCAAACAAAGACAGCATGTGTGATTTTGAATGCATTTTGTTATAAGATGAAACAGTCGTTTTAAATATTCATTCTAGCTTTGTTATCTGTTGAGACATTTATAACATTTTGTTTTATGTCTTCCATGCAAAATGTTTGTGGCTCACGTGGCTTATTTCTTGTTGTGCAGCTGATTTCTGCTTTCTAAAGTGGCTTTTGTCATCTCTTTTCTTGCACGTTCCCTTCCTGTAGTAGTTTTCTTTTGGGCTGCATTTCTTCTCCCTTCATTTCTATTCATTCAAATTAGTTTAAATTGTCCTGGGTTTTTTTGATAATCCAGATTTTAGAGTTTGGGGATGTAATGGGAAAGTTTATGTGCATTTATGATATTTATTTGAGAAAAGATTAAAGTGATTTTTGGGCTGGGTCTGCATTAGATAGGTCACATTGATATTAGGAATTCATCTAAAAATAACACAAAAGCTTCCTAAAACTGTCATCACATTACATGTACTTTCCACTGGGTCTTAAAATCTTCATTACAATACTTTGGCTTTAGTACAGATACAATAACTATGTCCCCTATTTGTACTGGCTTACATCATTAGTAGCTAATGCAAAGGGATAATATTATCAGAGACTTTCCAAAGCTTAGCATGGAAAGTATGAATGTTGAGGATAATTATTTGTATAGCGTTCTATAAAGATTTCAATAATAATTTCAGGAGTCAGCTATACAATGTCTTTTCAAAATCTGACAAATTACCAATGAACCAAATAACTTTCTCTCTTTTGATAAGAGGACTCTCCATATTTAAAAATACTTTTTTGGGGAGGGAAGGTCTGCAGAAAGGCAAAAACTGGGGTAGTCATCTGAGATGCACAGCTCTGTCACTTTTTTTTTTTTAATCTGTTCTATATAATCTTCAATTAAGTCCTGGTTTTCTTTTTATTAAGCAGGTGTTCCAGGGCAGTATCAAATCATTGTATTTTTAAAATGTATTTTGTGACATAAAAGGGACTAAGTGGAAGCTTCTGTCGGTATCTTTTCCAATGCCACTTCACAAAAGCTTTCCCTGGAAAAGTTTCACTGTGGAAAAACTGTGTCACTTCCCCACCTGGTTAAATTTCCTTTAATGCATTTTCATTGTCAGAAAGATCTGGAGAAATAGAAAAGGAATATGAGTAGCAGAGCTGAAGTTATAAATTGCTGCAGCTACAAAACATGACTTTAGCTTGGTAAAATACATTTCTTCTTGTCTTTCAGAACGTATATATCTTAACTGACAAAACCAATTTAGTAGAAATTATTAACTAAGGAGCCAGGTGTGTACCCTACCCCCCTGACATCAAGACCTTTATCAACAGAAATCCCCCAGATACATCCATTTGAGCATGAAGGGTAGGTCTAGCCCTATTTATGGTGTTTATTGCTTCAGACAGATCTGCACAACTTGTTTAAACACAAATGAGCAGTCAGTCAGTAAGACTCCAATAGGAATACAATTATACAACATGCCAGGGGAAGGAGGCTTTGTCCAACGTGTGCAATGCTGATGAGGCCAGAAGGAGATGCTCACGAGAATTGTCTTCAGGCACTCCTTTCTCTGTGTTTGGCAGAGCACAGCAGCTCTCACCAAGGGCGATTCTGACTGTTCCTGCTGGTCCTTGCCCCCCAGCTCTCAGTCTGCTGCAGGTCTCTGCATTCAGTCAGATGGGGGAGAGGTCCTCAGGAGCCAGAGGAATGTTTCCTTAAGTGATGCCTCACAGTCCTTTTTCTTTGAAAAGGTACCATGATATTCTGGGGCCCTTTTGAAGACTATGGGTGCTAAAGAAAGGTTTAGTTTTCTCAGGAATGGTCAGAACAGGCAGTCCCACAGCCAGATGTGTGCATGAGAGAAGGATGTACCACATGTATGAGGTTGGAACTAGATGATCTTTAAGGTCCCTTCCAGTGCAGGCCATTCCATGACTCTGGCTGTTGGGATGTGGGTCATTTTGTCAGAGGTCAGGGTTCCTAACATGTTTTGTCATGCTCAAATGCTGGATTACAAAACTACAGATTTGGATTAGTCTGGTAAGCACTGAGAATTTACCTTGAATATCATCTCGGGACTTTGTATTAATTCTCTCTGTGGAGGATCTTGTGTACAACATTGGTAGAGCTTTTGGGATGAGTTTGAGATGTAAGGGCCAGGTAGGCATTGTACTCTTCTCACTGTATGAGGCGTTTCAGATGTTCATTGGAAGCAAACCAGCCAAGAATATGCTGTGCTCTGCAGTTCATGTTTCATTCTCAGAGGTGACTATGCAGGTAGTAGGAAACTTTCTCTGGTCTAAGTCTGGTCCTTGCTGTGTCTTGGAGGAGTGACAGTCATCCAACTGCTGTGCAGTGTAGCCAAGGTAATGTTACCATGGGCTGTGCACTACAGAGTTGAGAGTCAAGTTTACATTTTGTATGCAAACTATCAATTTGCACTCATTTACACATGATTTTGTCTAATCTATTAATCAGCAAATGTCACTGTGTAAACCAAGATTTTAAATGGTCTCTTATAATGTATGTAAATAATTATTCACTGTACCTGCTCATGTAAATGTCAGTAGAAACCTAACATTAACACTAGATTACACAATAAATGCATTCATTAAGGAGGCAGAACATTGCAATGCAAATCACTTGCTCTTTTAAACTGTCATTAGGAGGCATCCTGCACAAAATGCAATTTGAAGAATGACATGCTATTACCATTCATTTATTCAGATGTGAGTGATACATTTAGTTGTGTATTTGTTAAAAAATTACAGAATAATTCTATTCAGCCACTGAAGTTACTAGTAAAGTTACTAGTTAAAAATTTAAAATTTGGAAAAATACGAAAATCTGTCAATAAAGCATCTCTTATCAGATACTTCCAACACTATCAAGATTGGCTGCTCCGGTTCCCCAAGCTCAGTTTGGACAAAGGGTCATTCCAAGGAATGCCTCTGCCTTGAGGAACTGCTGCTCACTCTGAAACCCAGGGAAAAAGCTGGCCCCACTTTCCCCTTCGCACCTTGTCACCCCACTGCACTGGCCAGCATCTGAGGGAAGGGGAAGACACAGAGGGCACAGGGCTGCTGCTGGTGCTGCTGGTGGGAGTTCAAGCAGACAGTGCAGCTTGATGTCTGCCAGAGCTGAGCAGAGCTGGGCCAGGCAGAAAAGTTTGACTTTTAGCTCACAACCACTGCCATCTAAAATATCCAATTAGAAGGGCTATCACTGAAAATGTTTTAGGTGAATGATGGCATTCAGGTCATTACTAGCTCACAGACATGCCCGTTCCTTTATTCCTTAACTAAACTTACAGTTAACATCGGACAAGGTCTGCAGATGCAACATGCACACAGAGATATTCACCAGCTCATTAGTTTGCATCCATACTGTTTTCAGGCTGGCACTAAATGCTTTTAGTTTCAGCTGTCGGAGCAGCATAAGAGGTGCAGGAGGAGGGAGTATTTGCTTAGGCACTGTTGCCCTCCCTCTGGTGTTTGTGGCACTACTTAATCCCCTCTTTTCTGCACCTTCAAGGAGCTGACGGTTCCCACACACCTACCAGTCTTGTTCTAAAATAGCTTGCAGTTGTGACAGCAGTTGTTCAGGTTATTAGCTCAGAGGGCTGGAAATGTTGCCAGATACAGTAGTTACGTCTCTTACAGATTAACGTTGTTTCTTTGACATGTAATTTTACCTTAACTTGTTTTTTAAATATTTTGAACCAGCCTGTAACTACAGCAATTACTAATGGAGGTATGTTAAAAGTGGGCCAAGAAAACAGCAACAACCTTGAGTGAGGCCTGAGATCAAAGTGGTTGAGAGTCAGGCTTGAGATCAAAGTGGTTGACTTTTACAGCTTCGTAACAATCTCATTAGTGTTTTCAGGAGAGAGCATAACAATGGGAAGAATAATGAGAGCTGTATCTTATATGGATTAAGGAGGCTCCTTGTTACAGAAGTAATGGCTTGAGATAGTGTCACATAATAGGCAGAATGTACCCGAAAGCTTCATTACAATTGTCAGGAGAACAAAAGATGCCCATGGTTTTGTGACTACAGCAATCTCCTCCAGACCGCTCCGGTGGAAAATACAATACATAAAATAATTGACTCAGCCTCTCACAACTGTTGCCACCACTGATTTGCTCCTTGTAGCAGTCATGTTTGTTCTTAAAAAATCTCCAGAGTTAGAGAACTTATTATGCAGCGGGATGACAAATAGATGAGCCTCCCCTAAGCCCAGGGAGAAATGTGCTTCCCCTCACTCCCTCCACTGATGCTTGGCTGCAATTCATATGGCTGTCCTGGTCCCAGCCATGCCTTCAGCACATCCTGCTGTTCACAGTAGTCTGTTTAGCTGGTGCTGATGCCTGTAAGACACTTTGATGTGAATGCAAACTCTCTGCCTGCTCTGGTGTTCAGATTTGGCTCTGAGAGCCTCCCAAGATGTAAAAACCAGCTCTCTCTCCTGCTTACTCCTCCCTTCATCCCAGCCAACTTTTCAGAACAAATACAGGGGAGAAACGTTATGTAGGGAGAAACTATACTACAGATCATCATTAGATGCAGAGTTCAAGGTAGCTTTTACAGTTTCATCCTGGGAAGAATATTTAGGTACAGAAGGTTATTTTTTTTTTCCCAGGCAAGGATTCAGCCGTGTATGCTGATGTTGTCTGGTGGGTGGACAAGTGAAAGGAGCCTTCCTGATGTGTAGTCTTTTCAAAGATAGTAACATATTTCACCATGCTGGCTGCACTCACCATTCTCCCCCCACCCTCTGTGCTGGCTTATTCTAGGGTTTTCCTAGCTATTAAGCAGGGTTTGAGTATATTATCATTCTCTGAACTGTGGAGATGATGGATTGAAAGTCAGTGGGGACCAGGACCCACTCCTTAAGGACACATAATAGCTCCCACTGAGATCAGTGCTTGAATGTTTTGAAGATCTGAGTGTGCCTGTCTCTCGTAGGCATGTTTTAATACGTAACTTAGTATTAATAAATGCAAATCAGTTAAGAATTCATAAAAGTTTCTCTTTATTCCTCTGTACTCTGTCTCTCACGCCCAGCAGTGACAGTGAAAGCCCTGCCTTTCAGTTTTGGTCCCACTGATTAGTTGATTTGTATTACATGATGCTTTCATGAAGAAAATCAGTATCCAGCTGTTTCTCTGGTAACAACATATGTATTTTCACTTTAATTTTTAAGACATGCTACCCACCAAGAGAAAAATTAGAATGCTTTGGAGCTGAAGTTGGCCAGCCATTCTCCCAGTCTCTTTTTCCTCTCTTAGATATTGAAAAGACTTTTTTCTTTTTTATAAAATAATTATGAAAGCTCAGTTATGTAAAAAGATCATGTGTTATTGAAAGGCTGGGCAGTAATGAAAACTACTAACATCTTAATACAGCTTCTCCTCAGAGTCCTTACAATCTAAAAGATCAACTGTTGTAAGGGTGAGTAAAATCTTAGCAGGTAGATGAAACCATGTCCCATGTGGGTTTGCAAGATATGCCTGTTTGTAATAGATGGGTCTGTTTTCCGTAGTTTTGAGATCACTTCTTCAGAGCAACGTTGGGACAGCAGTCACCTACAAGCATTATACAAGTCATAGTGGCATAGGAATCTTGTCATTCCGGGTGCAGATCAGAGCTGAAGGCTGATTGTTTCCCTTTGCAAAGCCCTCAAGCAACCTTTTTCTAACAACTACCTGGTTTTGTAACTTTTACCTTGTGCTTTTATCTCAGGTCCAGGTAAAACATCATGCGAGGCCAGGCAGAACTGCCTACATCTAATTTCTTGGGTTAGAAAAAAGAAACCCAGTGTGTATTTTCTTTAGGGCTCATTGTTTCAGTAGGAAACACCTGTTGGTTGATTCCTTCTCTCACCTGGTTTGCTGAACACTTCCGAATTTAGTATGCTCAGTACATCTACTTTAATGTTCACATTTAGGTTTGAATGTTGTGAGAAAGGTCTTAGATTTCCTGAAAGTATTTTTTTTCTATTATTATTTTTTATTTACAAAGAGAAATGCTAACAGGACTGATCAATCACCTTTCAAATAAGGAAGCAGCTTCTGCTGGCTGCACAGGGAGTGCAGCTGGCACTGTGACCTGGTCTCTTTGGCACAGCTGCGGAAAAGCAGTTCCTTGAGCCACCCTGTGACTCAGTCACCCATCCCAAGGACATCCTTCATTCTGGGTGCCTCATTCATCTCATGGCCAGTCATTTACAGAGCATGCAGACAGAAAACTGCCTTTCCCAAGGAATATTTTTTTGTTAGAGAAACGTAATGTTACCCCTGCTTTACAGCACTGCAGGCACTCGCCCTGGGCCAGAGGGTCACTGGCCACTGCACAGGTCAACACGAGGCTAGTGACTGACAGATCTGGCTTGGAGAGACAGGAATGACTTCTGGGAGTGACTGCTGCCTTTCTCTTACAGCTTGGACTCTTTTCTTTATGGGCTCCATGCGCTGTTTAAAGGAGACTTTCGGATAGCAGCAAAAGATGAGTGGGTCTTTGCAGACATGGATCTGTTGCATAAGGTTGTTGCCCCAGCAATCCGAATGTCTCTCAAGCTACACCAGGTAGGGTATTTATTTATGTATTTATTTTAACATTTACTATTGTATCTGTTTTCTTAGGAAAACACAGGATACCTTAGACCTTATCCAAAGGAGAAAAAGAAAAAAAAAAGAGGGAAATAGAGTTCTTTCCACCTTATTCTAAGAAACATCCTTCACCAAGATGAAAGAGTTTGGCATTTATTTATTTTACATTCACTGTATTTTCATTTCTGAATCCCCTAGCTGCCCATTTGATACCACTTTGCAGAGCTTGACCTTGCATTTTTCATCAAAAGAAGGCAGAAAATCTTGTCATATTTTACTTGTGTGGATATATAAAAGTGGTTTATAGATTAAAAGGAAATACATTGATTATGCTGATTTCACTGCTAATTTCAGGTCATAGCCCCATATTGCTCTGGTACATTATGATGTAGAATCATGTGCTTTTATCATGAATGATACTTATAATTATTCAGGATGCTGTGAATTCATATCTGATTCTTTGACACAGTAATTTTACGATGTTATCGCTGGCCATGGTGCTGCTGGATCAAATTTCAGTATTGTGGTATTTGCTGATGGATTCCCAGTCTGTGCTATTGTTGATAGGGTTTTGTGAATAAAAATAAGAATTTCCACAAGAACTGTGGGCTGCCGTAGGTGATACCTGTCTCCAACTTACCCAAAAACTCTGCCTCCCATAGTTTCACACTTCATTTAAAAAAAAAAAGGGATAAGCTGGTCTCCAAGTGTCTTTGTCCAGTGTAGTCATGAGATCATGTTACAATAAAAGTGAAATTGTACCTTTCTATATTACTGTTAAATGAACCTCCCAAAAGACACTCTTTGTCAAGTGTCAAGTCGCTTGGAGGGGGCCAGCTGGCAACTGTTCAGAAGCCAGTATTTTGTTTACTGTGACTATTTTTTTGTGTTTTCACACACACCGAATCACACACACAGAATCACTAGGTTAGAAGAGACCTTCAAGGTCATTGAGTCCAACCCATGCTGTAACACCTCGATTGGAGTGCCGCATCCAGTCTTTTTTAAACACATTCAGGGATGGTGACTCCACCATCTTCCTGGGCGGACCATTCCAGGACTTTATCAACCCTTTCCATAAAAAATGTTTCCTTAATAACCAACGTATATTTCCCTTGGTACAGCTTAAGAATGTGCCTGACCTCTTCAATACTTTTTCCTGTGTGACCAGGACCAGTTCACATGCCCAGATGAGTATGAGGACCCAGCAGTTCTTTACGAAGCGATCCAATCCTTTGAAGAAAAGGTGGTGATTTGTCACGAAGGGGACCCAGCCTGGCGCAGCGCAGTCCTGTCCAACCGGGAGGAGCTGCTGACTCTGAGACATGTGGTAGATGAAGGAGCAGATGAATATAAAGTTATCATGCTGCACAAAAGCTACCTGAGCTTCAAGGTGATCAAGGTACAAAATGCTGTCTTTCTAATCTTGCAGTAATTTAGGGCTGTGGTAACTAGTACTACTTCTGAGTAACGTGGCTGAAAGGAGAAGTTAATTGTAGTTTTTAAAATAGGGATTGGAGGCCAAAAGAACTCTCTTCAGTTGACTTCTATTTTGCCACCCACTTTTGTGTCTCTGAAATAACATTCCAGGCTTTACCAGGGAGTAGCTGCAAAAGTTCATAAAAAGCTCTTGGTGCAAAGACATGATGCATTTGCACGCTCAGCCACTGGCCGTGCTACTTAGATCCTGTAGTTCTGCATTTTGAGTAGCAAATGTTTTTGCACGATATGCATGTTTCTAATCCACCTGCAGGTCAACAAGGAGTGTGTCAGAGGGCTTTGGGCTGGCCAGCAGCAGGAACTGATTTTCTTACGCAATCGTAACCCAGAGAGAGGAAGCATCCAGAACAATAAACAGGTGTTGAGGAACTTAATTAATTCTTCATGTGATCAGCCACTGGGATATCCAATGTATGTTTCCCCCTTAACCACCTCGTACCTTGGGACACACAGCCAACTGAGGAACATTTGGGGGGGACCTGTCAGTTTGGACAACATTAAAAAGTGGTTCAAATCCAAGTGGTTAAGGTAGGTATTAAATTTTGGCTATGCTGCAGTCTCAGTTTCAATGTATTTTCTGTTAAAAGAGAGTAATTCTGTATTGTTATCTATGAGTAAAAAAATTTACTGCAAATAACTCAGAATATAACAAAATAGGGCTGCAAATAGAACAGAAAGAAAATCCATTAACTCGTTCATGACAAAGCTTTCTCCATGTTCAACAAGAGTCATTCAAATCACACAGCACTACAGACACTTCCCTTATTCCCTGGAATTTTACACTATTTATTTATTTAATGTTTGTGCCATTTAATAAGGATATCTTTTCTGTAACTCTGAATATGAGTAAATGTGCTGGTGGATTTTGGTGAGTTAGGCTTTGAAGCTTCAGCAGTTAGACAGTCATCCCCAAGTCATTGTTCTTGTCCAAAACACACCTAAAAATGTACTTGCTATTCACCAAAACCGCCTGACTTCCCCTATCTATGCATGATCAGTACCTGACACTGAATCTCCCATTCCTTCTTGCACTTTTCACACAGCAATAACTCCCTTGCCTCATTCCCTGCCCTGTTGCCACTGTAGCTGAGGAGAGGCAGGGCACCATGGAGACACAATGGGAGCCAGTTCACATACCAAGACCTATTTAAATATGAATATTATATCTAATGGCTTAACACACTATTTTCTCACCATGCAGCCCATTCCTATTTGCTATTTGGTTATCTCATGCAGAAGTTAATCTTGGGAGACCACTGTAACATTAGATAAAGAGCCCTGAGGTATTTCAGGGTTCCAAAGCCACTAAACCCAGACAAGGGTCATGTACAATTGGCTTGTGCCATGTGCAGTTATGTTCCAAGTAAGATTATCACACCATCACCTCTGCCATCTCTTAAATTGTCAGAAACCTGCAGTGTTTGAGAGAGAACACTCTTTGAGGGCACCTAACACTGCTGACACAAATTTTTATGTGCAACAAGTGGCTGACCCTGTGTGTTCCTGAAAACAGAATGCGAAAGGACTGCCATGCAGCAGCTCACCACGAGAGAGGCAATGTTGAAGAGGTGGATAGTGGAGGGGGGTCTTCATCTAGCAACAATTCCACAGGGAATTCAAGCCAGAGCAGTAGCTCACAGCCCACCAGAGATGGAACCCCTCAGCTGCAAACTTCATCTCAAGAGGTCCACCAGCGGGCAGGTATTTGCACAATTTACTTGCCTTTCTCTGGAGTCTTCTCCTAGGGGATCACATGGGCAGATGCTTTTGGGGAGTCCTCAAATCCAGTGGAAAACTAATTTTAGAAAGAGAGTGTAGTTTGTCTCTCTTAATGACCAAGAATGTGTAGGAGATGGCTTTCCTATATTATTCCAGGTATTTACTGGAAGGGTGTAACACAAAAGTGATTCACCAAACATTCCACTGTCCAAGTCCATTATGGGTCATTTTTGTCCTAGCAGGTGCCACTAAGAATGCTAGAATAAGAAATGCAGATGGGAGGGAGTATACACATGTGATGCAGGGAGCCTGTACCATGGTGAACCTCTGCTTATTGTTGGCTGGGAACAGCAGAATGAAAGCATGCAGAAACCTTAATTATCTTGGAAGGACCGTGACAATTTATTTGAGGAATTGGTTTGGCTGCTCATCAGCTCATGTGGAGAACAAATAGAAAATATCTTCTTATGTCTCTATAGCAGTTACCAAGAGAAAATTAAATGTTGCCAATCATTCTGTCAACTAACAGATGAGCTCTTCTCAAATTACGGTTTCAAAAGTGCTTCAGACATATTTGCAAGGTAGAACTAGTGGCCTTTATGTTGGAAATGTATCTTAAGTGATAAGGATAAGCAATTGTTTGGACAGTCACATGTAGAGAGTAGTGGTTAATGGCCCAGATGATGGACATCAGTGACAAGTGGTGTCCCTCGGGGGTCCATACTGGGACCACAGTTATTTAATATCTTAGTTAATTGCATAGACAAAGACATCAAGTGCAAATTTGTAGATGACACTGAGCTGAACAGCGCAGTTGACACACCTGAAGGATGGGATGCCATCCAGAGGGACCTGCACAAGCTGAAGAAATGCACCCATGGGAATCTCATGCAGTTTAACAAGTGCAAGGTGCTGCACCTGGGTCAGGGTATAAACACAGTATCAACAACCTGGTATCAACACAGGCTGGGGGATGAACAGATGGAGAGCAGCCCTGAGGAGAAGCTCCTGGGGGTGCTGGTGAATGGACATGACACAGCCATGGGCACTCATACCCCAGAAAGCCAAACGTGTCCTGGGCTGCATCCAGAGCAGAGTGGGCAGCAGGGCCAGGGAGGGGATTCTGCCCCTCTGCTCTGCTCTGGTGAGACCCCACCTGGAGCACTGCATCCAGCTCTGGGGTCCCAGCACAGGAAGGACATCAGCTTCCAGAGTCCAGAGAACGTCCAGAGAAGGGATACTAAGATGATTACATATAAGGAAAGACAAAGAGAATTGGGTTTGTTCAACCTAGAAAAGAGAAGCTTTGGGGTGACCTAATTGCAACTTTCCAGTACCTGAACGGAGTTTTCACAAGATGGAAAGTGACTTTTTACAAGAACATGGAGTGAGCAAGGGGGAATGGCTTCAAACTAAAGAGGGTTTAGGGGTTTAACTGGGTATTAGGAAAGAAATCTGTACTGTGAGGGCAGTGAGGCACTGGGATATGTTGCCCAGAGAAGTTGTAGATGCCCTATTCCTGCAAGCATTCAAGGCTGGGTTGGATGGGGCTTTGAGCAACTTAATCTAGGAATAGGTGTCCCTGTCCACAGCAGGGAGGTTGGAACTAGACTATCTCTAAGGTCCCTTCCAACCCAAACCATTCTCTAATTCTAAGTTTGTCAGTGGGTCACTGTGAGATCTATTGCTGTGGGATCAAGACTTGTATTGTAAAGCAAATTAACTCTTCATTTCAACAAGTTAATGGTATTATTGTATAAATTAAAGCAGAGAACTTAAGGGGTTTGACACTTGTTTAAACGTTTCCTGTTAGATCATTGTGACCTATCATTAAAGATAATGGGTAGGACTGGAATAAATCTTGCCCTGAATATAAATCACATTGCAAGAATAAAATAACTGCAGCTTTTAATTGTGTCTAGTGTTAGAAGAATCCCCATGTGCATATCCATAACTTGACACAACAGTAATCAGAGTAGCGAAGTTAATTGTGATATAATGATCCTGAGCATACCATACAATAAAGTAAGTTAATTGTGAGTTGTTTAAAAGAACATATTGATTGGGTGCCCAGAAAACCATAATCAAGAGAGAAAGTCACACTTAGATAAGAAAAGCAACCTGGCTTTTAGTAAAATGAAAATATGCACAACAAATGCAAGGAAATGGTAGCAAATGGAAATCCATATTCACTCCTAACATACTGTAGAGAATGAAACAAGAATAATTTTTTTCTAGGGCCATTAGGGACAAAAAGATAAAAATGGGCTTGTGGCTGTTTCTTTTTAAAGATTATTTAGAAGCAAAAGAAATCCTAGGAGTGGTCTTTATCTGTCACTGTATAGAAAGGCAGAGTTGCCAATATGCAGTATGTAGAAATGAGAAATGTCTGGTTTATATTGGGAAAAAAACACAGATAATCTACTTTCTGATCATGAAACAGTTCCTTCCATCCTAACAGCTAAAAAGGACATGAAAGAGTGGATATCAAAGCTATATGCTTAATTGAGCAAAGCCAAATGACTCATTCAAGAAGGGTTTTAAGAGAGCTGGTTAAAAAAAAAGCTCTGTTCAATCTTCAATAAGTATCAGGACATTAAGGCAATACCACAGCACTAGAAAAAAAGTTATGCTATGCCTGTTAAAAATCATAATATTGTTGTCCTTCCACACACACTCCTAATGCCCTAATTTAAGGATATTTTTAGTTTGGAAGCCCTTCAAAGAAGAGCCAAAAAATGATCAAAATTTTGGGAAATATGTATTGAAAGATAAAGCACTTTCAAGCAATTGGTATTGTAAGAGACACCTTGATCGTAGACTGTAAGTATTTACCTGGTCAACGAAAGGTGACCAAAGACCATTGGTCTGAGCAGACTTGGATGTAACAAAACCAAACAAATTCAGATTTGAAGTCAAGAGCACATTTTTAATATTGAGAGAGTAAATAAATAGTGAAACAAGAGACTAAGGGTTAAGGTGCATTCTCCATGACTGGAGATGATGGATGCATTTTTAAAAATCACAGTAGCAATTAATAAAACCACACAGGAATGAATTCTGGGAAGTTCTATGGCCCATGCTGCATAGGACAGCAGACTAGATAATCGTAGCAATGCCTTCTAGATTCATAATCTATGCATCAAGTGCATTTAACTTCTTCATAATTCATATTGCATTTTGCAGCCTGGTACGTGCAAAATTGCAGAATGCTATGAAAGCCCTATATAAAAGTGTGACCAGAGTCAGGAGCACTGGTAACATGTGGGGTTCTCCTCCAAGGTGTCCTTATTTCATGATGCAGTTTATAGAACAGCCTTTGTTTTTCTAAGTGTTTTCAGGGACAGATTTATTTTAGGCATAGATGCGGGTGGTCTCCTGCCCAATGCTCCAGCCAGTGCATTTGGGATGAATATAGAATGCTTTTGGACAGGGGTCAGCTTTGCAATTTAAATCACAGATTTTTGGCCAAGTTAGCCACAGCACAAACTAACACACCACAGCCCCTCTGTTCTTAATTCCAGTCCTTTATTTTTATTTAAGGAAGGTAACCTATTAAAATAACCATCAGATGTAGAAACCAAAGCACTTAAGCAGAACCCCAGGGTTTGAAAAACCTGAATCCCTGCAGAGGCCAGATGTGCGCACAGCTGCAGACACGGCAGCCAGGCCTGGCACCCATCACAGCACCTGAAGGACAGAGGACACTGGCAGAGCAGTACACAGGGGCCATGGAATCACAGAATATGCTGAGTTGGAGGGGACCTACAAGGACCATTGAAGTCCAACTCCTAGCTCTACAAGGACCACCCCAAGAATCACATCCTGTGCCTGAGAGTGCTGTCCAGGAGCTTCCAAGAGCCATGTGCATCTGTACCATCATTCTCCAGCAGAAATCTTGGGGCTCGTATTTCTTGGGAAAATTATTTTTTTTATTGTTTGGAGTATAGAAGTAGAGCTAAAGATACATTGTAAATGAGCTGTGAAAGTGTCCAATACTTGCCAAACCAACTAGGTTTTAGTGAGCTCTAGTTAGGTTGTAGCCCAGCTCTGCTAATCTGACTCTGCCAAGTTACCTAAATTCTCTTTGCTTCAGCATTTAAAAAGTGGGGATAATGATACCAACCTCTGAAAATCAGTCCTGTGGATGTAAAACAGCATGCCATATAATGTAAATGGCTTGTATGTGAAATTCTGCATTACTGGAACTTGCATGAATTCAGCAGTCATGTTTATAGAAGATAGTGTAAGATTTACATTCCTTTATGCCAGCAAAATTTCAGTATTTGGAGGAGTTCGAGTATTGGGGAAAACCAAAGAAAAAAAAAAAAAAAAAAAATTAAAAATTAACAACAGCCAGGAAATGCCTGGCAGAAAAACTTGTTTCTGTGTTGATGGCTCTCAACAGATTTCCTGGCATCAACTCCCCACCCCACAGCTATAGCTACGAAACCAAAATGCCAGCTTGTGTTAATGTTTGGAGTTTCCTGGAGAGCAAAAAAATCCCAAGCAGGCACTCTTGTGATTGGGTATTTGCTTTGTAAGCCTGGGTTAGAGCCTGTCTACAGAAACAGTGAACTCTGCTGGGGCCTGTGGCACACACTAACTCATGGCAGAATGCCTGTGTACAAGCAGGTCTCTGGTGGGCTCACTGGCCAGTATTTTATGATTTATTTTTCATTCTATGGCTATTTGAATACACAAGCATAAGAAATACAGAAATCGTTTGTTTGATTGACAGAAGGTGTTGATATAAATGTTAAATATGTGGATGTATATGTACAGGAAGGATTTGTCTAGGCATGTCAGAATAGCTTATCTAATCTACTTTCTGTTTCCAGTAGTGGCTGCATTGAGATGCTTCCCAGAAAGGGACAAGAGCCTTATGTGGGTCTCATTCAGACCTCCAAGAGCGTATCCTACCTAAAAGCATTCACATCTTTTCAAGTCTGGGATGTACTGTAAATGTCTCTTTTGGAACTCAGAGTTTACTGTTAAGTCTTAAAAACTATCTTGTGGCTTGAATGCTGTATTCTTCCACTTGGCTGAATTTTCAAATTCTCTCTCCCCATATGCAGGAATAATTCTTTTAAATGTGCCATTGTTTTAACTTAACGGGGTTTTAGTTTTATTGTTGCATTTAATTATACCAAGCCATTTAAGGTGGCTATTCAACATTCCATTAATGTGGTTGTCAAAGGGGAGTAGAGTTACAGCAACACTATGCTCAGTCATTCACTGAGCTGATTAAACTGTACGTACAGCTGTGAGTCTGTGATTAGAGTGCTTTGCTTGGGGTCTCTTCTCAATTCCCTATGTTTTGACTCAGTGCACCTCTAGAGCTACTTTGACAAAAACTCAGAACACCTGTAGTGGAAAACACAGAAAGATTCATGGGTATAGGGGTTCATTACTTTTGCTATTCTTGGAATTCTAATGCTAATAAAACCAGTGGTAATATGCCAACAGTAATATGTACACATGGGATGCTGTCAATAGCATGGAGTTCATCAGAATGCCACTTACTTAAATATATTAATCTTTCTTTTGAAGGCAGGAGAAAACCCAGGAGTCAGTCTGTCCAGGCACACAGTGCTTTAAACCAAAGGCCCCCTGCTTCAAGTCACTCTGGACCAATTGTAGAAGGCCGCCAGCCTTTCATCCAAACATCTACATCTGCCCATGAAATTGCCCAAAGGCTTTCTAGTAGTCAGCTATCATTCCACAACTCGGCAACATCTGTGTTTTCTCAGTCCCCTGCTGTTCCTGTTGCTGGCCAGCTGACTGTGCAGGACCGAGCCGCAGCAATGCTCAGGTCCAGCCTGGCCTCCTCCACCAGCTCAACTCTCAGCCTGCTGTTCGGCAAGAGGAGTTTCTCAAGTGCTTTGGTGATTTCTGGGCTCTCGGCTGCAGACGGAGGCAACACGAGTGACACGCAGTCATCCAGCAGTATGAATATTGCCATGGGGCCGTCCGCCAGAGCAGCGAGCCAGGCAGCTCGGGTAAGGCTGAAGTTAAAACAGCAGTACTGAGTGTGAGTCCTGTTCTGCTCACCTGTCTGTTTCTTAACTGTCCTCACCACCACTGCGTTACTTCCTTCTCAGTGGTCAGAAAACAGTTTTTTTCCCAAACAGTATTGGGATTCTGGCATTTTTTGGGAATTTTGCTGCATCGTAATGAGACTGTTTAGTATTAACGTGTCTGTGAGAGTGTTTGTGAGTAACTGATGGGAGGGCTGTTATGCACACCTGAAATTGCAAACTGTGGCAAAGTCACTTTTCCTTTCACTCAAAACAGGGACTTATGTCTATTTTCTGCAGCCCAGGTGATGAGTACCATCATAACAGATGAAATAGCTCCTTCCTTGCCTGCTTTAAGTCCTGTGCAGGACTTTAAACTATTTTATATATAGGAAAAGGAACCGTTTCCCTTGAATAGTGCGCTTGTTCTGTCCCACTCTCTTACCAGAAAGTCAGTCTAAGACCTGCAATCTTGTTGCTGAAAGTTAGTCAAAGGAATCATGTAGGAAATATGTATCAAAGGAAATCAGCATGCCCTGTGTTTAAGCATTTTCTAACAGCAAAACACTACACACAAAAAGCTTCCAGCCTTCTTCCCAATGTACTCACAGTTTTATTCCTATCTTCCCTAAAAAATTCAATTCACAGTGTAGTTACTGTTTTACTGTTTACTTAAGTATATTTATTTAATTTCGGTTGCCATCCATTGCCGTCCTGAATTTTGAAAATTGACCTCAGCACCAGAAAGCAGAAACATGAGAAGATGGACTAGAAATAAAGGGTGACTGCAATTAGACAACATAATTAGACAGACTTTTGCATTTGGCCTATCAAAATGGAAACCAAACTAGTGACAGGGTAAGACTGCAGATATAAGTCCCAAGCACTTTTCTATTACTATCCTTCTGAACTGTGTGTAACTTCCCTTGTTTCCAAAGACTTCTCCAAACCTCAGGTGAGAAAAGCTCCTTGGCCTGTGCATATTTTGCCTTCAACCCAAAAATACCATATGTGGTACAGTTTCCTAGTTTTGCCATGAACTTCAGCAGGAGTCAGCTGAATGCTACTCATCTGGGTCCAATCCTGCTTCGTTACTGTAACAAGTATTAATATTTCTACACATACAGCTGAATATATCCAATGAGAAGGCACAATTCCAGCTCTCAGGAGTTTATGACCTAATTCACAAGAACTCAGCCAGTCTGTGATACTGAGTACAAATGGTAGGATTCACCTTGTCCAACTTTAGCTATCTAAAATTTGGGCATGGTATCTCAGGACATTGTTGTTGAGGCTTCTGTTTTCAGTGAAGAGGCCTTCATCCAATTCATCCTTGGAGCTATTAGGAGGAAATTTTCCCCTGGAAGACTTGTATCTCTCTGCCAACCATTGGTAGCCTAAATGACACAGCAAGACCACATGGTAAAATTTAGATGAGGTGAATCCTGGTCACAGTGACTGCTCAGCATCCAGGTGCCCATTTGATTGAAAGTGGTGAAGAGGAAGCATTTCATTTCAACATTCACACAGCAAAGTTCTGGAATGCTTTTATCCTAATGGACTCCTTACAGTGGGGTGACACTGCGCTTAACATTTTCAGACTGATAATTGCATTCCAGTTTTGATGAAAAGGTTTCTTTGTAAGTTAGATTTAAAATTTGGAGTATAAAGCAAGCTGCAGAGCAACCCAATTTAACAACTTAGAAGTCAGCCCTGCTTGAAGCAGCAGTTTGGACTGGATGACCTCCAGAAGTCCTTTTCAATCCAAATTCTTTTACAGTTCTCTATACATGTACATCTGTGGTACTAAACCTCCAGCTCCTGGTCTGCTTTTCCTTCCAAATTTATGCGTTACACAAAGTGTGACAAGTACCTCTTCAGAACTCCCTTGTGAATAATGCATGTTAAGAATCCCATGGAGTTTCACAGAATGACATCCCTACGTCAATTTAAAAACTTTTTTCACCTGTCACTTCAAAAAATAGCTGAAGTGTTACTTAGAAATTTCCTATACTAGTTGACTTTCTTTCTTACTTTCCAGCAAGTCACCGAGAGCTGTGAAGCAACAGATGCTATGGAACCAAGACCCCAGCGGGAGGCGGGTCCGGCCCATGCACTATTCATGAGTCGGAACCTGGAGTGCAGAAGGGCCAGCCAAGAAGATATGGCTCTGGAAGACACTGCTTCTCAGCAGAGCCTGTCTGAGGAGCAGTAAAGAGCATTCCTAGCACAAGGGCCACGCGCTTCTTAGCATTAAATGCAGACAGAGTTAGGTCAGGAAGCTGCATATGGGTTTAGGTTCTTTCAAATGTAATAAGCAACCTTCAAATGTTTATTTTTCTAACTTCTACACAAGAGTATTGCAGGGTGGATGTTCTTCAGCTAATGGCTTTGGCATGGGTAGGGTTGGAAGAAATCCTAAAAAACACACAGTGCCACTTCATCTCAGGTTCTTGTAAATCCTAGAACAATGAATACAACCTGTTTGACGTTCCTTCCCCTGGGACAGTTAGAATCACAAACTAATACAGTAGGAAATATTAATACAACTCAGTGAAAAGCACACAAAAAACATCTCTTTCCTGCCATAATTAAACAGCTGATTGCATGCAAACTAATTGAAATTTGGTATATAACAGATAGCAAAAGGCAACTAAGAACAGAAGAAATGAATACATAAAAGGACAGTACAGTGTCCTGTAATACTAGAGTTAAATCTAACTTTTTTTTCCAACAGCAAATCTCATTTTTCTTTGACGTGTTATGCAGGTGCTGATGTTGAATAGCAACACAGCATCTCAGACTGATATACTGCATGCAGCCATACTGAAATACTGTGTGAACAAGCCACGCTACACCAATTAACAAAAGTCAAGTGTAAGAAAAGAAAGTATCCAGTGCATGGAAAGTCTTCAAAGCATATGGTGCACCTTATTTGCAAAGCAGCTTTGCATAAATTAGGTATTATCTCGTGCTCCTGTTTGGTTTGCAGCAGTGTTTCTCAAATTCTAAGCAACAGTACCCTTAGGAGTCGCAAAAGGTCCACGGGGAATCCTCCTCAAGGACAGAAAAGTGCAAAGCAGGCTGTAATTACTGTTCGGAAATATTTGTGTTAGGAAGGGAACAGCTAAATACCTTTAATTGCTGGACACAGCTCACTGTCCATAAACACTTGTAGCCAGTAATTACAAAGCCTTCTGATTTCCCTCCCCCAGAGAAAACTGAGCTGCTGCCAATAAAGACAGATGATACAAAAAGGGAGGCCATGCCTTTACAAGGCTTGAGAAACACTGATTTACAGGAATGCATGACTACTTTGAAACCCAAAAGGCTACAACAAATCCTTCCTCTACTATAGAGTCTAAACAAACACGCGTTGTGTTTTTTTTTCAATTAAAAAAATTGCAGCTATCAGTGTCTTGCTGTTCCTCTTTACTGTAACTACCATAGACTGTTTCTAAATCTCAACACAATGATGTGCAGCCAGGCTGTATTGTCCCAATTAACAAGATTTAACAAGAGATGCTGTAGCTAAGCCTCATTACTGTTAGGCAATACTCAGTTGCATCCTGAGCTTCCTACTGTGCCACACTTCAGATCTGAGTAGTAGAACTAAGTAAGACTGAGTGAAAATAAAATGATCCAAATATGTTTTGTGCAGCAGCAATTTCTGGGTCTTCTGTTTGCAATTGTTTTCACTTGCTTTTTGCCTTACAGTATTAACAAACCTATTCTGTTTTAGTTCACTTCAGACCTTGCTGAGTTGGTTATTAATAAATCTTAGAGCAATCTAGGAAGAATTCTGCTCACGTTCACAAAGACAAAAGTAGAGTATTCATACACAGCTCTCTAGACACATCGTCATCAGTGTAGTTCAGGCCCTACTAATGTCTACTAATGTCTCCTGTAGCATCCAGGTGAGATGTGGAAGAGGAAATTAAATTCAGCTGCTCCCTTCTGACCAGTTCTGGTAGGTGATGACTCTTGTCCCACCACACTGTTCATGAAGTGCTTCATTACAAATGAAGGATAGAGGTTATACAGGTAGGCTCCTACTAACACCCACCAGCCCCATTTCTGCTTTGGGGGCTTTTGCCTGGCAGTCCACAGGATAAACCATCACTGCTTTGTCTTCCTGCATGGAGGCAGGGCGAACAGGTGGCTCTGGAAAGCAGCAAGAACTTTCCCATATTCACCTAGCATCACTTAGGCCTCCAATTTTCACAACTTTAAGTTTGAATCAATTTCCATAAAAATAAGTAATTCTAGTAGTCCCAATCAACCTAAATTATTCTGTGTATCCAACTCAAGATTGTGGAATGACCGCACAAATCCTTTTGGTGGCAATCACTGTATTTGCTTAGCATGAATTGAGGCCCAGTGATAGCACCTTCCCCCAGCACCACATCTTTTGCAAGACTCCACCATCTCCACAGCCTCTGGTACTGCATCCTAAAATAATTCATCTGTCTCACAGTTCCTGACTTAGTTCAAGCCACAATCCCCTGAAGCGTAACTCCTTGGGGACAGCAGTTATGCTGTGAAGTCCAGACTCCTGCTGTACAGAGTGGCTGCCAGAAAGGGCAGGTTCTAACGCCTTTGTGGAATCACAGCGAACAAGCACAGCAAAACAGGAGTCAAGGTAAGATTCAAAAATCAGTTCCTTTTTTGTAACTATATCTTACACAGTATTTATTTTGTCTTAAAGTTGTTATTGTAGCATAGTGGGTTGAAAAAACCCAAGAGTTACCACTAACAAGTGTAACATAGGGAAAAAAGAATCAAAATGAGTACAAACTCTCCCAAGTTACATTTCTCCATATTTTTAGAGATGGTCTGCTATTACAGTAATAAGATTACTGCTGTATGCAGCCGTTTTAAGTATGATCCAATCCTACAGAACAATCTGATATAATGGTCAGAAATGAAACCTGCAACTAGGCATGAGTTTGTATCTATTAAACACATCTTAGACTTCCCCCCTTTTTTGCATGAAGTAGAGATACACCCACTTAACTCTGCTTGTGAGAGAAGGTGCATTTAGGGCTCTGATACACACCAAACTAATAAATAGGAACCTAACCTTTACACAAGGCCTAATTTGAACAATAAACTGCTCCAAACAGCTCTGCATAACACCAAAAGGCTCCTGAGTCCTCAGCACCAGTGCCTACATACACATGAAGGCTTTGAGTCATACCTTGGTTCCTGAAAAACAGCTTGGTACTTAACTTCACACACAAGGTGCCTCAGAGGTGAAAGGTGAAGTACACCATTTTTGGGGCAGGTTTTGGCCTTTAAATCAAAAGCAAATGCAATAGTCATTGCTTTTATGTCATCTGTGACCCTGCTGATGGGTTTCACAATGCTGAACACTTAAAACTTGGCTCTGAAGTTGCTCAGGCTTAACAGTTTGTCTACATGTCTGATCTCTTGCTCCAGCCGTGATGCAGGAAGGATGCCACCACCAAGATTCAAGGACCTTTTATCAAGAGTTCCACCAGGGTTTTTTGCATCAGGTTCTATGCTTGATTTTTCCAGAGCTACAGAGGCCATTTACCCCATTCAGCCAGTCCAGAATGTATTTGTTTCTATAATACGAAAATAGTGATGTTCACTTCTTGTTAGCAAGCTGAATGCATTCTTTGAGGAAATCAAGTGCTCAGTTCACAAGACCATTTGTACATTTGGTTCTTTCATAGGAAAGTCAGAGGGGATGAAGAGATGGAGGCCTTTTCTGCCTCCCCCCAGCTTAACCTTAGATAACATCACCACTGCTGAAAAGAAAACACGAGGAGTTATTTTATCCACACTGTCTCAGCAACCAGAGAGGAACACGAATAATACAGCAGGTTACAGGAGGGAGGATGACAAATATACAGTGAAACAAGCACAAACACAGTACTTCAGCCTTTGCACTGAGCATGGGACACTTAACTCCCTCACATTTTGTTTTCCTAAAATTTCCTTTCCCAAATAGGCTCTTGTTTACATTATATAGTAAAAGCCAGTTGCTACACTCATAATGGTGAAACATGGCCTGACAATCTGGCAAAAAGACTTTAAGTAACTTTTTACTAAAGCCAAGCACAGGCTGCTGAACTGTTCACATCCACCAGGAACACTGGCAAGCCCCAGCCTGGCCTTTAGCCCAGCTATTTCCTCCCAGAGCAAGCAAGTAGGAACCAGTGATGGACATAGTCTGCAAAGTTCATTCCTGTTCATCCAAAAATAAAAACCAGAGGTGCTGGCTGTTCCCTCTGTTTTGTAGTGTCATGCAACTTCTCCGTGAGGAACTAAAGTTCTTGTTGCAAAGTCTCACCTCATTCCCATAGGCAGAAAAACTTGGCACTCGCTTCACTGAAGACAAAACTCAATGAAAAGGACTTACCAGTATGAATCTTTTTCCCTTGACATGATGACTAGATACTCTTAATATCTGTGAATGACATTCTGACACTATTAAGTTCTTAGGACTCTCTGTGATGTCATTCACAGCTTTTTATAAAAACTGCTTATTAGAATAAGGCAAGAAATGTCATCTCCATTTCTTTCCAGCCCACCAACTACTGGCTCTTCTCTGACTGGAAAATTTAAAGTTTAGCTAGATTTTGTGTAGCTCATTATAGAAGACTAAATTACCTGTGAGACTCTCCAGCATGTGATAATCATCTTCTCTTCAATGCATTTTTTTAAAATACCCAATTATTGCCATATTTAGATTACTCCCTGGTTTAGGAGCTGGATATTTAACTACCATGTTTCACTAGTGCTTGTACATCCTTAAATCTGCAATACAGATACATTACTTACAATTAACTTTGCAGAAGGTCCAGTATCAAAGATTCGCCTCTCTCACTCAGTTTTACAAGTCAAAAATTGCCTAATGCTTGATAAGTAATGCAGGCCCTGTTTATTCCATGCTGTGTACGATTTCATGCTGAAATTACAAGACTTGTTGCCAAAAACATCCTTGATTCTCAGGCTTTGAGACAGTAATTGGTACCTCACATTCTCCCCTTTTTTGCACCAATTAAAACCTGTAGGTGCACTAATGTTGTTGTCTGGAATCTAGCTGGTACATCAAAGGTGATTTTCACCAAACATGTGCTATTAATAAAATTGGCCCATCTGGGAATTTGTGAACACTGTTTGCTGTTACTGCAATCTCAAGGCCTTCCAAGCATTTTACTAGTGCAAGACCAGACAATACATTTTTACCTTTAATGTAAACAAGGGTTGTCATAAAAACTTACATGCAGTTGGAAATACAACTTTCTTGCTCACTCGATGTATATTTGAAACAGGCAAATTGTATCTTCAGGACGGTCTGAGATTTAAAGGCCAGACATGACTGTTAAGGTCATCTACATTCTCCTGCTGAACACACATCACAGAATCTCTCTTTATTTCTCTTGAAGGGCACTCTAGCTCAGAGAGAAAACAGGCTTAGCAAAAGGACAACAAATGAATGACACTCATCAATCTTGAGACAGGTAGCAAAAATATGCATTAGTTTAAAGGGATTGATATTTCACTCAAAGTCCCAGAGAAGGAAAAATCCACCTGCATTTTCTAGTGACTATCTAGCCTCAGTACAAAAGGTCTTCCGATCAGAAGTTCCCCAAACTTCTTGTTGTAATTGTTTGGGTTTTTTCCCCCCCATACTCTACTAAATGATGGGACTACAGTAGGCATCATGGCACTACATACAGGGAAATATATCTTACTTTTATGTGGAATATCACCACTTTAAATGATCTCTCAGTAACACTGGCTGAACCAGAATTCAGAACACTGACTCCTAACAGAACTCCCCTCCTTGGCCTCTACCAGAGAAGTGTCAAATCTCTCAATTTTTTATTTAGCTTTACAGGTCAGTCCTCATTTAAGACTCAATAGTAGTCCCACTAAAACTGTGCTAGATTTTGGGTAACTCTTTAACCATTGAAAGAACTGTTCTTTTGCAGCACATTTTACAGCTTAAGAGACTTAACACTGAAATAGGAGGGCATCCAACACTTAGGTGCTGAGAGGTTTCTGTTCAAAAACTTGTGGCATACAGCCCTGCAAAATTTACTTTGGTCCCAAGTCCTCCACATCTAAAAAGGTGTTTTGTCTGAGTAGAATTGCCTGAAGTAATTAAGGGATTAGTGTGTCTGTAAAGCAAACCTTATTTTGCAAAACGTAGCCAGAAGTTGTACATTGTCAAGTGGAGACCCCAAGAGGAGTTTTCTTTTTCTCAAATATGAAGACAGTACTGCCATCCAAATGGATTTGGGCAGATGGGTAGTCCTAACAAGGCAGTCAGGGAATGAGCACATGGTATCCTTTAACACGGCATGCACCTCCTACCACCTGTGGAAGTGCAATGCTTGTACCAGGCCCTTGTTCTGCAGACCGGAGAGAAAAAGGTCATTCACTCCATGCTCCTAGGAGGTGTTTGCAAAAATACCTGTCCCCATCCAGCCCTATACTCTGGGTGTCAGTTTCACAGAAATAGACCAATAAAATGATACTTGAAGATGCCTTTAAATAGTTTGCTCCTGTTAACAGTCATTGAACTGAACAGAAAAAAAAGTTAAAAACAACTGCATTTTTCACAACTTTCTTCAGCCAAAGATAACCATAAATTTTACAATGAACAGTGTGCATCTGAGAGGGAATTCTGTTTTCACAACATGCAAAACTGATTAACTGGCAGCACTTTTGCTGAACACATTTGCACTCCTCACAGGGAAACACTTTGTCTAATACTCTCAAACATTTCTTATTTCACCATTAAAAATGTACAGAATTGAATAAGGAAAAAGACCCAAACAAACGTAAGTATCAATAAACATAACAGATTGTAAAATTAGTACAGACAAATGCAGCATTAAGTCAATCATGACTTAAACTCAGCATGAAAAACACAAGATTTGATGAACTCCATGGACTTGAAGATTTATATATTATTTGTAAGGGGTTGTGGGACAGGACTGCCATCAGAAAACTGAAAATTAACTCAAAATGCAGTCTTCTTATCAATTAGTGTCTGGGCCATGTAAGACAGGGTAGAGTTGGCTATTTTTTCCTCCCAAAATTGAATTCTGTAAATGTCACTCATGACTACAGGAAGTTTCCTTGAAATTCTGGATAACCCTTCTTAGACTGCAACTGCAGACAGGGGTGCCTGGGGGTAGGAGGAAAGAGCACATCTGATTATTCCCTCTACTTGCTGATTTGTCAGTACCCATGCTAGAACACACTTGAACACACAAGCTGGGTCACCAACAGCTAAATATTCCTACATGAACCAGGCAGGACTCATATACATTTTGGACAGGGTTCTGTTCAGTTGCACCAGGGCTATGTTGCAGATATTGAATTCATCTGTAGGCAGAACAGTCCAAACACACTCAGAAAGACTAAGATCCCAAACATATTTTACAGTTAGTTGTTTTCACGTGAGGTAACTCTGATCAGAGTTGACCACCTAACTCCCAAACACCGAGATTAGAACTGGATGTTAGCTACACATCTGTTCAATTTTTTTTTTAATTCAGTGAACTGAATAAATTACAATCCCGTTATCTCATTTTAAAGTATTACCAGCTTTACCCTGCTTACTCTGAAGGCTCCAGTAAAGCCTCCAGGGGACTAAAGCAGGAAGGACAGACTCTAAACCATCCACAAAATGTTGTAATGTCTTGTTGAAATGAAAGCTTTAGTGTTTACAGGACAGAAAAGGTCTTCATTTTCTACAGGATTCCACAGCTGCCAAGATGTCTTGCAAAATGCTGTTTCTGTTTTCCTTACTAACCTAGAGAAAGAGAAATTAAAACTGATGTAATTTCATGAATAGCTTCTATAGCAGTGTTTACTTCAAAAACAATCAAAGCAGAAATTCCAATGCATTTCTTTTTCAGTGCAGGAATGCTGAGTGTCAAACACCTGCCTCCTTCTGCTATTGAGAACACACTATGCTAAACCCACAAAAGCCACAATTGAATATTTATTGATCTTTTAATTACCCATGGTATTTTGCAGTATTATTCAAGGCTTGAGTAACTAACAAGAATCACTCAAAGAACCAGCATGTACTTTTGTCATTACCAGAAATCCTTTTCAACTACCAAATTTAACTTTCCTACTATAGAGTGGAGTTCTTACGCCTTCATTACTTGAAAGGGTTGTATTTATTAAGATGACAGACTTAGTCAAAAACATCTGCAAAGAGAAAAAATTAAAACAGGCTTAGCAGCATAACTCTGTACTCCAAGAAACCTTATTGCTACAGGAGAGGAACACCTTGGAAAAGAAAAGTATTTGAGAAAGCTGGGGTGTTTTGTAGCACGCTGAGATATGTCTTTGGCTGACCAGTCCATGGGAATGCTGGGCTTTAAGTCCAGCATACGTGAATACAGATGACTGTAAACTGCCAAGCAAGTGCTGGTGCTTGCTAGTCAGCTCAGCTCTCATGGGCACAGAGCTGGGGACTGTGTGTGTGTAAATGATCCCTTCCTGACAGACTGGGTCCTGATCCAAAGCCCTGTGACCTATAGCGCCATGCATTACTCACTCAAACAAAACCTGGGGAGATGACTGGGGTTGTAAAGGGGTAACGAGCAACTGTGAAGCATCAGCAAAAGCTAAATTTTAAAAAGTCTAAGAAATTTTCCCCACTGTTCAGATCCCTGCAGAGAGGGCAGGAAGAAATCAGACAAAGATACATGAGCCGAAAAAAATAACTAAGGGCATTCATACAAAGTTGTGGAAAAGCTGTTTGATGAGGAGAGAGAACACCATGCACAGCATAACACTCTCTACCAGCAAGGTTCCACTGCACTCCCTGTATCTGCATTTAGGATGACAGCACAGGAGTTTGTGTCCCTTCCAGTACTACAGCAAATAATGAACAGGAGAAAGTATTACTATTATTATTGTTGTTACCCAGGTGACAGTTCTATCTGAGGACTTTTTGTCACACCCATCCTATCCAAGTGCTGTAAACCAAAACTGTAAAACCTACAGACAGCGGTCTCACCTCCCACTGAATTCAAGAATGGTAGATCAACATGGGACTAATGAAAAAATGACACTGAAAAAAAAAGGGGGGGGGCGAGTCTGGAAGAAAGGAAGATCCATCTGAAAATGTCACTGATTTTATTGAGAATCAGTCCAAGCTTTTTAAGATAAACAGAAAACCCCACAAAAACAAAGAGAGCAAGACAACAAAGAATGCTCTTCAGTAAGGCTATTGGGACCCCAAGGTAAACAATACACAGCACAGATGAGCCAAACTCTAAATCTCACAGCAAGTGTACTGATATCCTGACTTTCAAAGGACCTTCTGCACATTTAATAGCTCTTCCCACTCTCTCACAGCCAACAAAAACAATACTACATTTTATCTACCCTTTTTCCATACCTATATGCCAGAAGTCCAGTGAGAGCAGCAGAGAGAAAGTGCCAAGTGCTAGGAAATTTTCATGACTGTTTTACAAAGGCTGTTTGATAGATATAAGTCTCCTCTTAAGATCTGGAGACATTCTGTGCAGGCAGCTTTCCCAGAGTGAACAAATCTCCCAGTATCTGTACTGAATGTACAAACAGACGGGTATGTTTTTAGAAAGGAGTTGAAAATAACTGTAGATGCTGCTTATATTAAGCATTTATGTAATTTGGAGGAAATTACCATCTAGACTCCAAGCAGGCAACTCTAGAGGACAAAAGCTTTCTTCGTCTGTTAAAAATACCGTCAAGGAAACCACTCGTGTACAATCTGTTCAAATGGAACCTTTTCTCCTCCCTATCCATTTAACTGTTTTCTTTCTTAATAGGCATACGCAACCATACTTCACTAATGGGTTTCATGCAAGCAAAATTAATAGATGGGAAAATGGGAGAAAATTAGTATCTGCCAGCTGCTAAGGATAACCTGATCCTATTCATGCCACCATGTCTGCGAAATGACACAGATGCAGGCAGTGCAAAAAGAGCCTCTGTAGTTTCACTGGAAAGTTTAGTTCTCAGCAAAATGGAACTGGGCAACAATAGAAACAATTGTGTTAAATATCAGAGCTCCTATCGTTAAGTGCCCTAAACATAATAAATTAAACATTTGGGACCAAATGCTGAATTGCTTTTAGGGCATCTGGGCCCACTTACACCAGCAAAATATGCTTTCAAGACAGAAGGGACTGTAAAATGCCAAACAGCTGTTCTCTCATCAGAACTGTCCTTGTGACACTAGGAGCAGGATGAAAAAATTGAGATGAGCTATTTGAATGCAGCCTATCTCCACATTAAGTGACAAAGCAAGCAGAATACTTCTGGAAGGTAACCACCTACTTCTGTACACTTCCAGGCATCATCCAAGTTAGAAAGAAATTCCTGACTGTGAGCTATTTGGGCACTCCAGGTTTCCCCATGCCACAGCCCTTGAAGAACACAGCTGGTGACCCAGCATCCACTTCAGTTACTAACACCTCTGACTCCCCAGTGGGCAGGTTCTGCTCCTGCTCAGGCACACATTTTAACCAGTTGAGAAAGAGCATGTAGTGTGTGTTACTGGAGCAGGAGAGACAGATGCTCTCCTGCACAAGACTTCAGTTTAGCAGGTCTGTGACACCTGGGAATGACTGCAGTTTGTCACACATTTCACATCCATGCTTTTGATTAATGGATTCACCAGAGATCTCTATTTAATTAAAGAAACCTGCATGTCCTAATCTCAGCAGCATGAACAGGATGGGGGCATTGTTTTAGTAAAGATCTTTTAGCTAGAGAAACAACGCTCCATTGAAGTTTACAGAAAGACTTTTGCTGGCAGGAGTCAGTATTTGAGAGAAAGATTTATCAGCAGACTAATACAGCTGAAAACCCACGGCTGAGTAGCCCACACCCTCTGAATATCACCTAAAAAAAGACACAGTAGAAGCCTCAAAAGCTTCCTTGAAAAGCTAAATGGTGTCTTCCAGCCCTGTTTCGTCTCATGAGAGGACCAAATGCACACACCACTGTCCTGCCATGACTGCAGCCCAAACACTGAATGACTGGTACTTCCAGCAAGGCTTCTCCATCCCTTCTTCCCCAGACCTACCCCTGTAAAGCAACTCATACAAAATTCACATTTACGTGCATTTCTGTTCAACAGCCTGACTACACATCAGAGGTAGGTAGTGGAAAAACCTGGGGGTTTATCTCTGAAAGGAATGGAGTTAAATGCTTATGCAAGGAAAGGAATAAACTCTCATCTTTGCTCCTACAGTTGCCTTAGCATTTAATTAAATCAGAATTTAATATAAAAACAGAAATTGAAGATGACAATGGGACCCTCAATTAAAGGAAAGCTGAGGAACTTTGAGCACTGCACTGAAGTTTTTAAGCCAGCTTTGAACAGGAAACAAATCAAAGGAGTGAGAGGTGCCTTTGTTTTTGTGAAGCATCGAGGACACTTACTGATGTTCAGGAAACCTCACAGCTCTCCTAGGAACAGGCTATGTTTTGCTGTGGTAAGTTTTTGAGAACTACCCAGTAACTGATCAGAAACGTACTTTAAGGCTAATATTCTGAAAATTATGTCTGTAAAAAGTAACATAATGAATTCCAAGATTGGTTCACTGACTCCAGAGAAAGTACACTCCATTTACAACTGTCTTTCTTCTATAAATCATTCCTGCAAACTACACTGCTGCCTTTTTTCCTTTTATTTTTTTCCTTGAATGCAACTACTGGTAATATTTCTGCAAGTCAGTCTGGAAAAAAACAAAAAAGCTTTAAAATCTGACTGTACTTCAAAAGATTTAACTCTTAGGAATAATGAATACCTATAGAGCAATAATACTACAGCAAAGAAACCTTTTAAAACAACTATAGCATTACTTCTGCAGTCCCTCACAAGCAAAGCCAGCTGTGTGAGACTGCTATAGTAAGTGCCAAATGGGATTTTTTTTAATAAGGTGAACACCTGCCCATTAAGAATAAAATGGAAACTAAAAAACTTATTTCATGCAAGCTACCCACAGCTATCAATTGGCAGCAACAGTTTTTAAACAGAGCCAAATATATACCAGTAACCTAGAACAGAAGGCTCTTTAAGGATATTTAATATTACTCACATTGAACACTTTAACATCTTTCCTACTTCTTATTTCTTCAACAAGATCCAGTGGCTTTCCCTTAGGTACTGGAATAGTTCCAAGCACCACAGTCCCCGAGCCAGCCAGTGTTTGACGAACAGCTTGAATAAAAGCCTGGCTGAAGAGTTCCATTTTACCAATCTCATCTATGACACAAATTCTTTTCTCTGTGTCACCGCCATGGTTTACCTGTGAAATAGTGCATCAAGAGACTGTAAACAGCAAAACTTAGAACAAGCAACAGAAGTCATCTCTATGCTGATTAAAGAAATACTTCCAAAAAAACCAAATTCAACTGTGATACTGAGGAAAGTGGGAAGTCAAAGCTACTGCTGGTAAATGCAGACTTAAAAATATGGAATTTCTTTTTTAGGACAGATTTTTGGAAGAATGGAAACAACCATACAGTATAAATACCAACTACAATAGGAAACATCCACAATATCAGATTTACTTTAAGCAGAATTCTCACAATGGTCCCGTATGAGCTACTTGACAATTAAGAACTGCACTTTGCCTATGAGCACCTCTCAATCATTCTGAGGGTCAGCAATTTTTTAAAAGCTTTACTCTTCCCACTAAATTATGCATTTAGTGATTACATTTGATTATGTGATCAGTAGTCACACAAAACAGGTGTCTAAAAAAAAAAAAAGACTTCCAGTAAATCTAGATTTGGAAGTTTCTCTTGTAGTTGGGATGATAGAGCATTTCACTCAGAGCTACTGGCTATCTTCAAAGCTGTCTAGACAACAACCAAGCCATTTGCAAGCCACATTATAACAGATACATCTTGAGATATACCTTATTCTACAGTCCTAGCCACTGGATAGTAGGAGAGACACAGTTAACCACATTTGAGGCTTGTTTGTTTTTTTCATGAAGTGAATGCTGTGCCAAACAGTGCCATGCTGCAGGCGGTTGGAGCAGCAGGGAAGTCCAGGAGAAAACAAGGGTGAATGCTACTGAGGAAAAGGCAGCTTGCAAAGCAGAGGAACTCTTCAACTGCACTGCCTACCCTATTTTGGTAAAACTGACTGAGAACTGTATTCCATTATTTATAGAAGTGAGGAGAAAATCAACTCAATTCAAAACCATTATAGATCCATGAATAAACACAAGCCATATTATACAGAAACTAAAAAAAAAAAAAAAAAAAAGAAAAAAGATCGAAATATCTCCTCTTGTGAAGGCAAAGTATTTGCTTCTGGGAAAGTGAAAGAACTGTGTAACATGCATCCTAAAATCCTTTCAAGCTAAGTCCCGACTGAGTAGCTGTTTTATCTAAAAATCCTTTCACAGATCAGTGAGCTGAAAAGCCAATACTAGTCACCAGGTCACATATTGAGAAAGAGAGTACTTCGCTTTGAAAAAAAACTGAAAAAACTATCAGTCCTCCCTGATAAAGTTTGCAAAACCAGAGAGATCTTCCACTGCTGGATCTATCCCATTCTCACTGGAGTGAACAAAGCCTTAAGAGCTGAATCTGTCCTCAAGTCTAAATGGGCATGTGCCCATTCTGTGCTGCTCTCTCATCAAACCAGAACATACCTACAACTCTCCTGCCTGCATTCTTCATTTGTCTTTCCTTGTTTCAGTTCTCTGATTTTCCTCACTCTGCTCTTCCACTTTGGGCCATTTTCATGTGTGACCACGTTCCCACAAAACTGATAAACGGCACTTTCTATGAGCATTGGCACATGCACTGTGTGATTCTGCTGGCCCTAGTTCTTCTCTTCACCTTCTTATACTTGCAGAAAGCTATATAAATAATGGAAAAAATTCAACACTGCTAACACTTTCCTAGGAAGATCTCTCCTGAATTTCAGTGGTAAAAGGATTTCAAGTACAGCACTGGCCTAATGAAGTATTTTTTAATAAAGTATCTTTCTATTTATTAACATCATAAATATGGTTACAGTCAAATTTAACATATAAAAGTTGTCCCGTTTTTTTAGTATTTCCCTTCTCCTCTGCCCCAATATCCTTCCTTTCCTACTCTCAGACTTCAATGTTCTTTGACAAAAACAAGAATCCTCAATCTCATTTTTGCTCCTTGCACCTCTTTCGGTTTTTTTAAGTTCACAAAAAAACCCCCTTGAGCTTTGGCAGTGTAGAGAAATCACAACAGGATTTTTTTAGTAGTACAGTTCAGCAGCTGCTGCACACTGTTTATGTTATGTTATTGCCAAAATCAAATCTGTTCTTGTTTAATTTTGGAGAGGGGAAAGGTTGGAGTGAGAGAGAGGAAGGACAAGAAGAAAAGCAGTGACAGATTAGCAAAAGGATAGCAAAAGATTGTGTGGGAAGTCTTGTCACAGCCAGAGCACTCCTTGTGCAGCAGGCTAAATCCCAAATAATCAGACTGGTATTATCAGTCTGCAGGTATTTATACAATAGTAATCAAAAATATTCACTGGATTCAAGAAACAAATGCTTCTACTTAAGAAGATGGGAATCAGAGGAAGAGAAGAAAAAAAAGTCTGTAAAGAAGAGCAGCAGCAAAAGCCTTTTGCTTAGACCCACTGATTCCATCCAGTTCTCTGTGGCAAGCCACTTGTGCATTTTGTTTGCTTTCCAGTATGAGACAGCGACATAGGAAGAAATTTCCTACCTGCTGCCTCTTCAGGTCAAGGAGGTCCTGCTCCCAGGACTGCAATCTCTCCAACACCACAATAATGACACGAGAACAAGCCAGATTTGCCTCTCCAGCTGCCTGACCCTGAAGTCAATCAGAACTAGCAACACCCAAGAAAGAGGCCATTAATTGGTATCAAAAACTAGCTGTGTAGAAGGGCCTCCCAATAACACTGACTATCATAAAGCATACATTTATCAGCAGCTTTCATAGAATACTCACATTTCTCAGCATGGGTAGAACCAACTGCTCAAATGAAGCAAGGTCTACAACATATTGTCCAACCCGGTATTCACGTCTTGAAACAGAAGAATCAGAACTGGGACTGAAAAAAAAATACACAGTTCCTTCAAAGTACTGAATTTAGTGAAAATACACTGCAGTCATTTCTAGTGAATTTGTAAGAAGTTATCCAAATAAATCAAACCCCCTTAATTCTTTTAAAAAGGAAGGGAAAGAAATTCTCTACCATGCAGTAAGTCATACTGCAGATAGCTTGCTGTCAGAAAAAAAATATACCATATGCATCCTTCACAACTATGCAAGCTCAAATTTCAACCATGTACAGAGGGACAATGACATTCAAAAGTCAACAGGTACATTTACATTGAAATCAAAACTCATGTCTCCAGTTCAGATCTTTGAATTTTACAATTGGAAAAATATTCACTTTGCATGTACTGTACCACACTGGGCTAGGTGCACCTCTGTTATTAGCAGAGTGCAAATTATTTTCACATCAATTCTGTGTGAACGAGGCGCTAAGGTGAACTGGACATAGACTGAGTTTTGCACTAAGTATGGAAACCTAAGTCTAGCAAATCAGGAGAGACTGTGAGGCACTCTGCACTTCAGAGGCCCTCTCTGGGGCTCTGAAACCCCTTTTTTTCTTAAACTTCACAGGCAAGTTTTGTGGCCCAGTCAAAAATAGCATTCTTTAAAACAATGCTATATGCAATTTCTCTTTTCATTTTCCACTTCTGTCTCCATAAATCAGCTAGTGGAAACACAAAAATCTTCCTCCCTGCCCACAATAAGCTACTTAACAGTATCTCAAAAGTAAAAGGTAACACAGTAAAAGGCTCAGCAGTGCCTCCTCTATCTGGTGTAAAATAACTAGTAAGGGAGAACACCCCAGCCCAGCATATTTTCAACATTTCATTGCACAACAGACATTGCCTACATAAATAATATAGGTATCAGCCAGGACACAAAAACCAAGCAAAGAACTTGACCGTGAAAGCCATATGTGCTGGAAATCACCTTCTGGAGGAGCATTTAACATGCCTAAGGACTCGAGCAGACACATAAAACAATAAGCAGCTTACAGTTATTAAAACTTCAGTACCTGACTCTAGATAAAGGTCCTCGGTTTCCAGACAGAGTGACAACATCAAATCCTGTTCTCCTGCCACCTTCTCTAACTTCCTGTGTGTAAAATCCATCAATAGGAACACCTGAGGATTTTAGAGCTTGAGTGGCTTTCTGGATCAAAGTAGTCTTTCCAACCCCTAAGAATAAAGAAGGGAAAAAAGCACCCAGCATTAATCTTCTTCTGCACTAGAAGTCCATTTTTTAAATGCCACAGTAACGACTCAGCTCAGTGGGAACATTGATTACTTTTGAAGGTTGCAAATTACTTTCTCTAAATGGTAGGAAAGAACAGAAGCATCTTTTAAAGTTCATCCCGTACTGACACTGTGAAGTTTCACAACAGAATGGTACAAATATCCCAGGCTACCAATAAATTTGTTAGCTTAGATGGTGCATGAGCAAGTAGGCCACAAAACTTACCACAAGAGGTAAACATGTGATACAAAACTGATATCCAAGCTTGCTGGAAGACTAACTGATGAATCTCCCTTTCTACCACTTTTAAGATCAGATCTAAGTTCACCCCCTTTTTAGATCAAAAGGTCAAAGCTGACTGCTATTACCAGACACCTAACTGGCACAAAGGATACACTTCTTCCACTGACATCCTAGAAATCAAAAGCACACGATGTCCCTGAGATACCAAGCCCTTACAAAGTCCCAACAACAGGAAAATATTTCTTTGGTAACTGAATCAACAGACATTTTGACTAGATACAGAGTTTTTACAGATTGTTTTATTGTTAGGCCAGTGAAGTCCTGAACCAGGTTGCCCAGAGAGGCTGTGCAATCTTCAAGTACTTCAATGTTTTCAAGACATGACAGGATAAAGCCAGACCTGGTCTGGTCTCATAGCTGATACTCCTTTAAACTTCCTCAAGTCCCTCCCTACATGAATTATCTTCTGACCCTAGAATTAATTTTCTTACTTTAAGACAGGTCCTTAAAATTCTCACCACCTGATATCTCCTTGCTGAGTCTGATGCACCTTTTACAATGTGAACACTGGCCATTTTCCAGACATCCTTTCAGTTTTTCTCCTTTGCCATTGTACAAGTACATCCCACAACAATCTCCTTTTAAACTCACCTTTGTTGCCTCTCTCAAGATTTAGTGCTATCACTTCATTTTTAATTAATGCTCTAAAAAATTCAGACGATAGAAAATAATCCTGCAGAATAAACCTTCAAATTCCTGGAGATGAGGAACACATGCCAAATGTGAGATGCCTAAAGATGCCAAGCGAAATCATTTCAACATGCAGACACCAAATTTCTAATTTAGATTTTAAGCAGATTTAGGAACTGCTTTCCTAACAGCCAATACCAATGACAAAATATTCTGTGGCTTCAAAGGCATGTAGCCAAAAGCTTAAGCAAACTTTTCAAATTTGAAGAAGAGGGCTTCCAGGCAGTTGAACAACAAAAAAATGATAAATGTGGCACCCTCAGTATCTAATATCTTTTCAAGGCCTTGTCTCTTTTAAGTGAATTTATACTAATTTTGCTAAGTGGATTTCCTATCTCTTATTTGTTTACATTCATTCAGTAAACTGCAAAACAAGCTAGAGGGATTCAAACTAAGTTTAAGAAAGCCTGAAGTTAGACATTTAGCTAATCAAAACAGTACATGCACTTTCAGATAAATGAAGAGAGACAAGACCTAATCAGTTCTACCCTCTGCATCTCCTGTAAGGCTGCCTATATTCAGGTGGATGGAAAGCCAATGTGAAGTGGGTGGAATGTATTCCTATGTCAGCCTAACAGCAGCATTTTAAACTAATTCTAGTCAAGACAGGAATCTGCAAGAGATTCACAAAAAGGAGAATTAGGCCCACTACTTTACTCCTGCACCACAAAGGAAAACTCTGCAATCTGTTGATTTCTTTATAAACCATAAAGTTTGACCCTCAGACTATGTCCCGCTCAGGCTCCACAATAATTAGATTCCCTTACCATGACAAACTACTCCACTGCTTCAATCAAGGCCTGCCCATCCGGGACCCCAGTTATTACCTACACCTGCACTTCACTGAGGCTGGAAGTGCTAAACCACTACAACTAAGTTACAGGAAAGATGAGCTCTCAGAAATTATTAATCGCTGAACTTTATATTGAAGCGGGATTAGTTGTCCAGGAGGTGTTTTTTCTCCCAACACTGAACTCCAGGGCAGAAGCCAGGGACAAAGCAGCAGCGCCTAGAAGGGCTGGATGAAGAGGTAAAGTGGCATTTCATTAGTAACACACCAATTAGTACGACAGCTCTGAACTCGACACAGGGGAGGGGCGAGAGCTCCGGGCCCGCAGCCGCTGAACCTCGGGCAGTGCCGGGCCCAGCTGCAGCTGGAGGCGCTCCCGGGGCTTCCTCGGAGCCCTGAGCCCGGCAGCAGCTGCTTTGCCCCGGCTCTGAGCGCCTCACAGACCCGCCGGCACCGCGGAACACCATGCCGGGCCGGGCCGGGCCAGACCGGACCAGACCGGGCCAGGCCGTGCGGCAGGGCATCCGCTCAGCCGCTCCACCGCCCCTGCCCGGCTCCCCGGGCTCCTGCTGCCCCATTACCTGGGGGTCCCGTGAGAAACACGTGCTTGGCCATGACGGCACCGCTCTCCGAGCTCCGCCCTCGCCCGGCGCTCCGTCGCCGCTGCCGCTCCGCCCCGGCCCCGCCGAGACCGCGGGCGAGACCGGCCCTGCCCGGCCTGAGGCCGCCTCGGAGGCGGGGCCGGGCTGGAGCTGCTGCCGTGGTGTTCAGCAGCGGATGGAAGCAACTTTAGGTTAGGCAGGAGGGAAAAAAAGTAATTAGTTTCCTAGTTGAGGGCCGGCGTCTTCTTAATCCAGTTAGCTTAGCCTGTCGTATGTCTGAGTATGTTAAGAAAAAAATAATAATAATTTTTCTTATTATTTTAAGGTGTGGGAATAGATCTTACAGATCAGTCCCAAGCCTCCCTGCCATGGGCAGAGACATCTCCCAGTAGACCAGGCTGCTCATCCGGCCTGGCCTTGAGCACTGCCAGGGTTGGGGCATCCACAGCCACCCTGGGCAACCTCTTCTAGTGCCTCACCACCCTCACAGTGAAAAAAATATTTCTAATATCTAACCTAAATTTTCCCTCTTTCAGTTTGTACCCAAACAAGCTCCTTGTCCTATCACTACATTCCTGATGAAGAGTCTCTCTCTGCCATTGCTATATCCCCCGTCAGGTACTGGAAGGCTGCTGTAGGTCTCCACACAACCTTCTCCAAGCTGAACAGACACAACTTTTTCAGCTTGTTTTGGCAGGGAGGGTGCTCCAGTTATTTTACCAACTTTGTGGCCTCTTCTGGACTTGCTCCAACAGTTCTATGTTCTTCTTATAGTGGGGACACCAGAACTGTATGCAGCTCTCCAGATGGGGTCTCACAAATGCAGAGATATAATAATAAACTCTCCCTAGAGCTTTTGACCTGTTTAAAGTAAGCAATGTGCTCCAGGGTGTAGCAAACTGTAAAATAAAAGATGAACAGTTTGTCTGATACCTCAAGGCAAAGAGCAAATGTAACCAAGGGGGGGTTTGATATACAACCAGGGGATTTGTACAAAGCTAAGCTAATTGAGAAGGTCTGGCAGGTTTAACAAAGATGCTGATAGACATCTGCATTCCAAAATGCATGTGGCCTCCTTATTTGTTTAGATTCTCCTAATGGGGAGCAGTAAGGGAGCAGGGAGAAGGATTTTTGTGTGGAGAACTGTGGTGCACAGGCCTCTGTCTGGGTGAAGTGATGCCTGGGCACCAAGAAATACTGATTCCTGTCTGGCCATAAGCACCAAAATGGTTACCCAAAAATACTGGGCTATGGAAGGGACAAATTCCAATTTCTGTTTGCCTCACTAGAATGGATCACTTCAGGTTCAGCCCATCTTTTCCAGGCTTTCATTTTCAGTAATTTCTTAAGGAGTTAAAGGTTATTCATCATTTTCATGAAGATAATGAGTATCCTTGTCAGCCAGATGAAATGTGCACATCAGCAGGTAGAGTGCACCTCACAGTAGATGGGTATTTCCATAAACTGAATGAAATATTTTTGATGTGTACATCACATATGTATTGTTTTCCTTGTATTTTTTTATATTCTTAGAAGGAATGACTACATGTGGAACATGTTTCATGCTTAAATACTTAATTAAAAAAATTTGACAATTCTGGCATGACTCTTGGGAGGTCAGAGGGTCGAGAAGTAACAAAGACAGCTTCCCTTGTCATCTAAAATAAAACCTGCATTTTCATAGTTTACATTCCAGTACTTTGTTCTGGTGGCTTTTTAGGATCAGTGAAATTGTGATGTTAACTTACAGCTTCTTGTGGGTGTTTGGCAGGCATCTTTAATCTAAAGAGAGAACTGCAGAGAAGAACTGCATATTTGAATGGACTATTAACACAAAAACAACACTTGACAACTGGCTACTTCACCCTTGCCCTGAACTTCCTGCGCAGAGCTTACCGTGATTGATTTTACAGGTAGGTTTTCTGTATAATATTAAACTAAATCAGCTTGTTGGCTCGTTTCCCAGGCAGGCCACATAAACAGACCCAGACAATCTTGTTTTGTTTGATGCTGAGTTTTACTAGGTTTTACAAATCAACCCTTTCTTTTTCAGGAGTGCTTGTGTAGAACTTTAAGGCTATCACTACAGTTTGACAGAACCCTTGTTTTCTGGTATTCTAAGAACTCTTTCATCCCATTTTCAGATACAGGACTCTCAGAGTTATTTCACTGTGTGGTCACCTTTCCCTTGCAAACAGATATGTAAGCAAAGTACCAGGGCTTAAATTAGCTAGCATTTCACTTTGGTTTCCATTGTAATTTCTACTATAAAATGTTTTCTCTTTCTGAATGCTCTGTCTAGGTTGAAGTCATTTGTAAGCATGAAAGCCATGAAGTAGTTATGCCAGTTGTGCTTTTGTAGCGTTTTGCTGTTAAGAGGACCTTGTGTTTGCTACATTAACTGGAGTTTTTATGCCTGTTATCTCAAAGATTTACTATTTAAGTTTGTTTCCTTTGATATATTTATTCTATAACCAATGACTGCATAGAAGATGCAGGTTGTTCAAGAAGCATGAGTTGCAGGGCACAAGTTGTCTTCTCTGTAGCTGTATGCTGGAATCAGTACTATTTGGAGTCAGCCTGTGTGCTTTCCTGATCCTGGAATTTTTGCATTCTTGGATGGAGATGGTTAGCTGAAATAAGTAGAAAGAGTACATACCCTAGCAGTGTAGATAGCTCTAAAAGAAAATAGGTAAGTGGGTTTTATTCCTTCCAGGATGGGAGAAGAACCCAGCTTTTCCTCTTCCAGTAATTAGTAGTAATTTATTCCTAAAAAGTTCCCAGTTCAAAATATTTTCCTGAGCAAGTATCTATACTCTTCTTTTGCTAGGTGAAGGTGAGTAAAATTCAATTCATGCTGAATGAATTGTGTGATTGGGCAAGTCCATGAAAGAAGTGTTTACAAAGAGACCCCCTGTGCAGTTTCAGGGGCAGGCTATGATTCTGGGTGATCTGTGGAGACCTTGGAAAGTCTCCACATTGTTGAACACTGCCAATCATTGTTACGAACTGTTAGCTATGCCTGGGGAAGCTTGCATTTATTGCTGGATGTTGACTAAAAAAAGACTGGATAGAGTCCTAGACATTTATGTTGAATGGGGTAAAATTAATTAATTGCATGTTTCCAGACCAGTGACTAAGAAAAGAGGCCATTTATGATATTTATGGTATTCCCTAGAGTAGAAGCTGGAAGGAATGAGAGCATAATCTCCAATCTCTGACCTGCCTCAGTAGGCAGGAGCTTACATTTCAGCACTCTGCCTCAAGGTAGGCACAGTACCTTGTTACAGTTTCAGCCCTTGGTTTATCTGATGTTAGGTTTTGGAGTTTTTCCCCTCATGGAAGAGAGAACGGTGAACTTGGAACCCTTTACCATCTCTCTGATAGAACTTATCTTCTTGATTCACAGTACCTCAAGTTGGTACAGCATTTTGCTTGCATCAGGATAGGGAAGTATGCTTTTTTTAAAAAATAGCACTTTGTATTAGAGAGTACCTTATTTTGTCCTTGTTCTCCCCTGCAGAGAATTCTCCTGCTCGCAGACAGTGGGTCTGGCTGTATACCACTGGCCATCTAATCATATTAGTGATGGTATTTCAGAGTTGACTTTTATTTGGCCTGTGGAGCAATCATGGCATCAGCAGGTGTCTGAGAGAAAGCATTGAGCATCTACAGCCTGACTTCTTTAATCTTAAACTTCCCAGAGAGATAAACCATTAGCTACCTGCAGAGCTTCCTCTAGATGAAAACTGTGGTCCTCCTTCTATCAGAGATTTATTTATAGAGCTTTTTTTGGGTGCGTCATGCAGTAGAAATCCTTTATGTTCGTTCCATCAATGGTTGTGCCCCCCAAAACAGAAGAAATTCCTGAAAGTATTTTCTGAAAATAGAAATAAATATATCAAATGTGATAAATAAATATATGGTAGTTGGGGAGTACTTGTAAAATTGAATTTATTATTGTAAGGAACAGAGAGCAACCAACATTCAAAGAATGTAGTCTTCCGTCTCTCCCAGTACAGCATGTTGAACCTTCTGGGCAATTGCAGAAAGAGGGGAAAAAGTAAAAAATCTCATAAGTTGCTGTACATTTTTTTAAATGTACGTGTCTGGATATTCGAGGAAAACCCTTTTAATTAATTAGGCAGCATAAACTAGATCCTTATTAGGCAGTAGAGAAGCCACATAGAGCTCAATCCATAGCACAAATCCGTAGGAAACCAGGTTTTATTGTTTCCATTCTCAATAAAATATCTTTCTGGTTTTCTCTTCTAGTCTCCCATCTCCCACTTCTTGAAAAAGATAAGTCTCCCTGAAACTGAATGACATTTTGTATGGTATTCTTACATTTTTACTAGAAATAGCAAGATGCTTTCACTTTGAAAAAAAATGCAGCTTGGTTTGTTGTGTGATGATAAAACCAGATTTACTGTGATAATCTGTTATTTTGACAGGGATACTGACCTGAAAATTTCAAAATTCAACTAAATTCTGTCAGATGTCAATGAAATACTCTGTAATTGAGGAAGAACATTGCAAAAGAGAATAAATTTAATTGTATTTCTGAATTTTTCATTGCTGTTTTTTAAGGTGTAACAGTTTTGTCAAGCAAATGTCATTCTTGTGGTTGTTGATTTAAATAGGCAGGAACATAAGTGAATTTCTATACTAATTTGAGTGACAGTTGGCAGAGGACAAACTGCTTTACTAAAAAGTGCATTAGGCAGTAGTTCCTACAAGACAGTTCAGAGAAACCATAGGATGAAGTGAATTCAAAAATCACAGGAAGCTGAAGCAAATAATCTCAGTTGGGGATGAAGAATAAAAGGAAAAGCTAAGCCAGTGTGACAAGCTATAGATATATATGTATTTATAAGTATATAATTTTCAGATTTCTACTCCTCAGAGATGCTCCTTTTTACGGTAACAGGTTTCATACCTAAAAGACGCAGTGGTGAGTCCTTCAGTACACTTGATACATAAGTGTGAGGATGTTTCATGAAGGCCTAATGTCTTTGGCACCTACGTAGAAGAGGGCAAATATGAAGTGATATTTGGATATTTGGATATCCAAATGTGGAGTAGCTGTTAGTAGTTGCTGAGTCTGATAGCTTGTGAGAGGAAAATCTGCTCTAGCTCCATGTTTCCTCATTCAACTAGTAGTGAGACTGAATACATATTCCCAGCAAACACACAGACACACACAGTGTACCTATCACGTACACGAGTGATTGGCCATGCAGATGAGCACAACAGAAAACACAGCATCAGCAGTAGCAATGGATTCACCCTGTTCCCCTCCCTGGCTGATCAGCGTGAAAGCCCTTTCATAGAAAATGTGCATACCTGTATGTATATTGCCATGGCTTAAGAATGGTGCTCCCCGATTCAGTGCTCCCACTGAGACTCTCCAAACCACACTGCTGCTCTTTCTCACTCCTCCATGTCACCCCCACCTTCTCACTGCAGCAGGATGGAGGTGAGAGTTGGAGGCACAAAAGGCGAAGGTCATAGATTGAGATTAGAACATTTTACTGGAAGCAGCAGTGAGATAAGAAAACAAATGGTAGCAGCAACAATAACAAAAGTATACAGAAAGAGAGAATGATTCACAAGCAGAAATGCTCACCACAGAACCCAGGACAAATAACAATATGGAAGAGCTTCCCCACCACATTTTTTCAACAGGAAGGAACCCCTTTTCCCCAGAAGAGCAAGAGAGTTCCTTACCTGTGGCTGGCAATGAGGTGAGGTGGTATAGAATAACATCAGGGTCTTGGCCATTCCCCCTCAGCCTCATTCTTCCTGGCTACTGCAAAAATCAACTTTGTTCTGCCCAAAACCAACAATATATATAGTTATAAACACACACACATATATACACACACACGCAATATGGATTCATCTAGATCCGTTTCATGCAACATAAACAGGACAGCCAGAGGATCAGGCCAAGCCAGCATGAGTTTATGAAAGGCAGGTCCTACTTGATCAACCTGATCTACTCCTGTGACCAGGTGACCCACTTGTGGATGAGGGAAAGGCTGTGGATGTTGTCTGCCTAGACTTCAGTAAAGCCTTTGATATTGTCTTCCACTGCATTCTCATGGAGAAAGTGGCTTTCCATGGTGTGTGTGGATGGGTACACTCTTTGCTGGATAGAAGACTGGCTAGATGGCCAGGTGGGGGTTGGTCTCTTCTTCCAGGCAGCAGGTGATAGAACAGAAGGAAATGGCCTCAAGTTGCACAAGGGTAAGTTTAGGTTGGATATTAGGAAAAAGTTTCTTCACAGAAGTAGTTATCAAGCATTGGAACAGACTGCCCAGGGAAATGGTGGAGTCATCAAGTTCAAAAAATGTGGTTATGGCATTTGAGGACATAGCTTGATAGTGAGCATGGTGGTGGTTCTAGGTTGGTGGTTGGATTTGATCTTAAAGGTCTGTTCCAACCTTAACAATTCTATGAATCTGTAATTTGCTATTCAGCTTTTCTTCTGTTCTGAACAATTTAGCATCAGTTGCAGTCTTTGTCACTTTGCTGTCTGCTCTCTGTATAATTTTTGAAGAAGTTGAATAAAATAGCCCTTAGTGTGGATGCAGATGGACATCTGGTGATGAACTTCATCATTATGAAAAATGTTCATTTGCCCCTAAATTTTCTTTCTTGTATTTTATGCAATTATTTATCCATAGTAATGGCAGTTTGGCTCTTCAAAGGCCTTAGGTGAGTGCCTTTCGAAGTCCTGGTGGAAACCCAAATGAACTTTTTCATTCGGATTATTTATTTCCTTATGCTCTAATGAAATCTAGGAGATCTCTGAAACATGACTGGTTTCTTGCCAGGATCAGACACCACATTCTTGGAGTAAGTCTCCAGATATGGTTTTGTCAGTAGATTAATTTTTGCAGACAATGAGGAAAACTAACATGCCTGGTCCATCAGCTTCAAGAATTGAATTTCTCAGTCACTTAGTATCCCATTTGTTTTTTAAATGAGTTATTACTTTCAAAAGTTATTAAGTCTGAAGAAATGGAGAGACAGCATAACTACAAAATCTAATTTCCCTAAAACAGGAAGTTTAGAATTTTTTCAGCCTTATTCACACTAGTGGTACCTTGAAATTACTTGAAGTTAGATTTTATTATCCAGTAAAATACTAATCAGCATAAATGAAGCTGTCAGAAAGCTACATAAACTGCCATAAATAGTTCTCTTGTTCTTTTGTATATTCAGTGTGAATTAAAGCTTTTCATCATTCAGGGTCAGCAGAGACCATTATGGATACGTAGTCATAGCTGTATTATATCAGATTCCAGGAAATACTACCCATTTATTCTGTGTGAAGTCTAATGCATTGTGGTCATTTGAGGGTCCAAGTGGGATGCTGAAGGGATGCTGAAGAATCTACCGACACATTTCAATAAAATAGCCCTGTAGTTTATTACCTTAATTTAAAATTTGCATTTCTCTATCTGGTCAGATTTTTCTAGCTTTGGACTTCAGCCAGTGAATATTGTTATGTCTTTGTTCTAGACATAATCTAGGACACCATCCTATTAATCTGATACTATATGTGCTTACATTTGTGTCACTATCAAAAAAAATGCTTTTTCAAAATTTCTTTTGTTGCATCTTCCTCACCCGTGGTGTTAAAAGGGACATCCTGTACCCTTGTGCTTATTATAACATTTTCCAAAAAAAAATTAAGTCTCTGGTAGTTACTTTCTATTTCTTCTCTTTCTACCAAGAAAAGAACAAGGGAAAGACATTTTCCTGCTGAATAAATTCCTCCTAGTGCCACCCATGTTTTTGCCCTGCCACAAAGAGGAAAGTCACAGAGAGTAAACAGTCTCTCCTGTGCTAAAATCTATGCAATCTCTGCCATGGCTGTCAGTCATGTATTGCTTGATGTGAAAAACAAAACCCTATTTCAGCATTAGCAGTTAATGGTATTGACATTGCTGAATAGCCAATTCAGTTCAATATTACTGGGAAAAATGTAATTTGAGCAATCAGATGGATGAAATTAATTTTTTTAATGATAAAACCATCTTCATGGTTTTTTTTCCTTCCTTACTATTTTTTTAATCATGTGTTTTTTAGTGTAGCTGCATTTGTCATGTTACTGGTAATGTAGTTAAGTTTAATTTCTCCTATAAACCCTTGCAGAGGGCTGTGTGTAATTCTGTTTGTGACATTACGAATTCTGATTCATCAGTTTAGATTGTTGTTCTAAAGTCTTGGTTGCTGGAAACAGTGATTTTCTTCCTCGCCAGGAACTGATGATTTGTTTTCTTCCCAGAAGAAAAGCTTGTTGTGTACTTGTTCATAATACGTGCTTTGTCTGCAAGACTGATATTTGGAGTCTATTTGTAGCTTAGGTGTTTTTCAAGTGAAAATCTTTCATGAGTGAAGTGGATCAACACCAAGTGGGTAGATTTAGCAAGGAAATTCATTTAACATTTCAAATGTAATAAAGGGTGTATCTCTGCCTCATGACCTTGTATCAGGGGCTGGCATCATTCTGCAAGCACTTAGGTTTGTATTCAGCCTTGCCACTGTTACTTGTTCATAAGCCAGCAGTGTCATGGCCTTTTCCTAGGGGTGGTGGAAGGCTCCTTCCTTTTAATCTAATTTGAAAATGCCTACTTTTGTGCTAGGAAACTTCTCCCCATTTATTATTCTTCCTATTCCTTGGTGGGGGGGCAGGATTCAGTGTTAACCTTGAATTAAGTCTAATTGTTGGAAATTAAATCTTGGAAAGTAACATCCAAAGATCATCTCAGCATTTTGGTGTCAGAAAGAGAGATGACTGATCTGACTTGTTGAATTAATGGGAGATTATGTGACAAAGTACCTTTCTTAATTAGGGAGACCATGAGAGGGAAAAAAACATGGACATGAGGGAAACAGTTAAGGCTCATTAAGATACTCTTTTCCCCCTCAGTCATAAGTCTCTTTACCAACAAATGAACACATCAGACTAGTGCTATGCTGAATGAATAGCAAGAACCATTCTTTCTGTGCTCTCTTCCTGAGTTCCCAACCTGAACTGAAGGGCAGCACTTTTATAGGTAGGCAGATAGGTTGGTTGGTTGGGTGGTTGGTTGGTGTGGTGGTGTATAATTTTCATATTACCTTTCTTTTTTTCTTCATTGTTTTCAGGACTCAGCAAAAGTCCTGATTTTGCTCCTGGTATCTCTATGGGTAGTCCTGTTCTTTTCCAACTTTATAGGGAAAAACAGCTTATGTAAGTAAGGATGATGGGACCAAGACACAAGTTGAATTAAAGAAGGGAGTTGAACCTAGTGAGAATTATCCAAATGAATTTAAAATACAAATGTTATTCTATAAATTCTTTTTTTTCATGTTATTTGATTTAAAATCCTCTTGTTTTACATTAGGTAGCATGAAAAAGCTAGTAGTTAACAACTTTTTTATGTAACTTACCCGGAAACAGCACTGTCAAGTTCAGCTTAATGGTTGCTAATGTTTTAGAGAGTAGCCTGTATGAGTATACATTGAAGAGAAACTAAGGGAGAGCCAAAAGGTCCAGTGGGGATTTAAAACCAAGTTGGATGACTGGTCCCATGATACATTTTGGAAGTTACTCCGTTAGTCTCAGCATACTGAGTAGAATATGGTTTTGATTATTTATGTTCTGTTTCTTCAAATTCCCCACTATGTTTTGTACTTAACTGTTGTAGCACTTGGCATTGCCTGTCCCAATCCATTTTGTTTGGGATGTAGCACTTCTCATAGCACAGCATTTTCCTCCAGAAGTGTAAACAGCTTTTCCCAGTGTAAGTTGGCAGAAGAGAGGACACTTATTCCCATGGTATGCACAAAGCCCATAAATGAATCCTTCTGGATGAAAGATTCTCAGTAAGTGTAAGATCATTATCAGGACTGCTATAAAAACCTGAATGCTGCTTGGAGAGTCTTAAATATACTTCTGACACTCTTTCCTTGCTGATAGTGCTAGTTCTTCAGTGTTTTTTCTGCTCTTTAATCCTAATGTTCTGGAGTTTTATTTAAAGTGAATAAACTGAGAATCCTGGCTCCCACAACTAACCATTTTTCAGCACAAACTGGTCCCATCACCTTTTACAGTGGGTGCTATTAGCTGTTATAACACCTGTATAAATCAAATCAGCATACAGAGAATATATTACTATTTAAAGTAATTTAGATCTTAAGTTTGGCATACAGTTCCTCAAGAGATGGAATGACATTTAAGCATCATGCCTAGTGAACAGTGATACTAAATGTTTTCTGAGAATACCAGTCTCAAGTTATCATGATGAATAGTAAGCCAAATTCTGGCAAACAGCTGTGTCTGATGGGAAGTGCTAGTAGTGCACAGGCACTCACACACACACACACACACACACACACACGCACACACACGCACACAAATATATCCTGCATATATATTGTCCTTCTACTATCTTGTTATATTGTCTCTTGACTCCTATTGCCCTCTTCTGCATTTTAAAATTTTTATTCTTGGGGATTTTTTTTTGTTGTTTTTGCTCCTTCCTGCCTCACAATTAATGCTACTGCAAAGTCATTCCTTCCTGGGAATTGCAATCCAAACAAAAGATGGGCTTTACCTTACATTCAAGCTTCCTGCCTCAAGGGCAGGAAACTCTGGGTGATTGCAGTTACATCCCATCAGTGTGATGCTGTCCCTGAGCTTGCAAGTCTGAGCCCCTGTGTCCTCCAAACAGGCTGATACGGTTTCTGGCCTTGGAAAGGAAGGAGCCCTTTAGACTACAAGTGTGCTCTCTCTCTCCCCTTCTCACCTGTACTTGCTCAGATCTTGAAGTCCACTGACCCCAGTAAATGAAATGATGTTCAGGTCCATTCCTATTATGTCATCCATGATATCTGCTTCCACTGTTTTCTTCCAAAGTTTTGTTCAGCATTATGGCTGGAGGCAAAACCTGATGGTCAGATAATTGTGGATATTTGGGGCTTAACACTGTATGTTCTTAATGCTTTCCTTTCAAGTGCTATTCATTATACAATCCTTTGTATTTTACAGTGTTTTTCTTTGAAGTCCTAGATGTGATTTACACAGATTAATCTAATTGGGGTGAGCCTGGTCTGGTGGAACAGGTAGAAAGTCGACTACAGTCTTACAGATAGTAATAGAATAGTATCGTTGCACAGCCTGGGACATGAACTGGCTTTTAGTCATGTGCTTTTTTACTGTAGGGCTAATAACAGTGTCTCTGTGGTCTCTTAGGAAAGAGATGTCATGATTAACTTGGCTGCTGCCATTATCTTGCCTAGCCTCAATTTCACATAGCACAATTTAGTGTCTTCAATGGTCTTGCGATGATTTGTTGTAATTGTCACAGTTCTCAGGTTTCCTGGTTGTTATATAGTTCTTAAATAGGCTGCTTCTATTATGAATTTCGTACCCCAAGAAGGGATTGCATGTCCAAAAGCTTATTCAAGTTTTTCAAAAAGCTGTACCTCTTGGTCTAATAAAATAACTTACATTGACCTACAAGCTTTGTCTTGTCCTTAGCTGCAGAATTCTTTTCATAGTTTGTGTTCCTTGAATGCTGAAGAGGGAGTCTCAAACTGGGCCATAAAGTTTCTATTAACTGCACAGTGATGAAAGACATGTTTGTAGTCAGAATGTAGTAGCTGGTTTTAAGTTTCAGACTGAAGTTGTGTTGAGAGGACAAGGTAAGGCAGTTTCTCTGGTGATAAAGAGAACATCTTTTTATCCTGTCTAGTCTCCAGTTACAGTAATTTTGGACCTTTCACAAGTAGCAAATTCAGGGGAAAAAAACAAAGATAAGAAATACAAAATATAACGTAAATAGTGTTCTTGTTCCTGCGGTCTATAAGCTGGTGATAGATGAACCTTCAGGGATTTAAAATTCAGTCCAATGAGCATCCAGCACTTCAGATTGTTATCAGATGAACCAGTCAAATCTAGAGAGATCTTACATAGGTTTACCATTCTGCACTGTTAAAATGAAATAACATGAGGATAAATTTCTTAATGACATCTCACCATTTGTTGTATCAAAATAGAAAATGTAAGCTGTCTGAATCTGGACTGCATGTCAGTTTAGAGAGACAGAGAAAAGCCAGAGATTTCCTGTTTATTTGAATTATTTTGTTCTTTCCCACCAAATATGTTAGCTTGGACAAAAATCCAAAATTTAAATACCTGTCTGTGTTTATATGTGCACAGATGTGTGTGCTTCTGTCAAATACACATTATTTATCCCCACTTCTATGTTATAAGAGAATGCTCAGAGACACAATAACAAGCATTTTCAGTATTCCTATTTCCACTTGTGTGTAAAGATCAGCCAGAGGTTTACATTGCAACCATTTTGCAGCTATTTGCAGAACATGAATTATTTCTTCTCACTTCAATGTGTCTTTGTAATTAATTCACATTGGAGAATAACATTTGATTTTTAATTTAACTAGTTCAATTTAATTGAGTCCTTGTTAGAATGTAGCTTAAACAATGACCGCATCCTATGAAAATATATAAAACAAGAAAATAACATCTGCTGCTCTATGCTGGCAAACACCAAGGCTAATGAATGGTTGTCAGTATCAAAACAGATGTCTGTTTACAGTTTTAAAAATATTCTTTACCAGTCTAAGTAAACCCCCAAATTAATTTAACTGTTGTTTGCAGTGTGTGGGCTCAAGTTGCTTTTCTATGGTGAGGCATGATGAAAATATTGGTAGATTGAAAGGTTTCTGTTCCCCTTAAGAAGTCGGACTTCAGTGTGACATCCTATTTGGCTTGTGGTATCCATAAAAACAGTTTGATTTGATGAGGATTATCTTGTCAGTAGAAGAAGACTTTCCTAATATGCTGAATATATTTATCTACATAGGAGTATTACAGTTCAAAATGCTGGAGAGTTTTCCTTGGAGTGGAAAAGGAACGTTTAAAGGAAAGAATACAGATAGCTGTATCATACAGTCAAGTGAAATAAAATGGAAACAGCTTTGGTGATCTCCACTCTTTATGTCATATTCTTAGCAGTTCTCAGCATGTAGACCTTGGGTCTTCTTAGATCTCCCCCATTTCCCAATGTAAGCAATGTAAACACCAACACTCAAAACAATGAACAAACTGCACACAGCATCCATAGGCCACTCTTCCATTTGTCTCTCCTCACTCAAGTCATATTAAATTCAGTTCCTTATTTTTCCTAGAATAGCAAGTTATTTTAAACCTTTCTTGGTTATCCAGGTCAGTATTAGGAAAGTTAATTTTCTATTGAGTGGTCTTTTATTTTTTCAGCTGAGACATTCAGTGTACAGAGTCAGAGGTTTGCAGGTCAGGACAGAGCCAGCAGTGCAAATTCTAAATTATTTCTTTGCATGTACAGAATTTTTTAACCTTCTAACAGTGTCTCTAGCCTGTCAAGCTTCATAGCTCTAAGTACACTTTCATGCAGATGTGAGCATTAGACAATATATTTTGACCACTTTTTTCCGTAATACAACACATACTTGTATAACTTCATCATGATGTTATTCCTTTTCCTTGTTACTTTTTCTCCAAAGCAAACAGCATTTAAGAAGATTAATTGATTTTTGAGAATGAGTCAACAAATCACATGTTGAGTTTTATCTTTATCATACACAGAAAATTACTGCTAGAATGCGTCAGTAATTCACAACGACATATAAATTGGACTGAATCCAGAAGAGATCACAGCGTGGCAAACACTGCTCATTATTCAATTTACTTTTATGGACATCAAGAGGAATTAAAAAGGAGTCTGTAGGTGTTACTGAGGCTTTTGCTGTTTTGCCAGAATAATCCCTAAGTATTGCACATACTTAAACAATTACAGAGGTTATGAGTAGTTCACAAGCACAATGCCACTTAATATAAGCAGTCTTTCACCACTTGCTCTGTTAAAACTTGCTGGGTTTCTGTATTATTCTTACTGAAAATTGCAATCTTTAATTTTGTACCTGAAGTTTTAGATGTATCTTCCTGTTTGTTGTCAGTATTGACTTGCTCAGCATAAAGGTTTCTCAATAAGATGCTGAACCCAAAAACATGAAATAAAACTCATGGGAACAAGTTTTTCTAAATGATTTTCTGTCTCCACAAAACAACTTTTTCTGAACTACTTACTACTTCAAAACTATGGATTTAGGTTTTTTTTAATCCTCTCATCTTAGTTTCTAGCAAGTGTGAAGCACTGATTACCTTGTAGAAACCACTGAACTCTGACTTCTTATTTCTTTGATGCTTCTTATGTTGAATTGCTTCTCCCAGCCAAGAGTAGAAGCAAAGCAAGGAGAGGACAGGGTACAAGGAGAGAGAATTTCCTGTGCTTAGAAATTAAAAGCCATGACTTACAGTTTATCCCTAATGTTTATGGTACACTGGATGTAAGTGGAATTCTGGAATAATTATGGTGTATAAAAAGTTGGTTTCTTTGGTTTCTCATTGTTTTTCTTTTCATACAGAATCACTTTTAAAATTGCTTCCTTCTCTTATGCCAGGTAATAGACTATGCATTTTACAGCATCACTAAAATGAAAAATAAAGAGACAGAATGTGGTCTCTGGAGAGAAATTGAGCAGAAAGTTTGGCCGTGTTCTGACAGGATGGCAGAAATTAATCTTCTATTCCCTGCTTTTTATTCATATAGAATTGTACGAACCTCTTTTCTGTATATTTTGTCCTGTGAGTTGGAGGGGCAGATTTAGGCCGACAGAGGACCTCCAAGATTGTATCCCAGCTTCTGTCTCTCCTTGCCATTGCCAATCTGACACATTGGGCCCTTAGGGTAATACAGCACAGATCATCTCAGCTGTTGTGCTGCCTCTTGCTCTGCATCTCCTGCTGTGCCAGTGTAGGAGTGTGTTGAACATGAACATATGAGTGCCCAGGAAAACTGGAAAGCAGTGAGTCACCAGGAACTACAGTGTTGGTCCAATTCTGGAGGATCCTGATAACAAACTGGCTGAGTTGCTAACAAAACATCAATAACTGTCGAGAAAAGAAAGTGTTGTTCTTGACTCTGGAGAAGAATTATTTAAGAGGCATGTAAGGAAAATAATTATCTGGAGAAAAGCAGACTTTAGAAAAATAATCTGCTTGAAACATTCAAATTGAGGGGAATGCAAATCAGTGAAACTTTTTGTTCAGGGTAATCAGTTTCTTTTATTTTTTTATTCTTTACTACTCCTCCAGTCTTCTTCATGTGTTGTGAAACATAGTTTGAAAGAGAACTAGTGGCAAGATACAGTTAAAATAGTGGCAGACAGACAATACATTCTATAAATTTCTTTGTATTTTCCTGTCATAAAAATACAGATGTGGAAAAAGAACAATTCTGACTTTCCTGAGGAACTTTCTGTCAAAAGTATTTGCTAAATGGCATTAAAAGAAACAAGCAAAACCCAGCCACAACAAAAACTCATCAGAAATAGTAACATTCTTCTTTTTTTAAAAGTTCATGTGATTTTGAAATACATAGTTTGTATTTATAATAAAAGCTGTTTCGGGGCATAGTTCATAATAAAGGTGAGAGTAATTTTTCTTTTCTTACTTCTTTACTAGATATCCTATGATCCTAGTAAATACCAGAAAACACATAGCTCCAAAATTAAGCTCTTTATAATTAAAAGTAGCTATGAACATTGTATGCTTATTGCATGTTGTAGCCACCAAATATCACTTTTGGCAATGTCCTCAGTTAAAGAAGAACTGTGAGGCTTGAGTTGTTTCTTTAAAATAAAATAAATTGAAATGAGCTATGAGGAGTGAGTGGAGAAATAGCCTTTTGCCTGTGTTTGATATCTTGGTGGAACTGTGGCATGTCCATCAAAAGCAATACTGATTTCCTTTATGCTGCTGGCCAACTTTTGTACAGAAAATGTACCACTATTGCTTGCAGGTTTTTTGAGATTAAGGAAGATTAAGTAATTCTCTCATCTACAGAATTAGTTTCCCTCTGTAGCATGAAGAAAATATAAGTCATTGCATGGAAGTTGGGAGATGATAAAATTGGTGGGATAAAATAAATGAAGAAGGTACTGCATTTTAAACTAGGAGCATTTGCACATGAAAAAGGAAAGCCTTGTGTTTCAGAGGCACAAAGATGTTGATCCCACTTACATAATGGGGGCTGCATCTTGAGAACGAAAGCTTCAGAGATAGCAGGGGAGGGCCAGGGTAATTGGTTGAACGTGTACTCCCAGTTTTATGTGGAGGCTGAGTAGCTATCACAGTCCTTGTAGGCAGTGTAGCAGAAGGAATCCAGAGCAGGGATAGAAAAGCACATTCCGCCATTATACAGCCTGTTACTGGGTTCCTTATCCTGTGCTACTTGTTAATACACCTAGGAAGAAAGAGACAAAAGAAAAGTGGTGTAGAAAACTCATTAAGTCTCTCAGAATAAAAGGTAAGCTCTCAGATTTACCCATTGAGGTGACTTGAGGTGACATATCAATCTTAATACACACAGGAAGATTTGTAGTATGGCAATTTTAATGAGCATAATAGGGGAATTGGACCAATTCATATTAGAAATAGAGTGCCAGATTTTCTAATGGGATGGTAATTAGCTCCTGGGTCGTAGCAGTCATGATGGATTTTCCATCACTTCCAAGACCTTAAATCTGATTGTGCACTTCTCCATACAATTAGTTTTGACTGCAGCTTATTAAAGTGACTTGGGGAATTGTTGTGTGAGAGTGTCTGCTCTGGCTAGATGAGTGTTTTCTGTTTTAAACTTACGTGTAGTTGATGTACATTTCTAGTTGACAGAAAATTCCAAGGTTCAATTTTATTGAAAGTACAAGCCACCTTTAAAACTGCAGATCCCTGAAATACTTTCAATGTGTTGGAAGGAATAGAGACACTGTCCCTCATTGTGGTTCATCTCTCAAGGCAGCGTTGCTTTTTTTAGAGTGGTCTCTGCTCATCCTGATCACCTATGTCCTCACTGGATCTCCAGTAAGACCTGGCAGATCACCAAGTTCTTGATACTCTTTTTCAGCAACACTGGAGAGTGATTCCCTGGACTGTTTCTTAGCCCCTGTGGAGAGTCCTGCAAATTCCACTGAATACTGCCATCCTTCTTGTAATGTAATGGATTGGAAATCAAACCCAATCTCTTAAACTGTGTGTACAGCTGTGAAAGTATTTGATGCTACTAATTTGGGAAATGTTGTTCAGCATTTCTGTACTACTCAGAAGTTGTTATGCTTCTCATTCTTCATATCTGCTGTAGCTGTAGTTTTCAAGCCATTTCTGTTCAGTGTAAAAGTATATGAGTTTTCGAACCATTTCTGTTCAGTGTAGAAGTATACTACTTTCAAAGCTGGCTATAACAACCTGAAAGCAAGTTCTGCAATTGTTTCAGCAACATAACTTGTAGTGGTAAGGGGGAGTAACCCCTCTCCTCCCCAAAGCCTTGGATGTCTGTGGGACACATTATGCTCTATGATAACTGTTACTTACATGGCATTCTACTGGTGTGAGGGGACAATACATTCTATAGTGCTTTTCCCACAGATAGGCTTGTATTTGATAAGAGTGACCTGTCTCACAGCCAGCATGGCTTCATGAGAGAGGGAAGTCCTGCTTGTCAAGCCTGTTTTCCTTTTATGACAGGGTAACCCACCAAATTCATCAAGAGAAGCCAATAGATATACTAATTTTTAGGTTTCAAGTAAACATTTTGATACTGCCTCTTACAGGATCCTTCTGGACTAAATATTCAGCACACAGCTGGATAAACATATCATGAGATAGGTGAGCAGCTGGTGCAAAGGGTCAGGCACAAAGGGTTACAGTGAATGGGGTGACATCACACTACGGACCTGTCACTAGTGGGATTCCACAGGGTTCCCTCTTCAGCCCTGTGCTCTTCAACATCTTCATAAGTGACTTGGATGCAGGACTGGAAGGGATACAGAACAAATTCGCAAATGATACAAAGCTGGGAGGAGCTGTTGACTCCCTTGAGGGCCGGGAGGCCCTGCAGAGAGACTTGGACAAGTTACAGGCCTGTGCAATCACCAATCATATGAAGTTCAACCAGGGAAAGTGCTGGACTCTGCACCTGGTATGGGGCAACCCTGGATGTACAGACAAGCTGGGGAATGAGAGGCTGGAGAGCAGCTCCATGGAAAAGAACCTGTGGGTCCTGGTCGATAGCAAGCTGAACATGAGGCAGCAGTGTCCTGGCAGCCAGGAGGGCCAGCCCTGTCCTGGGGGCATCAGGCACAGCATCACCAGCGAGGAAAGGGAGGGGATTGTCCTGCTCTGAGCTGGGGCAGCCTCACCTCGAGTGCTGGGGACAGTTCTGGGTGCCACAATAGAACAAAGACATTGAACTGTTGGAGAGTGTCCAAAGGAGGGCAATGAAGATGGTGAAGGGCCTTGAGGGGAAGGCATTTGAGGAGCTGCTGAGGTCACTTGGTCTGTTCAGCCTGGAGGGGAGACCTCATTGCAGTTACAGCTTCCTCCTGAGGGGAAGAGGAGGGGCAGGCATTGATCTTTTCCCTGTGGTGACAAGGGACAGGACAAGAGGGAATGGCCTGAAGCTGTGTTGGATTATTAGAAAAAGGTTCTTTACTGAGAGGGTGTCCAGGCACTGAAACAGGATCCCCAAGGAAGTGGTCACACCACCAAGCCTGAGAAAGTTCAAGAAGAGTTTGGACAATACTCTTGGTCATATGGTGTCACTCTCGGGGCTGTCCTGTGCAGCACCAGGAGTTGGACTCAATGATTCTTGTGGGTCCCTTCCAGCTCAGAATATTCTGTGATATTGTGTTCTCAACAATGCAAGAGGGAGCTCCAGGAAAATAAAAATTAAATTTAATTTTGCAAGATGGAATATGTCTCATAAGGGTTACTGCTTTCTTTCCCCCTCCTCCTTTCTTCTCCCTCTCTCCCTCCCCTCCCCACTGCCTTGTTTTGACTTGTACTCTCTGCTTCATTTCTGCCTGCTGTGCTGAAGAGATGCCATTGACAAGAGAGCCTCCCATCAATGCACTGGGCACAGAAAAAGTTCTGGTAGGATCCAGCAGCTTGAACCTGACCTGGCTGAAACAGTCATCTAAAGATACCAAATCATCCATTATTGTAGCAGCTTTAGTTGCATCTGTTCCATCCCAAAGAATAAATACCTCTGAAGGGAATGATTTTATTATCAGTAATTTTAGCTAAACACTTTACTCCCTGTCAGAGTAATCTCTCCTACTTTTATGAGTCACTATTGTAGCATAAATCTTTTAATATTGTGGTTTCTGGACTAACTTGCTGGTGGCTCATCACAGCAAGGTTTTTGTTTGTTTGGATTGTAAAACCAGTGTTTTTTCAGTCAGTTGGGTTAGGAGGAAATTGTTTCTGGTAAAGTCCCCAACATGGGAAAATGTATTAATTCTCAAAGATGTGTGAGTAGCTTCCCCAGGCTGCCCAAATCACACAAGAGAGTGGTGCAGAAAAGGAAGTCACTTTTTCCCTTTGAACATTTTGAATGAGTGGGCTCAGAGAAAGAGTCTCAAAGAGACTTCTGTCCTTTTTTTAAATACAGTCCTGTTCAGTGTTGTGCTCAGTTCATGTTAGTCATGTTTCAAGACTAAGGTGATTGTGGAGACCCTGAGATCAGCTCAGTTGGTAAGAGCTGGGCTTGATGTTCCTTGTGGGTCCCTTCCAATTCAGGATATTCTGTGATGCAGGAGAGGAGAAAATCATCCATTCAGCTTCATGGTTGTAGTGACTTACATTGTAGTTTCTAAGTAACTTGCATCTCTGGCTTCCCATGGTCTGAGCTGCAGTTGAAGGATGGTGTCTCTCGTGCTAGACAGTCCTGCTCTTCTCTCCCCAGTGTTCAAGCCTGGGCTGGTCCCGTCTGAGAACTGAGCAGTTCTCAGGAAATGCATCTCTACAATTGCAATAGAGATGCCAAAGCTATAAATGATCAGACTTGGTATTATCTGCTCTAGGTTTGTCCATGTGCAAATTATAGTTCCGGAAGGGAGAAACAGCACAGTCTTTGTATTGTAACAAGGCTCCAAGTTGCAGGAAGGTATCTTGCAGTGCTGACCTTACTTGCACTGCATGTGGATACAGAGCATGTGAGGCCTGCCCTTGGCTCCCAGAGTGTGTTGTGGACATGGGTCTTGACTACCCTGAGAGGTCTGCTTTTGTTATAGAAACCACAAGTTAAAGCAGTGATATTGCTTATGACCTGTCAGGGCTCATAAACCAAAACTGTAGCTCTTCAGAACTCTCCCACCCCTTTTTCTTTTAAGCTAAATGGTTTGTCCCCAGCCTTTTATCAGTGTTCCTCAAAGGCCAGCACCGCGGAGCACTACACACAGTTGGCTCTGCTTGGCTGTGAGTTCACTCCCATTAACAGAGACTGACTGTCCTCAAACCAGTATGTGTTGTCCACAGAGGATAGTTAAAATATTCCATGTTTTTTCTTGTGGGGTGAGGATGTGAAAAAAAACCCAACTTATCTTCCCTATTCTGGTACAGAGGATTTACATTAACTTGTTTTCACTGTCTTAAGTCAGTGAAGGAAGCAGCTTTTTATCTTGCTTTTGTGGCTCTGTAGACAAAAAGTCCTTGCATATGCAAGCAGCTGTCAGAAAGTTCCAACAATACTTTCTGAGTTTTCCACAATTGTGGGGTCTATGTCACATTGTCACACAGTACAAACTGATTTACTGTATTGTGATTTAGAGACCTTCTTCGAATTCATTTAATACCAACCATTTAGGGTTCATTTTTTATTGCACTAGCAAGCTTTCAAAGAAGAGGGTGATGTAGATTGTTAAGAAATATTTCTTGCCCCTTCATTCAGGGAAGATACTATTTAAGTTAAAGCAAAGATGGGTGCCTATACATAGCAAGGAAAAAGTTGGACATATTATAGAAATTGCAAGTCCTGCCCCTAACTGAGAAATGACAATTCAGTCCTGCTGTAAAAGTCTACTTGGTTTAGGTTGGGGGTGAATGTGAGTGTTTTGTTTCTTGACTCTGTGAGATGGTTTGCTGATTCAAAACACAACCACAAATCCCATGGAGGGTGTGACTATAGAAAAATTTGCAGGGGGTTCTTTAGCTAGGGACACAAATGCTATGTCATGCTGTTTTCTCAGACTGGATTTTGAAAATGTTTCTGGCAATGGATTTTTTTTACATCTCTCAGTGCAGTGTCAAGGGGTACAAGAGTATCTTCTGCCTTTACATAGCTGTCTTGTCTTCTTACAGCATTTTTTCATAAATCAAGCAGATTTTTGGGATAATGTCTACTTGCTTCATGAACTTTTGAGGTGGGCCAGTATGTTAAGGCTGGTTGGCAGGAGGGTAGTTGATCTCAGGGGTGTAGTAATCCTATAAGCTCCAGGAAGAAGCCAAGGAGGAGGGAGAAAGACCCCTTATTAGTGTCTCCACAAGAGAAATAAAAGCTGTGGGACAGACTTGTGCCATTTTACACATCAAGAATATACTTTGGAAAAAAACAGTATAATGTCATACTCTTGGTGGTCTTCTTTGCTTACCCAGTGGTGTGTTTCATTTGCTAGCATCTATATCAAATTTTGTTTAAATTGTCTAAAGTTTTTAAAAGGTATGTAGAGGACATACATAGGATACAGTAGGATACACATAGAAAGCCTGACTCATATATAAACTAGATGCCTCTTGAAAGTGACAGTGGGTAGTTCAAACTTCCCATATGTCAACAGTTAAAGAATATAGAGCAAAAAGAGGGAAATAGTTATAAAATATTTCTTCAGAAGAGTGTGGTTTAGAGGGAGGCAGTACTCCCAGGACACAGCAGTTCAGACCAGTATAATTTTTCTTGTTTGATGTGTTATCTCTCTAGGACAGTGCCATACTACTATTTCAGCTTGTAGGTTCAACATGGTAGAGCTCCTCCCAGAGGTGCTGCTCTCTAGAGAAGGTTGTGTAGGTGTTGTGCAGTGTTTGTCTTCCTTGTTTTTAACCAGCTTCATTACATCTCTTCTCTTGATTTTTTTCTTGCAGCCATTTCAAATTGCCGCAACGATAATTCATGGTATTTCAATAATTTGTATTTGGTGTGGCTTCTTGTAGGAAGTGATGTCTGAAGGGGGTTATTATAATCAGACTAGTGGAAGGACAATAGATGTGGTTTGGATTCCTGTTTATTATCCAAATAGTGCCATTCAGTTCTAGATGGGAAAAAATTTGGAAGTGTTAGTTTAAATGTCAGATCTACCAGAAGTTCCTCCACAGCCTGGCATCCTGGTAGGCAATTTCTCCATTCAGTCTCTCTGCTTAGGAATAGAAGCACTTATTGCCCTTAACCAGAGGTGCGGAGGCTGCTCATATTGTACCTTAGAGTAGAAATGAACTGTCACCTTCCTTAAACTACCCCAAAAGTCACTTATTTTTTAATGGAAAGAAAATAATTCAGTGGACTTCTTAGTTTGATTACTTTCAAAACCAATGGCATGTTTGGTATCTATAGAGAATTTCTGGTGACAATGCAGTAAATTAGAATTTTGTAAGAAGAACATTATTATTAACATATTTATTACCTGATTAATGTAACTGAGGAAGAAAAATGAGAATACTTTTTCTCTAAGACTTGGCACAGGAAATAGTATTTTCTGATTGTGCACCTAAGGAAAACAAGCTTAGGTATGACCTAAACAATTCTTTTTGCAGGTTATAGTTCTCTGGAAAAACATTTCCTTTATTATCTGTAGCTCTTGTCTGCCAGCCCAACATACTATAAACTGCTGCTCTGATGACTGTCAGCACTATTGCATATATAATACTGGATTTATGGGAGTTCTTACTGAAAGTTTATTTGCAGTTTAATAACAAAGGGTCAGCTTGAAGCACTTTGTGTTAAAAATACCATTTGTTTCTTAATGTCAAACAAAAATAAAAGCCAGTATTTATTTTCTTTCAATTTAATTTTGATACAGGAATACTGTTTCTGAATGCCTCCCATCTAAGTACTTTTTTTCTGTTAGTTGTCTTTGGGTTTTCTGGATGTGAGTGCTGTGCTTTGGGCTGGTTGTGCTAAAAGATTCCTTAAGGCTAGTAAGTTCCATTACTTCACATGCACACTTTGAAAAGGCAATAAATATCAGCTCATAAATAAGTTTTTTGCATCTGTCTGCTAATATTACCATCAGTATGTAAGAAGCCACCTGTAGGATAACTTCATTCTTTTCTTGTATGTCACAAATATGAACCGATAATCCAAAGATGCTTCAAAGAACTGGTCAGGGAATTGCTCATTTTCCTCATGAAAATGCTTGATTTTTATGAAAACCAAACAACCATAAAAAAACATTAAAAGTCACAAGTCCCAAGACCATGTAGAATTTTTTTTTTTTAGGTGAAAAACAGATCTTTTAATGAAAATTTCTGTATTTTTACATTTTACAATGCAGGTTGGTGGGGATTTTTTGGGTTGGTTTTTTTGATTTTTTTTTTTTTTTTGAGGAGGGGGTGTTTCTTTGGTTTTTTTTTTGGAGGGGGTATGGGGGGGTGGTGGTTTGATTTTGTTTTTATGGCAAGTTCCAGCAATTTCAATTTCTGGTTTCCTGTGTTTGAAAAAAATGTATCCACATTTATTGAAAATTTGTTTATTGAGGTATGTTTTATAGGATTATAGTACTAAAGCCTTTTTAACATTAACTGAAGCATTTTTAAAACATTTTTAAAAATCTGAAAGCAATTTGACCAAGTCATGCAAGTAAAATACTTTGCCCTTGTTAGAAACAAAATGTGTATGTTTTTAGATCAGGACAAAAATGTTTTGGAAATGTGTGTTGTACTTCAGGATTTCTAAGGCCGCTAAAACAGGTACTGTCCAGTTTGTTGAGTGGAAATTTCCCAAACAATAGAATAAATTGGAAGCTTTGATTATGCTATATGGCATTCTGTGAGAGTATTTTATTCGTACATGGAAAGAACCCAAGGTTTAAAAAAAAGCCCAAACACAAGAATATGATGTGTTTTATGGGCACTACCCAAAAAAGTTATATGCCAAAAATATGCAAATATATCTAGAAGGCCTGTGGGCGTATGATGGAAAATATAAGACATTAAGGTGTTTCTCTACCTTTGACGGTAAAAGTTGAATTTCTTGTTCAAAGAGAAGGTTTAGAGGAAAAGTTCAACAGTCTGTAAAATGGGATTAATAAATCTAGGATGTTAACAAAGTATGGAAGCTACTTGGAAGGATGGCTGCCAAGCACATGGGAATAAGTGAAAACTATTGAAGTGAATACATAAAAGGCTTCTGCTTTTCTTTTGATAGAGGGAGATGCCTTTTGAATAAAGGTGAAGGAGATTCCACAAGGTGGGGAATGCATTTGTTCAGGTACACACTAAACTTATATTTCTCATACTAGGGGGTTACAGAAAGGCAGTCTTGAAGAGCTGAAACTATGTTTTAAAAACAATTTTTTACTACTAGGAAATATTTCTGGAAAGCATGCATTTATTTACTTTTGCTGCCAGCAGCTGCTCATGCTCTAGCGCAGGCGAGTCAGTATTTAGACTTGTAACCAATATTTGCAGATGCTTTTCACTCTCACAACTGCTCCCAGTGGAGAAGTGCTGGTCAGTATGGCAGTGGAATCAAAGGTGGGGATTTACTGCTGATAGCTGTGTAGGCATGGTTTGTGTGGTTTCAGACAAAGTTTGTTTGAAAGAAGGGAAGGATAATCACATGTAGATGGAAAGGCCCATACACAGAGGCATGTCTGCAAAAAATTGAGATATCTAACAAATTCCAGGAATACTTGTTTCTGGAATCCTACCATGAGACAGGGTTTACTCCATCTTTTTTCTACCCTGCAGGGCTAGTCTGAAGCTAAAAGTTCAAAAATAAGCAGAGTGTAATACATACACTCAATAAATGTAAACAGTTTGTTTAGCCCTTTCAGAATGGGGCTCAGTAGTGGGCGTGATACACAGGAAAGAATGAAACAGTGGTTTTTTGGTGTCTTTTATCCTAGCCTAAGTGAGATGGACACTTTAGGACAGCTTGACCTCTGAAGTCTTTTATTCTTTCCAGTCTGTTGATACTAATGAGGCTCTCAGACAGAATGATCTCCCCTCTTCTGTCATATCTTCACTTCATCCATTGCTGGCACCCTGTCTCTTTGTTCTCCACACGAAAAGCTCATTTACTTGTTGTCTTGCTGGCTGTAACTGCTGGGGTTCATTTCCTTTCTGTGCATTTTCTTCAAAAGGCTTGAAATGTCACATAGCTACATGTCCTGCTGAGATGCTCTTGTCTTATTAATGTACCAATGGGTGTTTTTTAATGAGAAAACATGAAAGTACCATGAGTCTCCTCTGCACATCCCAGACTGATCATGAGAAATTGATGAATTGTGTGAAGTCTGCAAAGACTTGGGAATTCATTTTAAATCTGTTTGGGTAAATATGCACAAATAAGAATTTGTTCTTTAGGAAATGGTTTGAAATTGGCTTTTCCAAATAGCATATTTTGATGAGGGCTTAGAGCTCTGAGGCTGAGCACAACCTGACACATATATCCCCAGAATAATATGACTAATTCATTCCCCTAATGCAGTAAAGGCAGCTTACATCACAGAGGCTTGCATTAACTGTTTTCTCTGACTTCCATCTCTTGAGTTAGTAATTTGGGGCTCATATATTTTCTCTAGTAAGAGCCATCAGATGCTCATGGAGTGGGTGCTTGCTCTCGACTGCTGATCTGAGGAAGTGATGCAGCAGACCCCCTGATGTGGGACCAGGTTCCTCACCTCAAGACTGAGGTCCTTGTAACTCTGATGGTGTGTTGTTGTTCCTTCTTTTTGGCTAATGTAAAAGTCATCATCCCAACAGTGCTCTTGAAGAGAGCTCTGGTAGGTGTTTTCTTGTGAATTTGTGAACTTCACTTTCAACTCTCCAACATCAAACTTTTGGTCTAAGTGATCTTTGCTTTGACTGCACTTTTTGTTCCACAGTTTCATTGCATAAGAGAGAATAGAAGATAGGAGAAGAAAAAAAAAAAAGAAAAAAAAAAAAGGGTAGGCAGCAGAGTATGCAGCTGTTTAATCTCTGTACTGTGTTTTAAACAGGTCTGGAGAGACCTGTCTGTCTACAGTTACACTGTGTGAGGCAGGCCTATTGCAGCTCACTGAAAGAATGGTTTGGTGGTTTCCTTAGTGGAGACCCTCTTCTCCTGTTTTTTTTCTACCCACCATGTATGGGCTGTGCATGACTTTGAATTAAGGGATGTGGCTGGTATTAGTAGGAATCACAGTACTTCTAGAACCAGGGCAAAATACCCAGGACCACAGATTTTAAAAGTCTCAGCTTTGGGTTAACAATAGGGTATCTGCTATTACAAGGTGGGATTTTTGTTTGTTTTTTGGTGCTTTTGAAAGAGTGTCATGCTCAAGATGTGATAACATGAATTATTTGTGCCTACATTACTTTCAGGAGAAACTGAGGCAGGCACAGGCTCTGGACCTAAGGGGTTTCAGAACAGCCACACTGTTGATATGATAAGGGGGAACACATGCTAGGCTGCAACTGGGAGCGTGCCTTTATCTGCTGTATGCCTTTCCTAAGCAATGTCCCTTGCCAAGATACCTCCCATACTGCAGTGCGTGTCCCTGCTGCTCCAGGGCCTTCCCATGCACAGTATTGAATAGTTCCATCCCCAAAGTGAGGACAGGAGGGTTGGAACTAGCTAATCTTTAAGGTCCATTCCAACCCAGCCCCAAAGCTAAGGTTCTGTGATTCTGTGCCAGATGGAGCCACTCAGCACAGCGACTGCCCTTAATGCTGGCTGGGTGCACTTGGGGCACTCTGAGCCAGATGTGTCTCTGTGATGCAAGCACATGAGAGGCTGTGTCCTTGGCAAGGGGCAGATCCTGTGCTCTGTACCTGAGATTTGCTGGGGTCTGCGTTATATTGTCCACTTTGTAGCTGAAACTAATCTGCTTGCATGAAACGGGAACAAATGGGCCAGAGTCCACCTTCTATCACCTACAAGCAGTTCCATGTAAGAAAATGCAAAGAGCCATCCAAAGACAGGAGGAAGGTTCATCTGATTACTATCCTGTTACAGGTGATAGCCAGCTGGGGAAGCCTGGAGAGGAATGTAAGAACATAGCAAGCCTGTAGTGATCCCTCCACAAAATACTCCCCCAAAATCCAGGAATTTATGGCTCAGGTACTCCCTAAAGACAATGATAGTAACTGTGTATTCAGGAGTCCTTGACAGATTTTCATTGTAATTTTTCCAATTTTGAACATATATACACTTCTACATCTGTTCCTGCTAAGGTGTTTTGCAGCTTAACAATGTATTGTATCATGAAGAATTTCTCAGTTGCCTTGAACTTCTTGCCATCTGCTAATTTCATTTAATACCCACAGTGGGAATTATACTTTGAGACTAGATGATCCCTTGCTGAGCATGTGATATGTACTGAAATGTGTGCTGCTGCATGGGCAAATGGGAGTCATAAAACAGAGATGCTTTTGGTCTGTGCTTTGTGAAGGCATGTCAGACTACCACTAAAACTCCTTTTCCACAGCAAGAAGAGTTTCCAACGAGTGACTCACTCTGTACTGTCAGGTAAAAAAATTTAAATCCTGAAATCTAGTGTGAAGCTTCGGGGAAGAGGTGTGGGAAAGGAATGATAGGAAGTTTCAGATGAGACCTTGTCTTGATACATGCATTAAATATTGTAACCTAAAATCCATTTATAGTTAGGTCAAAAGTTCAGAAGAAAAAAGCACTACAGGAAAAGTACGGAAGGGATTTCCCTTACAAAAATACATCTCAAAATGTGAAACCGTCCTTGAAAATAAGAACAATAAGATGTAACAATGGAGCACAAGACTGGATACATAAGTTATTGATGGCAGCAGATCTTTAAATTACATAGAGCAGTGGGGAACACCCAGCCTTAAGAGATAACACATGCATATCCGCATATTGACACATGTTCTTTTTTAAAATCTGGCCTCCCATGTTGGTGTTTTCATTGGCAGCAGCAAAATAAATTTTGCTTAATCTCTGATTTTCATTCCAGATAGCCTCTTCCTTTTTCCACCTGCCAGTAGTTACAAGGATGTCATGCAAGAGTAGTAGCTTACTGGTATGAACTGGTGCCTTGGTCTTGCAAATCTCATAGTCCTGACTCCTGTTTTGATGAGCTGTGCCGTTTCTTCATGGGTTCCCTACCTTCAGGTTTCAAGGGATTACCTGCATGAGTGAGGCTTGTGGAACTGAGATCATTATGAGTGTATCCTGTGTGCTCAAATTAAGTTTTTGTATTATAAAATATAAAAGCATATCATTAATTCCTTCTATTTCATATTTATGTGTCTGTGTATCTAAACCTTATTGTGATCATAAAATCAAAAGGGAAAGCATTCAGTATCTTCTAGGATTGAGGTTTCATGATGCATAACATCCATCCTTCTTCCACTTACAACCCCACACGTTTGGAAACAAAAAAGCACTGTTTTGGTGGGTTAAAACACTAAAGTTTGGGGAGTTTCAGTCATCACAGTAGTATGCAAGCAAATGTAGAAACATCCATTTTGAGGTGTTTTACCCATCACTTTTCTTCAATGTCATCCCTGTGGGCAGGAGTCTGAACAAGACAGTTGCCACTAAAACAACCAAAAAAATCTTTTCTAGGACTGTAAATTTAGAATCAATAGATAATATGAGAGCTTCTTGAATCCATTCCTCTTAACTGTTCTGACCAGATGATTGTCTAATCTCTTCTTAAAAACCTCCACTAATGGAGATTCCACATTTTCCACACACCGTCTTTGAGTGCTAAACTAACCTTCCCACTAGAAAGCTTTCATTATGTTAAATTTGCATCTCCCTTGTACAGTCAAAACCATTAATTCTGTTATATTGCAGCAGGCATTGGGAAGAGTTTCCTGCTTTACAGTAGCATTTTATGTACATGAAGCTTACAGTTTTCCCTCTGCCTTCTCTTTTCCAGATTAAATCTCCCCCATTTCTTTGATCATAACTTGCTGTTCTCTAGATCTCTTTCTTGAAGTGGGCTACTAAAAATGGATGCACTAATTCAGAACTTGCCTTAACAGAATTTCACAAAGTCAAAGTTTTAGAAATTTCTTTGAATGTACTTCTCTAGTTTAGTAAGACATTTAGCTTCATCCATCCAAGGGTAACCTTTGGCTTCTTTGTGACAGAGTGGAACTGTAACAGAAATGGCAAACCTGTGTTGCTGAGTCACGTGTGGTCTGCAAGAGGAGCACGTATTGGGCTGTGTAGGGTACTTGGAAGCATTCCTTATGACTGAAGACAGAGAAATGGCTCAGACACTAGAATTTGTTTCACAGACTGAAGTGTGGAAGACTCATTTTCAATTTGGATTGAATCCTATAGTTCTCCTTAAGAAACTGAGCTTGAAGAACAGGGATGAATGCTGCTGCCAATTGAAGGCTGACAAGGAGTCACAGAGGCAACCATTGTAAGACAGGGCAGTGATTTTCCTGACCATCCCTGCTAAAAAGAGTAAAATCTAGCCAAACACTTCTCATTTGTAGTACTTGTATTTAACTACAAAGGCAGCACTGTCCAGCCAGAAATGGTCTAAGCTAAACATATCCAAAGGGAGAATTTCTGATGAGTGAAGTCCATTTGTTATCACTGAAATGGAGAAACAGGACTGCTGAGCAAAGAATAATTGGGATACACTTCTGTCATGCATAACATTGCAAATATAAAACATTACCTAGAACTAGTCTTAGATACAAAGTACTGAGCTCCATGAGAAACATGCAAGGACTGCTTGTCTCCCCAAGTACAGACATGCATTTGCAGCTGTGCACAAGCTCTTCTCTATTAGTCCAACCTATGAATGAATAAACACTGATAAGAGATGCTTAAATGTTGTGCCTGAACTATGTTTTGACAGCTGTCTCTTGTACTGTCTCCTGCTAGGCCTATCTTTTAATTACATCAGGTTAACACAATGTTTCATCTGTCACCCTTGGCTGATAGCAGAAAGGGACAAATTCAGCCATGGAATGAACAGGTTTAGGTTTTCTCACTGCCAGGATGAAATGCTTGCTGCTCTCTCCTCTTGAATCACTCACTACCCATAGTCAGTTATCATGGTTAGAAAAAGAAATGGCCCATCTGAGGGTTGAGCAGTGGTTCAGGGAATTGGCATGTGCTTAATGACACTATGGTCCAGCAGCTAAAGCATTTTTAGTTGAACCTGCAGCATATGGATTCTAAATCCCAAGGGTTAACTGTATTTTCATCACCTGGAGGCATCTGAGAACTGACTGGAGAATGAAAAAAAAAGTAGTCTTACCTCTTGATCAATTACTTAAGCTATGTACACATCTTTCCATAGTCACTTTAGCGTTGCTGCCAATAGGAATTGCTCAAATATTCCCAGAGAATAAAATTGAGAGCCTTCAAAGTTAGTGTTCCCGCTATGTACAGACTTCTAGATGGGGGATGTAGGTAATTATCTTTAATGGCACGTTTATGGAGGCAGAATCAGTCTTCTGGGAAGTGATTCCATGTCACACATCTTCAGTGAGTTCTGTAGTGTTGCCGGGATCTTGCACGTGAATAACAAGCCTTGCAAATACTCTTTGCAAGTGAGTTGGCTGCTGGAGAACAAAGATTGAAACCAGTTCAAAGAAAAGTATCCACTAACAGCTTGGAATAAAATATATATTTAGAATTACCCTGGAAAATGAATTTCCTTTGGAAAATTTGTAACTGGGAAGAACTCAGAATAGACTCTTTGCTGACTGCTGCAGAACTGTATTAAGATGGAGCAAAATATAGTAAGACACAATAAATGTTACAACTTGCATATAGAAGCTCAGAGTATTGCAAGGTTTTCCAAATACAAGAATTCTAAATTTAAGGAAGACTGGTTCGATTTTCCCTACCTTCTACCATGCACTAATGTGCACTAAAAGAAAGTAATGTGCACACTTAGTTTCTTTGAGATGCATCATTAAGTAAAAATAATGACATTCATGATAATGATAATTCACTGGATCTGACAATTTGTTATCCATATGATCCAGACTTTATCTTTGTCTCTTCCCAGATCCAGAAAAGGGAGGAGGTTATTTTTTGAATGAAAAATGAGAAGTAGTTCCGCTTCTTGGCATTCCAGCTCTAGCCAATTCTGCAAAGGCCACTACAGTGGAAGTCCTCTGGCTGGCTGTCAGCCTGACACCCTTCATAGTCAGCTAGGTACTGGTGACACAGGACAGAGCACACCAAGGGGCTGGTGTCAAACAGGGCAATTACAAAGGATTGTCAGTACTTTGTCTTAGCACAAAAGTTTGAGTTTCCAATTTCTGTCATACAAAACTTCACTATTTTGTTCTTACTTCTTTTCTTGTTTGTGTACTAACACGCCTTTGCTTTTTAGATAGTTCAGACATTACTGAAATAGCAGACAGGTAGTTTTTCTCAGGGAAGTAATGACTCCTGTGTTTTTGTCTGATCTGGCAGATTCTCTTTTTTTTGTTGTTGGTTTGGGTTTTTTTGTTGTGGGTTTGTTTTTGTTTTTTTTTTTTACATCATTTGTTTCAGTAGCTGATAACTTCCCCTATTCACCATCATTGCCATGACAGGTGTCCTGTTTCCATTCTGGTCTGCAATCTCTCTCAGAGTGAGGGAGGAAACTGTAGATGACTGAGCATTCTCTATTCAGAGAAAAATCACAGACGCATCAGGTATTTGTAGTTGGGAGAGATCCACAAGGAATATTGAGTCCCACTCTTCAGTGAATGGCCCATATGGGAATCGACCCCACAGCCTTGGCATTATTAACACCATGCTAACATCCCTAAAAGATATTTCCCCCTCCTTGCTGGAAGGAGTTGTCTGCAGGTCAAGCAGGTGAGTTGGAATGAATCACAGAGGAGAGAGTGAACAGTCAGTTTGAGGTCATCTCTATTCTACCTCCTTGTCTTTTCTCCCATTTTCTAGTCTTATTGAAGTTAGCTCTTTCAATATCTTTCCTGAGAGCAGAGGGGACAAAGAAAGCACAGCTCTCTCATTTTTTCCCTAGCTGTCAGCCAAAAGCTAGTCAGACTTTAGCACCCATGAAGCTGTGAGGAGTTATTTCTCTGCTTCTGTGCAGTTCCTGCTCATCATGCTGAAATGCCTCCTACCTTTTTACTTTTGTAGAAAGCAAAAGCTATCTGAAATGCTCTGCATACTGACATAAACCCAAAGCACTTTCCTGGAGTGAGAAGAGGTTTGTGATAGCATGAGTGTTATAGACCCTATACATGCTGCAAACCTGAGACTTTCCAACAGGAAGAAAGGAAAGGCCAGGGCATGCAGTGTGTACTGCAGCTGCTCAGCAGACTTCAGCTTCACCTCCCCACAGCCCTGGAGCCTGGCACAAGGGCTCGAGGGCCCTCTTCCAGCCAGAGGGCTGTGGCAGTCCATCATGGCAGTGGCACTGTTTGCTCTTGCTCAATGTTCCAAGGAGTGGTAGGTGGTAGCCCTGCCCTTAAAAATCCTGCCTGTCAGAGCTGCTTTGCTACTGCTGTGTACTTCCATGGGCAATTGCAGCTGCACCTACGTGCTGGTGACATTGCTGCAAGAAGCATTAACTTTGACTAAAAAACATGCTGCTTGTTAAAGGTAATTCTTTTTCCAGGGCTGGCTGGCTGCTGGCTGGCTTCTCTGAACAGATTTCAAACTGCAGTGTAAATATGGAAGAAATTCTGCAGACTTACCAGGAATATGGGGCAAAGCTCTTTCCCATCTCATCTGTGCTTTTGTCTTGTCCTTTCTTCCAGTTTGCAGGGCCTTTGCTCCTTTTCTTGCTGTATATTAGATAAGAATATTTGGCTTTTTGCAATCAAAGCAGCTAGGGGGGTCTCAGTGGGATTGTTTTTACATGTAAGCATTGCACAAGTCCAGCTCCAGGAAAAGAGGCCAATATTTTCTTTAACACATGCTGGTATAAAATAGAAACAACTCTTCTAAAAACTTAGGCACTGAGATGGCCTTGAATTAGGTCCAATGGTCTCAGATTAATTACAAAACTAAATCAGATTGAATGTTCTTTTATAGTTCTGCTGCACAATGGCCCCTGGACTTAGTGAACCTGGATGTCAGATATATAGATAAGGATGATCTATATTGAAGCAGAATAAAGGGCACATTTATCTTACTGTGAATTAAGGGCCCATTCTTTGTGAAATTCTGCTGTTGCTTTACTGAATTTTAATAAATCTAAGAGCAAAATCAGATCTCTGCTATTGAGGAGATGATGTTGCAAGGCATATGCAGCTTGTTTCATTCAGTTGTGCTCCTTTGCCAGAAATTCATCTCTTCTCTCCCAAAAATGGTGCTGTAATGTTTCTTGTGTGACAGAATCCTGGAGCTGATGCCACAAAGGTCATCTGTCCTCCTTCTCATTTAAAGGCTGTCAGGGTAGAGCCTCTATTAACATTGTAAGTTTTAACTTGCAGAGAGAGAACCTGAATAAATTGTAAAGAACTCCCATTGCCTTTCACAAAGAGATGAGCAGTCCTTTTGTGCTTTACGTAACTACAGAATGCTTTGGAAACAAGGTTACATCTATTTCAGTCCTTATGACCGAGGCAGCTCAGGCAGCACTAACTGCAGGCAGGTTTCCAAGGAGAGAAAAGAGTTGGGGCCTGCAGCATTTTGGGAAAGACAGCATTTGGGAATGAAGGAGCCCCAGGACGTACACTTGCCAGGAGCCACACATTCACACAGATACTCCCGGTACTCCTTGTAGGTTGATTGGCACTGTCACCCGCCGAAAAGGAAGCATCTCCTGCTGGCTTCCTACCAGCACGCAGAGTCTCTAATTTAGGAAAGCAGAGTACAGTCTTGCATGCCAGTCCTGAAAAGCTACCAACCCTGATGTGGAAACAAGGACAGGCAAATCTGTAAATCTCTAGCCAAGAATAAAAAGCACAGTCGCTTCTGAATGGAAACAATTTCAGCGCATGGTGAGATGAAGGGACTTTGTTAAGCCTGGAAGAAACTCAGGGAGATCTGCTTGCTGCTTGCAGCTAGAAGGGGTGAGGAGATGGAGCCAGGCTCTTCCCAGAGGTGCACAGTGGCAGACACACAGTGACATCAGTCACACACTGCAATGAGAAACACTGGCTTGGTACAGGGACAAAAGTATCACAGCCAGGGGAATGTGGCATGGGGACCCATTGTCCAGGGAAGATGAAGGGTCTCCATCCTTGGAGACCTGTCAATCTTGCTTGACTGGACACGTGTCTGAGCAACATGGTATCCCTTTGAAGGTGTCCCTGCAGGGGGTGGAATGCTGCCTGAGACAAGCTCCAGACCTCAATTTTTTCCTTGATTCCAGGCTGCTACTTATTTCTAAATGAAGTGACTGTGGAAAGTCACTTCACTCTGTTTCCCTCTGCTTCCTTACCTCCATATTGAACCTAGTATTTTACTTACGTGAAGCTTATGTCCTTCATTTTTATTGACTTGTTTCATTCCAGGATATGCTTAAAGGTATACAAACTATAAAGAAAGTAGCAATCTTTAGGAAGCCAAATACTGAAAAAATGGGAGGCCAGTAGTTCAAATGCCCTGACACTGCTGTAACACCTTAAAAAAAAAAAGATGTTTCTTGATGATAGGGACTGAAATTTTAAAATATATTTGTCAATTTTCCCCCTTTTAGGTCTCCAGTAACCATTCTGTTTACATCTACATAAGCACCACTAAGTGGAGCAAAAATAGTGCCATCCGGTTATTCTCAATCATGTCCACATGCAAATTTGCTTGCAATGATGTAGAATTGGTCCAGTCTTAACTTACACAGAGCTTGTGGGCATTTGCAATGTGAAGCTGAATTTAAACAATTATAATAGCTGCAGGTGGAAGGCAATATAAGACAGGATGTTCTATTATAGACATTGAGAGATAGTTCAATTTCCTAAAATGTTAGTGATGTAAAAAAACTTCTGCTATGTAGCCACAACCTCTTCTTTCCCCTTAGATATTTCACCCTTAGAAAAAGCCAGGTTTTTTCCAGTAGTAATGCTGGAAATCTTCATTGCCCTTCCTGCAGGAGAACTTTTCTCAGTGTATGGATACCTAAGAATGGTCAGATAATGAATGAGCCAATTGGCAGAACATCTGTAGGTGCTCTATAATGACAACAGTTAAACTATTCTCAAGTCATTACCGTATTACATTAACTTACTACAATACTATTAATTAGAATTCATGTTCTAGAAAGAAAACAGAGCAGCAATTATACTGGTATTTAATGACCTGTTAAAGTAAAATATTAAAATGGTAAATTTCCTCATGTAATTAATTTAAAGCTGGAAGATGGTGGGTCAGACTGCTCCCCAGTCTAACTCCAGCCCCTTCTGTACTTTAGCAACATGAGTGATTATACTTGTTACCTTTTGTCTTGAAAGAATGATTATTTGCATCTAAATAAAAAGCTCTTTGAAATAGCTCTTTAATAGATATTCCAAAAGCTAGGTATCAGGCAAAGTTCAGTTTCAGTTCTCACTGAGAAGTCTGAAATTTGGTATGATTTTGGGGAAAGCCTCAGTAAGGTTTGTGACTAAACCTGTCAGTTGACCTCAGAAATGTATATTTTATAGACAATATTTAGTAGTAATTACCGTATTGAATAACATTTAAAGGCTCTCTTTACTTATTTTCTAGCCTCCCCCTCCCCCCACTTTGACAGAAGTAAATATAAGTGGTTTTGAGTTATCATTTAATATTGAAATTCTCAAATAGTATGACATGGTGACTTCTTCAGGGTATGTCCTTGAAAAGTGAAACAGATATGTCCTGCCTAGCTCTGTGAGGCGTTACAACATCAGGTCCTGTCTGTCCTGAAACAGAACTGTTTGAGTGAGCCCAACCAGTTCAGTCAGGAACCCCTGAAACAGTTCTTGCTCATTATTTTGGGCTCACTTACAAGTGGGAACTCTGGGCACCATCCAGTCATGAATCACAGCATTGTGAAACGAAGTCAAGAGAATAAGCTGAAGCAACTGGAACACATGTGGGTTGCTATCTGTAACAGCAGTAGAGACTGGGCTAGAAAGCTCCTATCCATGAGCTGTCATCCAGTGTAAGCTACGTCCACAGAGCAACCCAGGCTGTTGCTTGTGGTCTTAGGGAACTCTAAGCTACAGCTTCTTCCAGCCCCCCTTGATGCTTACTATTTACAAAAAAGATAGTTGTGATTCACATTATACTTCCGTATATATATAATTACACGTATAGTAATTATACGTAATAGTATATATTATACTTCCGTAAGACATGGCCCTAGATCCTGGCTGCTTGTCTACACATTTTCTACTGCATGCTTTTTGTGGAAAATGCAGAACCATGGCCCTGGGCATCTACAAAAAATTATCTGAGTGAGAAGCTACTATACTTACCCAGGGATCTTCCATAACAATGCCTATTTTCAGACTGATTTTCTTCCCCTGGTGAGAGAGGAGAAACTGTGGGATTTTAATGATTCATTTTATTGAGGGACCTGAATGTTTATTGTTGTTTTAACTATAAAAACGTACAAAGGCTGGCATCTCTCCAGAGAAAAGAAAGCGATTTCTTTTATTTCCTTACACTGCATGGGGCAGTTGCAGGGGAATATTTCCATCCTTATTACAATAAGCATTTTTCCTGAGCAACAGTGGGGCACAGAAGTCTGCAAACCTGAAGAAAAACAGGATGACAGTCAAAAGTCATAGATGAATATTGAGGTGTCTTTTCTTATTTGATGTAAGTGCTTGGTTTTCTAATCTTCTATCTATGCAATAATAGTCAAAGCCATTAGAAAGAATATCTTAGCAACTCAGAACTTCAGGTTGTAGTCTTCTTTACAGACAAGATTGATGCAAGGATTCAGTGTATTTTTAATTGCAGTAAGTTATTGTGTGTATGTGTCGTGTGCTTATGTGAAACTACAGATATGACTGACATAGCCTGTATGAAATCCCAGGAAGGCAATTTCTGTTTAAATATTAAATACAGTTTAGCCTCAAGTGTTTTAAATCAGGCTTAATCCCTTTTCCTCTTAACCGCATCATTTTAAAAATAGTTTTATATACCTGAGCAGGGAAACATAATCTTGACATGCTGCCCTGGCTGTCCTCTAAACTTTTGAGGCAAGCTTTCAAACCTTCAGAGCAGGCACAATGGAAAAAAGAAGTCAGAAGGCCCATGACTCTCCTCTTGAATACATATAAGAAAGGACGATGGGATGTTGCAAAAATGGATTTAAGGATTGTACCCAAAGCTTTGTGATACTTCAAACTAAGCCATTATAAATGTTCTGATTTGACCTTTTGCTTAGTCTCTCTTGGAACTTTTCCTGTAGACTCTGTTGCAGAAGAACTGTGAGACAGAAGTTCCTTGGTGAGGCTCTCATATGTGAGAGCCTCACAAACAAATTGTGTTAAGTCTTAGTATTATTTTAATTGTTATTTCATAAAAATGGCAATGTGATTGAACAACTTTTCCTTTTAATATGGATAGTAGAGGCTTAGAAAATAAAATTGCTTATCTCACTTTGGGGGCTATTTGTCCAAAGCCAAATATATTTTGAAATATATATAAAAAAATGAATCAGACCTGAATTTGATACTTGCAAATTTGGCACTAACTACTGTGTCCCTAATTACGGAAGTTCCTTGTGTTAGGGTGCTAAAGTTTACTGGGGAAAACGTGCCTCAGGTTCCACCATTTGTTGTGTGGATTTTCACAGGATGCTGACAAAAATCCCAGAACTCTGCATAACACAAGATGGTCTCACTGTAAAATCTGCAGTGGACTCCACGTGGATGCACCTTGCCTTGGCAAGTTTTTAAATTCATAAATATTTGGTGATATATTCTCTGAAAGCTTAATGTTATGTTCCTGGTGTATGCCCTCTTACTTGCTGCTTTTGATGATTAAACAGAGCCATCAAACCATAAGACAAAAGTATGGGTATGGGGAACAAAATACTTGAAATAATTTTTCCCTACCACACAAGTGAGATTTTGGTGTAAGGATCTGAGCCCACACAGCATTTTGGGTACTAATTTTAGATAGTCACCTTTTTGACACCTATCCTAACCTAATTAAGTGTCTGTTTTACCCTTAGGGTTGGCACTTTAAGTAGATGAGATAACAGCTGCATCTCTGTGAGAAGCCTTGTGAAGGGCAAAATATTTGTTAGCAGTTGCTATTTTCAGCTTGCCAGAATAAACAAAGAATGAGGCACCTGCAGTCATTTCTCTTGAAAAGTCAGCACAATTTGTACATGCTCTGGGGTCAGCAGGGGAAGGCTCAGGGAGGATGGGCAGGCTTTAGGAAGATGCTTCTGGAGGGACTGATGGGCTCTTCAGCTTGGAGACATATGGGACTTGTAGGTGATTAATAATGCTCTTGTAGCAAGGGTGAGGAATGCACAGAGGAACAGAGTGCTTTGAAACCATTAACGCATCTCGGGACAGCTCAGTGTGAAATCCACGCTGGCTATAAACAAGAGAGCTAGCACAAACAAACTGGGGGAGTTCAATCAGAGGGAAAGAAGAAAACAAGAGATTTTTTTTTTTTTTTTCTTACTCCTTTTTATAAATAACCACAACTAGAATTTAGGATACATTATTTTAGACCCTGATTGTCTAAACAATATATCTTCATCCTGAAAACAATTAGGGATTGGGCTTAACATGCCTCAGAGGGTTACATAAACTATATCTAGGATAACTCCTTACCCAAGAAAAACATTCCTGACTGTGTGGGAGAGCAGATGGCATTTGGGTAAACTGCATTTGCAGGAAACCCCCCTGTGCCATGAGATGGCAAATGGCTACTGTCACTGCTGTTCCCTTGCTTGAATTTGTGGGAAGCTATGGAAAAAAGAAGAGTATGATAAAGTATGCTAAGTGCTGTGGGGATGAAGCAGAGTGTTAAGCTGCAGACAGGTTATTACAAGGGTCAGCATTGTTGTACATTTACAAGTGCCTATAGCTGATGTGCCATATCATACTCTATCTTGGGCAATGTGGGAATTAAGGCGGATTTGTGTCCTTGCAAGGGAAGGCCAGGAGGCAATGCAGCCACAGGTAGGTTTGGATAGGGAAGAAGTATCTACAGCTGCTCCCCATCACATGACTGAGGGCATCTCATACTGGGAAGAGCTGTGTGGATTGGGCTAAACATCTGAGACTCTTAAGCAGTCTCATTTTGAAAGGCCGTAGGAAAACTACACTAAAGTGGCTCTGAGTTTTGCACCATCTCTTCCTTTAGTGGGAAGATCTATGTTGTACAGGATAAAGGAATGTGGAAGAAGAGTGGCATAGCCCTGGAGGCACCCACAGGTCTTAATGGCTCTGGTAAGTCTTACCTGGGACCACCCTGCCCATGATCCAGAGCCCCTTTTAAATCCTTGTGGTTGTCAGTCCCTGCTCTAGTCATGTTGCAGCAGTGCTGGTCTTCATGACCTGTTGAGGCAGGCCCATGTTCTAGCTTGTCCCTGTGGTGCCAGTCAGAGTCCAGGGAAGAGGTCACAGCTTCAAGTGAATGTAGAATGATGGATTCCACTGGAGTGGAGATTCAGTGGATGTTTCTGTAGGTCTTAGGCTATTTATTTCTGCATACTGAGAGGACTAGAGGAGAATTAAGGGAATTAGGCTGGAGCTGATATCTCACAGCTACTTGGCTGGGTTGGGTTGGAAAAAAAGTCATTAGTGTCTGGTTTCTGCTGCTCAGCTTACCTGAAGACTAAATTCTCTATGAAATGCTTTTTCCCCCAGATATAAGTTAAGAATTAAACCCTTGTGACTCAGTAACCACGTGGGACATTTGACCAAGAGGTTTATCTCATCACCCTGGTTTTGGTCCCTCATGGTATCTAATATCTTTCCCACAATAACTCTTCAGACTTGATTTGTTGCAGTTACTCAAGGGTTTGGATTATTTTTGAGACTACTTTTGTATTATTACTGTTGTTACCTGTAGTATTTTTAGAGAAGTATGGGTATTTGAGGGTGGAGAACAAGCAGATAAAAATGCAGTGTTTGATTGTGTTGCCATGAGTATAAAGCCTGCAAAAAGTCAGATTTTCTAGGTCAATGAATGAATATTTATTATTCAAAAATCTGTTGTGAAGAGGAAGAAGTTCAAAACTTGACAATGACGAATAACTTGTATTGTTTCTGAACTCAGAGATATCTAAGGGAAAAATAAATGTCTTTTTATAGACAGGGACTCTCAGGGGGCTAAAAGAGACTGGCAGAAACTATATATTCTGCCTATTTGCAGAACCAGTGCTAAACTACAGATTTTAAAGGGCTAGTGAACTCTTTTCCTCCTCAGGTAGTTTTGCAGGTTTTCACAGCCTTTCACAACCTAATAGTAGGTTAGGGCATTGTGGGAAGCTAGGGATGGAGGTGCCTGATCGCTGAGCCTTCATGTTGCCAGCAGCTATTTCAAAGCCAGAGCTCTTCCACCACTCCGCAGTACCTTCATCTCTTCATTTGCTTGGCTCATCCATATAAATGAGCTCCTCTTGCTTTAAAGAGAGCAGAGTCAACTGAGCTTGTGAAGAAGCAACTTTCCCTTTGGCTTGTCCATCATTGCCATTGACAATGCAGGAACTTAGGAAAAGAATCAGTCATTCAGAAGAATAACGTTAACTGAGTGTCCAATTCTTTTGGCACCCAAGAAATGGACAGAGTGTCATTCTTGATCAGCCCAGAAAGCAGAAAAGGATGCTACTCACAGGTTCACAACCTATCTTTGTCTTAATCCAGCATTCATCTTAAGACCCAAAGTTCACCACAGTAGTGCTGGAAATAAAGACTGACTAATGATTCGTGTCGATTGCTGGGAACAATGACTATAATTTAAGCAAACCTAATATAAACTTAAAATCCTTCTTAGTTGATCTAGGTTATCTCAACCATCAGGTCAGCCTGAAAATATCTCCAATGCTTCAAATGTAGTTAGTCTGATCTGATTTCTTTTCCAAAAGTAAAGCTAAAATGTGTGTTGTTAATTATCCTTTATTTTTGCCATCTCTCTTTTGCAAGAAGGGCTGTGTTTCCACCACAAGCCCTTCAAAAATAAAGAAAGTCAGGAGGATCTGGGAGAATCCCTTGAGTGCTTTCCCACAGGATAAAAGAAAGGAGCAAGGGTGTCTGGGGTGCAGCTGGCTGAAATGATTACTTTAGCACTGCAGGGATCATCAGCATGTTGTCAAGGTTGTGTCACTGGGCCAATGCATCCAGCAAAGGCTGCAAGTACACTGAGGAAAGGCTATTGTACATGTGAGCTTTTCTTAGAGTTTTTACTGGACCTTTAGTTACACTGCATACAGCCTGCTTTATAAAGGTGTAGATTAAACAGCTTTTAAAACTTGGCTTATCATTATTTAACTAAGTTGTTAGTTCCCAGTGGAAAGGTCTTTTCAGCTTATCTTTGAAAGACAGGCTTTATTGTGCTCTGGCTCTGTGATAACTTCTCCAGTTTGTCCTCTGTTGAAGGGAAATCTGTTCCATAATTTACAGCTTCTTACTCTTGAATTTGTATGCTCTGAGGGCTAACACCGTTAAATGTGGTGCATCCAAAGGAAATTAATTTAAAAATAGCTGACTCAAAAAATATGCTTATTAAATGCATTAGTGAGATGACAGATTCTCCATATTGTTGCCAATCTGCATCTCCCCACCTCCTTGTTTGCACTAAGTAAGGACTTGCTCCTGGAATTCAAAGTTGCTTCTATTGTTAACTCTGATAGGTTCCAGCTAAGTGTCGACATCAAATGAACATATCTCCACTCTGTAAAAGCAGGCAACCCATCTCTTTTTGCCTAAGGGAGAGTAACACAGAAGGCAAAGCTCTTGTTGCCAAGAATCCTCCAGTCCAAGAGCTTGAGAAATCTGACTTAGTAAAGAATTTTTAAAATCTTTTGTTTACAAGTTAAAAATTCACTTTTTGTATAGTAGATTCAAGCCTGAATAATGTAATAAGAACTGTATTATAAGCTCTATAGCCATGCTTAAAGCAATAGATACGGAAATACCAAACCATCTGAGCAAATCTGCTTCAGATTTGGCTCATTGTACTTTATTCTTTTAAGAACAGAAACCACATTTAGAGTCAAAAGTTAATTTCTAATGATGTGCCATAGAAAAAAGAGCATATCACACAAATGTATTCTGTGCTAACCCAGTCACTATGGAATAGCTTTCTGTAGGGAAAGTATTAAGAAAAAACATAAGAAGATCTTGTATTACATCTAAGGATTATCCATGAATAATTAAATCAAACTGAATCACAAAAAGCAAAATACATGTACAGGTGGTGCTGTCTTTCTCTTGTGAAGTAGGAATGGGCTGAAATTGTTGTGGGCAAATTTAAAGTTAAAACTTGCAGTTCCTACTCCAATTACATGTTTAAGTGTGTATTTGAAAGATACATTTTGAATGGTTAAAGCAAAAGTAATTCTAAATGCAGAAGTTAAGTATCTATTTGAGAGATATTTTTAAAAATTCACTACGAATACAAGGCTCAGAATGATTTATTAAGCTCACTAAAGCTGAAATCATGCATAAACAATGAAGGAAGGTATGCTGCAGCTCTGTTCTAGCTTTTCAAATTCTGCTGCTGGTTTTAAAGTTCCTAACTTTTAAAGCTCTCTTTCTTTACTGTAATGCAAATGTCAGTCCATCTGTTGTATGCCATATGCTTTTCTTAACAATATTATTGTTTAAATGTTCATTTATTAAAAAAAAATCTGAAATACTCTCTTCCTGCACACTAAAGAATCTTGTTTTAGTTTTTATAGATTCCACCAGTGTTTGCTGAGACATGAAACCTAACTTTTTACTTTGATCAAGCTGTCATTCAGCTTTATTCACACTGGTGCTCAATACACAGTAGTTTTTCAGATAACAATAAATTGAAAATGTTCTCTTTAAGAATTATTCTCTAGGCATGAAAGTGCCAACTGAATGGCCCAAATGAATGAATGGAAAACTCAAAAGTTTTGCAAAGCTATCTGTCTTTTGCATGAAGTGTGTGGCACAGTGGTGTCTTGAATCCAAACAGTTTTAAAAATTAAAGAAGGAAAGGATGTTGCCACTGTTTATTTGGGAAAAATATAACCTGAGTCCAACTGTGAAAGAGCTTGTCTGGGTTTGAAAAGAGAATGCTTAAATGTTGGTAAGAAGGTTAAAGGTAAACAGGGGATACACAAGTGCAAATGAATAGCAGAGGGAGGTTAAATTCAATGATTGACTGAGCTGGTTCTAAAGGATTGAATCAGGAAGAATTCTGGAGGTCTCAGATCCAAAAAGAGGTAGAGTGGAGACAGTGGGATCTGTAAACTTGAACATTTCTGCATTATTTTTGAAGTTAGTTCATGTGAAGAGCTGCAGCTCATTCCTTCCAGCTACGTTCAAGACTCTGTCACGAAAGCCGGGATTTGGAGCAACCTGTCCTTTGGGGAGAAAAGATAACTTTGAGATTATGCCCTTCCATAGGGAAAACAGGTTTATACCAATCTCTCCTAGATTGTGGACTAGAACCTGCCATAACAGGAAAATGCAGTTCTTGAATGGGGAAAAAAGGGGGGGTGATGCTCTATGCAGGCATGCACTAGGATCTGTGGGCAAGGCCTGTAGGGATTTGGGTCCTTTTCCCTGCCCTTTCTGTATGAACCATTGGATGTGGGTCCTTTTCCCTGCCCTTTCTGTATGAACCAGGCCTAGTCTGGCCTTTTGATGTGGTGAGCAGAGAATAAGCTACTTCCAGGCTAAACCAAAAATACAGCATCGAGATGGCCCTGAGGGACTGGGTAGATACATGCTCTGAGCTTGTCCCAAAATCTCTGTACAGTGCTTTACACCGCTTTGGGAAACCTTTTCCGTTTCCAGTCTGGTCTCCAAGGCTACATACCTAATAGTAACTACAGCAGGCTGTGTTTATCTTCCAGCCTATCATCAAGTGGAAGAGTTGTGATCATTTCAACATCTTCACATTCTTTTTCTTCTAGACAGGGACAGTCTTATGAGGAGTTTCCTGGGAGCTGGCCCCAGCCCATGCAGTCCTCTAACCCAAGCCTGCACATGTGGGATAGAGCTGCAGGCTACACACGTACCATGGCACAGGTCTATGTCTGGGCCTGCTTAGTTTCTTTTTTTTTACATAGCCCAAGTACTGTGTCCCCATAAGCATTTGAATTCCTTTCTGATTTGAGTTCTTCTGTTGCCAGCAGGAGCTGGTGCTTGACGCTCTTCCCGATTACATCTGGAAGGAAATTTCTTCCTAAACATTGATGGTAAGAAATCTGTCCCGTAAGTAGTTTCCAGCCTATGCAGAAATGCATTTTCTATTTAGTGGAAATGCAGTTTTATTTACTTCTCTTTAGAGTTTCTTGACCTGCATGTCTTTTAGTGTAGTTTTATAGTAGTTAAGTTATCCTATTAAGGCAAAGTTGTTCAGGGATTTGAAGGGATTTGATCATACTGCTGTGGTTTAATGTTATCATTATTAAGTTTTTGTGTGTTCTGGTAAGTCTACATTAACAATGACTAAAGATGAGTAAGAAACAAAGAATTTCTTTAGTCTCACATAAAGATTTGGGATTTTTTCCCATTCTGCACTTTGTCCTAATAGAGTTTTGGTTGCTTATGGACATAAGCCACTGAGGTATGTTTTGTTCCCTTACTCATCATTTGTTTTTCTGGGCAGTATGTCCTTACTACCAATTACCTGCATGTTGTCTGACTGTTTCCCTTTGGAAATCCACGGGGATTTCTGAGGGAAAATGCTGTAACAAATAATCACATAAACATTGCATTAGTGCTTGAAAGTTTACAGGGAAAGGAATAATAGCCAGCATGGATTTGTCAAGAAGAAATTGTATCAGACTAATCTGTTGGTTTTTATGTTTTCATATAGACAGGCTGTTTTGATGGAGAGAATCAGTAGATGTCACAAGCCCTGACATTAGAATGCTCTCACATTCCTGCAGATAAGCTGGGGAAACATGCTCTGGATTTGAAATTTCTCATGTGGCTAGTTTTGTGTTCTTAGTGCATAGTTCTCTGTGGGTCACTGATCAAATGGTGGTAAGCAGTAGTGAGGCGTTGTAAGGGTCTGTTATGACTCTGGGCATACTCAATCTTTTTATTAGAAATTAATTGAAGAAGAGAGAGCATGGGTACTATGCTTGCAGGTAGTACTAAACAGGGAGAGACTGAAAGGTGTGCGAAGTCCTATGAGGTCCTAGAGAAACTTCTACTGGAGTGTGAGTGTATAGCTTAGGATACTGTATCCCAAGGAAGATGTGTATGGTGCTTATTGAAAAGAAACAAAAACAACCAGTGCCTTTGAGGGAAGGCTGAAAGAGCTGTGGTTACTTGATCCAGAGAAAAACAAGAGGAGAGACAAGTCCTAAGCATGCAGAAAGCTCTCTTAAAGAGAAAAGGGAAAAAATGCACTCTTTGTCTTTGGCATATAAGAGGGAAAATAATGGACTTAAATTGTATCAGAGAATACTGAGGTTTGACCCTGGGAAAACCTTTTAACATTCAGTAAAACTAAGCACAGAAACATGCTGCCTGGGGAAGATGCATACTGAATTTTCTTTATTATTTTTTTTTCCTAAAAAATAGCTAGTCAAAAAAATCTGTCAGGACTGATATAGTTAACAGTTGATTTTTGCCTTAGGGCAAGGGGATGGGCTAGATGAATTCTTGGTTTCTTCAAGCACTATTGCCTGTAGTTCTGTATGTCACTGCTGAATTCAGCACTTCCATATTCATGTCTAAAAGCTGGCTGAATATATAGGGAGCCTGAGTTTTCACTCAAACCTCTCCCCTGTGCTTTCTCCTAATCCATAAAATGAATCCCAGAAGGGGTAGATCTAATTATGTTTTAGTTTAGAGGCACAAGTATTAGGGAGGTAAGAGACAAAGAATCTCGGGTGAGAAATGTCCTGCCTTCCCAGTGATGTCCTGCCAAGTGTACTGAGTTCAGTGTTGTTATGCTCCCAAATGGCCCATCTATGATTGCATTAGCACAAAGAATCACTGTCTGAGAAGAGTTCACATGCAGAATTCGTTGAATTAAAATTTAAGGCAATAAATGAGGGCATATAATGTATTGGCAACATTATCAGTAGCGAGATTGCCAGCATATTAGTGACTATGATGGATTGACTACTGGAGAATTCATTAAATTTACAAGTCTCCTCATATGAATCCACTGGCTAAAATACTAATTGCTGCCCTTGGGAGCATTTTGGCCATTTAGTTTCCAAGCAGAGCTTACTCTGAGAAAAGGATTATGCTACTGATATTTGCTTGAATTTAAGAGTAGAGTCAATTTATGTTAGGGTTTTTCAACATTGACAGTATTTTCTGTTTGTGCAAAGCTTGCTGCCTTACTAAATGTAGGGCCTAAAAGAAATAATTTTATGGGTGAAAAATACATTATTTAACATAAAATGCCCCAAAAGCATAAATATAAACACTAACCAATATTACATTTGTGCAATGAAGCTTAATCTAAAGGGTGTGATTGTTTGGTTGTGCAGAGGATGGCAGTGATTTCTGTCTGTGCAGCCACTTTTGCTAAAAAAGAATTGCTGAAGCTTTAAAAATGAATGTAGAGAAATCCTCTACTTCTTAAGCTGATGGATACTTCAAGGTTAATGTTGCAAAGTCAAGTGTATCTGCATATTTGTGAAAATGCACTGGAGAAATTCTCCAAAGATTGAAACTGTAACTCTCTTCAGCAGTGTGGATCTGTGGAATTTTCTTGGATTAACCCAAAGTGCAAAGGGTCACAATCTGGATTTAATTTTCTTATTTACAAATTCTGATTCTGGTTTAGACAACTGGAGATGGTAGAAGCAGAACAGACCTTCACCAGGTGCTCGTGATTGAATCGCAAATTGGTTTATTGACTGCGAAATTGAGATCTTTAATAACTTTCATGGGTCAGTACCTGCAGAGCCAATGCCTTTAGTGTAACTAGAATTATAACTCAACTGTAATATAGAAAAAATGAACCATTTTTGGATGAGGTTACTTTTTTTTAATAGACTCTTAGTGTTATATACTAAATGTTAAAGGTAGCAGTAATAGTTACCAATGGCCGAAAGAAGATAGGAAATCTAGGGCTTGTTCATCTAGTACTGATGGGCTGCTATTTTGGGACTCTGAAGACCAACACCAGAATGAATCACTGTCTGATAGTAAGGTGAGTGCTGGGGCAGGAGAGAAGTTTTCTTAACTTCTGAGCTTTGTTTCACAGCTTCAGGTAAACCCAAATGCAGGTATGTGGTAGCTGGAACAGTCTTATTGTTACAATACAGTCTTTCCTTTGGGCTTTTATCTTGCACAAGATGCAATCTTGGCATGCCAAACCTGGGGAATGAGTGACTCATCTATTGTATTGCCTTGCTCTCAGTAAATTGCAGTGTGTTTCCCAATTTACCTGCCATATGGTCAGTTCTTCTTAATATTCCAACTGCACAAGCAATTTATGCCCAAGAACATGGTGAATGAGCACATTATTTACAAAGTATGTAATCAAGCAGTGTGATCCAGCCCATTAACTGGGTGACATCCTTCTCTTTATGTGGATGGCTTACTGGCTCTGAGGTTTCAAGTGGGAGCTGTCACTTACACTTCCTGATAATAAAACTTAATTAAAATTTCATTCCTGTACCAGCAAGTGCCAGGTCACCAGATGGTTCCTAATAGAAATGTCCACATATTTTGTGCTGGATTGCAGCAGATGATGTTTGTTCTAATGTTACTGGGACAATTGCTATATGTACTTTGCAAATGTTTAACATGCATATCTTAGTGTTTAAATAATGTAAAAAGAATCACTTCAGTATTAATCCATGTAAAGCAATAAATTTCCACAAGACCCAAACAGCTTTTTAACTTCAATAAACTAGTGGGTCCTTATTAAAAAAATCAGAATTTCAGAGATTGTAAAAACTATAATCCAATCAGGGTGGTAATTCAAGTCACACTGTCTCGTCATATCAGTAGTATGTGTAATATAAGTAACAATTATCCTGAGGCAAATGCTTTCCACAATATGGGACAGGGTACCCAAACTGGGAAGTTAGAATAGATGTTAACAGGACAAGCAAATTAAGGAAATCTGCTGAGTATAGCAAGTTTCTGCAAGGTAAAAAAGGATACACACTGAGAAGATGTGCATCAATACACTTCATACTTCTGGAACCCTTGCTTAGGCGCTTTTGGGTCAGGAAATACACTCACTCTGCTGGACTTAGAAAAGTGTCATGAGCTCCAGGCCTATCCTTGTCAGAAAAGGAGAATGATTACTAAAGCCTGGTAAAGTTGCAGGCATGGATTGGACCCTGCTTCCTTGCCTGCCTGCGTCCTTGGAGCTCTTTTCCCTTTTGGTTGTGCACATGAAGAAGTAGTAGATTGGCCTTTTTTCTTGTAGCTGGTTCTGTGACTGTATGTGGGATAATAAAGGAGGAGAAGATAAAGTGGTTGCAGAAGATTCTTGTAAGAGCAGACATCTGGGCTGCTCTGTGTAAATGGCAAAAGGGAACTGTCATGCAGAAGTGGACAAAATTATTTTGGTCTCTTCAGGAGTAACAAGCATGATACTGAAAGACAGATCCAGCTGCCCTCTTAGACATACGAACTGAGGACAATCACATAGCTTTTGGAAAATAGAGTGTAATAAGAGATGACGTGGAGATTGATGATTTCCTGACCACTTCCTTGAGTGGGGACAGGTTTCCTAGCTGATGCATTTTCTTCAAGAGATATTTTTTGCACTTAACCTCTAGATGTGCTTGAAACTCTTGCTTTTCCAATGCTCTCAGGAAAATGATGAATGAATAACGAACAAAGAATCCCTGTCACCACTGATAACTTTCTAGCAAATTCTAAACTTCAAGTGTGAGGGCTTTCTTTTTTGCTTCTTTGGTTGTTTTTGCTTTACTCTGTTCTCTTAAATTGGGGTATCAAAGGGTATGTGGTGATACATGTGTTTCTGTGCATACTGCTTGTTTTTATCCAGAACAACTCCCAGACTGAAAAGAAAGAAAAGATCAGCAAATTGTGGTGTATTGTGCATGTACAGTCAAAATGTCACTTCTGACATATTAGTAATTTTTATTCAGATTGTCTTAAAAGACAAATTCTTCCTTGTACAGTCAGGAAGCTAAATGAGACATCAGTTGAGATGCTTAAGTTAGCCAACAGAGGAGCAAATGGTTCCATCCAAGAGGGACTCGTCCCTATAAAACTTACTTCCTCCTTCCTTTTATTGTCTGTCTTCATTTTAATGTTCCGCAGGTCAAAATGCTAGGCCTGTGGAGCTGTACCAGAAACACGTACTTTCTTTGACCTGAAGTTCAGGAATCAAACTTTTGTTAGTATTGCATCAGTACAGTTTTAGTCTCCTAAATATTTCTACTGTACATCTGATCCATAACTTTGGTATTTACTCCAGTTGCGGCACTGTTGGCAGGCCTGCATGAAATTGCTCCAGTAAAAGCAGGACTGCTGAGATCAACACTATTGCTAAGCTTAAACCAAAACAAAATGTTTATCTTCACAGTTCTTCCTACTGAGATCAGAAGTAAAGTAGTAAGTTCAGTGAAGGATGCTGTTCTCAAATTATTTAGGATGTTAAGTGGAATGGGAAAGTGCTTGGAAAAACTTCTTGAATGGTTTCTGTAAACATTCCTTGAATAACTGTCCTGTGTCTAGATTTGATGTGTGTTTAAGAAGATAGGGACACTTCCTAGGAAATTAGTTTTGTCTTCCCTTTTGTTTGTTAGAAATCTCATAGAGGCGGGGGAAACAAAATTTCAGTTCCATTTTAAGATTTCAGAAGAAGCAAAGAAAACATTTCAGAGGAACATCTGGAACTTAGCCCCCAACTTGAAACGCTTCTCCAAGTTTGGTCATGACTCACTGTTCTGGACACATATTCTAGACATGTAAATGTGATCAATAGCTGACAAGGGATGCTTCTTTGGCTGACTACTGAGTGCTATAAGGTATTAGAAAAACAAAAAGCAAATTTCAGTTAGGAATCTGTTGCAATTAGTGCTTTCCTTGATGCAGACCTTGACTGTATCAAGCCATACTAAGTTCACATAGCATGTGTGTAATTTAACAGAATTTAATCAACAGCTAAAAATTTGAAAAAATGATGCAATTAAAAAGTAGTGTTGTAACAGTGACAAATACCAGGGAAGTATCAGGTTAGCAAATCTGCTGCTCTCATTGAAAATTAACCAAATCTCTTGTTGATGAAAGGTTTTGATAATGGTCAATGGGATCCTTCAACAAAAAGGCAAGAACTCAAATTCAAGGTACTTCAGTGTATTTCCTACATACCCATTTTTAATAACAAGATATTGAAGCATATTCACTATTCACTATACATATCTTCCACTTTACAAATAAAGCCACACAGTGTTTGGAGGGCTGTAGAGTAACATTGCAGAAGCAGCAGGACATGAGAGACCTGCAATAGTCAAAAGGCTGTTAACTAACAGATTTTCATACACACTGTAATTCTATTGCTGAGTCTTGTTAGAGTTATGGATAAGAAAATTAAAACTGCATCACATGGTACATCAGAGCTTCCCTCATACTGTGTTTGATGTTAGTGAGGTTTGACAATACATCCTGAAGAGTTTCCTTCACTACACATGTCATTAAATTTTGATCATTACCTTAGTATTACCCTAGTGCTGACACCAGCTGTCAGGAGTAAGCATACGAAATATTAAGGACTGCAATGTAGAGAAGAACAGACATGATCTGATGGTTTCTATCTAAACTTTTATGTCTGGCATGTTCCTGTGGACAAGAACTCTAGGCAATACAGGTACCCACAGAGAGGATGATCAGGGGTGATGTGAAGGAAGGAAACACAGATGTACAGCAATTTCCTTTTATTTTTTTATATTTTTTTTTTTAAAGGACGAAGGTAGGGTTACGTAGAAATGGGTACAGAGAAGGAAACAGCTTTATAGAGGCAGGAAGGAGATAAACCATGCAGAGCCCAGCAGACAATGGTCAGAACTTTAGTTTTGATATCAAAGATGAAAACAAATCAGTGGAAGTGTCTGAAAAGTGTTAGGGTTTTTTCTGAATGATAAGTAGAGCAAGATGAATTCTAAAGATGGCATGAAATATGTGATGAGAAACGGGAACAGGCAAGGCATCAAGATGAAAGGCATAACAGGGAAGGCAGGGAGAGATGTCTCTGAAATAAGGTTCTGAATATCCTGTTGGCATGGAAATTTAGGGAAGAGTCAAAGGTTAAGTACTCTCTACATAAGCATAAGGGACAGGAAAAATACTGACTCTGCCAACAGTTAAAGACAAGAGAAAAAGGGCTGGAATATCCTTGACACCAAGGGAGTTTCTTTCAATTATGATACCACTAAACTTTCCAAAAGCCTCTGAAAATATTTGTTGAAGCATGACTTATCTTCTTTGAAAAACATTTTTGCATCCCAAGCGATAATATGGTTAGAGTCCTCTGCATGGGTTTCCATTCTGCAGCCATTTTTGAGGTGACTAATTCTCATGGAATTTCAAGGGATTTGACAATCTAAATACCTTTATTTCCTTTCAAAAACCCGCTACCTTCTGGTAATAGATACATGGAGAACATGAAGGAAGTTTTTAGGCTAATACCCAAAACATTTGTAAAATGTCTATGATTAGAATAAAAATATATAATAGACATCTGAAATTGTTTTAGTTAACATTTTAGTTTTATGGGGGTTTTCTGTTGTTCCAGGAGGGAAGGTGAGTTTGTTTGGCTTTGGGTTTTTTTATTCTCTGTACCTGAATCAATCTTTAAATGTTCATTTAGTTAGGAGTAATATGTATCTCAGATGTTATTTAATGCCTTCCTCTACCAAGCCATGTTATTTTAAACAATTGGTAAATGAATCACTTGCAGAGGTCTCTGCAGAATTGAAGATTAATACTGTTTTCTCCAGCATGAGACACTCAAATTTATTCTCTGGAAAACAAAAGAGAACACTGAATACTCTTCTGGGAATATGCAAGCAATTCTGTAAAGTCAGGGAGGTTTACATTACAATTGCCATATAAAATTCAGAAAAGTGAAATCATAAAGGCCAAACCAAAGCAAAAACAGTGTAATGCAGGTGAAAGTCAATGCCAAACAAGAAAAAGTGAAGTTGCAGCTTGTCTGGGTGACTTCAACATAATAGAACTGTGTGCAGACAAGGGACTAAACATGAGGGAAGAACATCAATGTGAACAGAACTGAAATTAAAATTGAGCAGTATACTGACTGAAAGAGGATGAAGAATGCAAGCACCTATCTGGTAGCAAGCACTATCTATAGCAGATGTGATTGCCATTAGCTCTAAATGTGTGTTAAAGCCAACATCTGTTCTCACAGAGATGGCCTCAGTCATCTAAAAAGAAAAGATAATTTGGAAATCAAAACTTTAGAAAAGGATTAAAAGCAGGGTTTGGTAGAGGTAGAGAAGCCTGATGTCAGACAAATGGCAGAAGATAACTATGAGCAAATGTTCATGGTCCTGGATGGTCATTCTACAGCTCTGAAGGAGTGGTGTTACACAGCAGCTGGTGAAGGTCCTGCATATAGAAGTCAGTAAAACCTTTTAAGGTTGCAAATACAGGATTCAATTATTTGACTTAGTTTTAGACAATCAAAGATGAGCAAGTAGTAAAATAGAAGCTGGTAACAAATGCTGAGAAAAGGAAAGCAAAGTCACAGACATTTCTAAATAATGACTAGCATTTAACTCTGAGCAGCACTTACACAAAGAGAAACAAAATTATTTCAATACCAGGCAAATACTGGTACCTAGAAAAATCAAAGTATTAAGAACAAGTCAAAAGTTCAATCACACAGTTACCAAGGCTGGATGGAATTTCAGTGAACTGAGGGAATAGATTTCCAAAATGATGAAGCAATTACAAGTAGTAAAATAGGTGGTAAGAACTGTAATCAGAGAAATCACAGAAAAGAACCTCTGTCATCTAATCAGAGTGCTGAGGAATAAAAAAATGAAGTGGAGGAAACCTACTTGACTGGGACTTCTTAGCACTGTTCTTGGCCATCAAGGAATAAGACTTTGTAAGAAGTACTTAGCAGCAGGAAAATATTACACTAGGAGGGGAAAAATGCCAGAAACTATCAGTATTTGGTATCCTGCTCTTCCATTGCATCATCAGTTACATGGTAGTGGCTATCTAAATTTACTTTAATAAATAGTATGCTGAAATACCTGTTTAAAAAACAGTTATACCAACAGTCATAAAATCTGAATTAATGTGTAGACCTAAGAGTTTATTTCTTGTTTTGGGTCTCATTGTAAAACATGGAGTTCAATTTTACTTGGGCAGATTTAATCACCCTTAACTTAAACAATGAAACTATGTTTTTGAACACCCATCTAACTTATTTCTTAAATATCATACAGATTTAAAGCCATCTTCCTAAAGTCACAAGTCTAAACTAAGAAGTTAGGTGGCTTTGTTTAGTGAGGATACATGGATTTAAGTAATTACTTCTCACCTTTTAATTTCACTGTAGTAAAGTTTAAAACACATCAAACTTGAAGTAACTGTAGTTTCCTGTTTAATAGTGTGCAGCAAGGAAATTTTTAGATGTAATGAGTCAACGAGAACATGTATTCTTAAGTATTTATGTTACTTCTGGGACAGCTGTGCAAGAATTGCAGGGTATATGCTACTATTATTTGCATCTCCCAGCATATTGTTATATCCCCTGCACAACCATCATCCATGCAATTCAGTTCAGAAATGATGTCTTTATGAAAAAATGGTATAATATCTCCATTAGAGAAATCTCTTATTAAACCTCTGATCTTAACTGCTTGATAACAGGGGTACAGGATGCAAGTTATAATGACAAAACTGGCTACCTAATATAATGTATTATATTATTAAAGGATTATTATTACAGGAATTGTACAAAAGGGAGTTTGCTGTGGCCATTTTTAAAATATTTTATATTGGTAGTAAATATCTCTGTTTTATTCTGTTGTGTTGACATAGAATCCTCTTTGTCATTAGCAGCTATTTCATGCCAATATATTGGTTTATAAGTTTCTAATAATAAAGTTTTTTCCCATTTTTGTTGACTGAGAGTTGCTGTTTGAATGTTAAGTAAAAATTCATTTACTCTCACAACAAGATAGTAATATCTGAAAAGACTATTATCCCTGGAGGTAGAAACTATCTGCTAACCTCTTCATGCAAAAATCGCTACCTGGAGTATTTATTTGAAAAGAAAAAAACAAGCTAAGCCATGCAAGCATGATGCTGCAGTTTTGTTCTAGTGTAATGTCTCCTATTGTCTTCCTAGCATGCATTTTTTTGTCATTTTCATCATTCTCTTGATAAAATTATAAATGATATTACACAGTAAACATTAGAAATGTTATTCCAAATAAAACTAGCTGAAAAGAGCTTAGTTTCATTATTTAAACAAAAGAAATATTGCTCCTACCATATTTGCTTCTGGAAATTGAAAAGTGAAGATGGAATAGGGGATAGAAAAAAAGACTGAAAGCTTGCCCTTGAGTTTCAACCCACTTGAGCTGAAAATAAAACCTTTACTTTTGAAATAAAACTTCCTTAAATAATGTTCTTCAAATTGTGCACTTGTAGCATTAACAACTCATTTAAATAGCCACACTGTAAAAATGGTTGGTCAGCATTGTATTTTAATGACAGTTTTGCTCATCAGAAGTGCAAGAGATTATTCTATCAATAAAATCAGAATAACTGTCATGAATAAATGACAGTCTGAATCCAAGTATATCAAAGAAGTCCATGGCATTGCAAGAAAAAGTTAAAAAAATACTTTGATCTAAAATTGTTGAAATAGCTGATGAAAGACAGAGACCCTAAATAAGATTTAGGAATTGCTCTGGCCAGTTTCCTTTGGTGTACAGGTAATTTCAGCTGCTTACCTTTAGATTAAAAATAGTAGAAGTGGCGTTTTAAAAAGTCAACACTAGATACTCCAATAATCCTCACAGATGCTTTAAATAGGAGAGGTACTGTCATTCCTACAAAATAAACATGTAGTAGGAGGGAAAGGAAAATCTCCTCCAAGATCATAAGTGTAAACACAGACTCTTGCAGTAAAGTACACGGAAAATTACAGTGAGAAATGGAAAAAGTTGTGGGAAAAAGTCAGATTGTAAATGATGAAGAAAAGGGGAGTGGATAAATCTGTCATTTAACCCTGAGGATAACTGTCCTAATTGATGAGAAAGTTAGGAATGTAAAGATGACATAGGAGATTAACTACTCAAAGAGAGGGGAAAGGGGGGTAGATGAGACTAAAAGCTAAGGCAGGAATTCAAGTCAAAAAACATCTCTAAAATTTGTGATCAGTTTATGGACTCTAGAAAAAACTCCGTAGTTAAACAGAAGACATTAAGTTCAATGATCAAACTGGAAGCCATAAAAAGCAAACCTGAGATCAAAAGCAAACATCATTCAACTATCTTAATGGCAAAGGAGACACGGCAAATTTCTCATTACCTTGCATCTTTATATCATGACATAATATGTGCATTTGTTCCAAGTTTCTGGACTGCGTGTGCTGACCCCACTTCTTTCCCCAGTCAGAGAATGCAATCAGGGAGTTGTGAAGCGTTGAAGATTTACTGTGCTCTTCCCTATTCCTTGCACACCCTTGGTCTTCAAGGTCAAGTAACTTCCATCCACCTCTCAAAGCTTTCCCAGATTATATAGATTTACTATCACCAATAATTCTTACACTATTCTCTAATAAATCATGAAAATCTGCCTTAAATGAAACTTCAACCTAAGAAACTCTGAAAGGGCTCATCCAGTTCCCGTCACTGTATTAAATGATGGAAAAGGGAAACAAACACATCATTATACTGACGAGCTGATAACATTCTGTGTTGCTACTGGCTGTGACTATATGTTTTAAGTAATTATTTCTAATGAAAAGGAACCTTGGAAAATTCCAGGAGGAATAAAACCTTCCATTCAGTTAGGTGTGAATTTTGTATTTGGCTGTTCTGGTAGCATGTCATTACTTCTACCCTGGACTACTTTTGTGGGTACTGACTGCATTTGTTGCTTCTGTCTTCATTTCTGCTTTCACAGGAAGTTATGTTTCATGTGCTGTTTGGATTACTTTTGTGTTAAGATACTGACACTGAAGGCAGGCTGTAGACACCATTTGTTAGAGATTTAAATAGTGGTTTATTTTACTCGTAACTAAATTCACTGATGTAATAAATGTGCATGATAAAACTTGCATATAGTGCAACTAAATGTAACAGGATTTACAAAGTTTAAATATTGTGTCTTAATCCAGACAGTGAAAACTTATAATTACATTGTGTATCCTGGGAGCTTGTTTATTACAAGTTCACTGATGTCTTTGTACTGATTAGGACCATGTAGTTTTTCCAGAACATCATCTTCTTTGTCTGATATACTGTTTTCCAGGACACTAAGTTCGAGATCAAACATGTTAGATGGCAAGTAAGAACCAACTTGAGTTACTGACTGCTTTAGTCCTGTAGAGGTCTGCCCCTTTCCTATACTCAGATCAGTATCAGTTTTAACTTGTTTGCTTCCCAGTGTAGGTATTTCTTCAACATATTGATCACCCCGGTTCTCTTCCTTACTCATCTGTTGGGCTTCCTGCTCTTCATCTAATAATGATGCCTCCATCTCAGCAAAGTTAAGTGAATCAGGAGATTCAGCACTAGTTCCCATGCTGGTTTTAAAGTCACAGTTTCTCCTCGAAGACTGGACTGGAGATGAAGCTGAAGGAACTGGCACAAGATCTGAAGTACTTTGAGCTCTTTGACTTGTCTTTGAAATGCTGGACCTGCTGGATTCTGGCTCAGTGTCTGACCTATCTTGCTTTGGTCTTTCAAGCCACAGAGGTTCAGGACTGCTGTCAAGAACTTTTGAGTCTCTGCCTATACACTCAGCACTGGTGAAATCTTCTGAATAAACTGTGTTCTCTGGACTAGCAGAAAAGTCATCAGAGTATATGAATTCAGAGTTGTTTTCAACACTCCTGCTGGGGCTTAGTTTGTGACCACTTACAACAGACACATCATCATGCTCCGGGGTTTTATGATGGATTAAATGTATTGCATCACTGTAACTTTCTTTTGCATTAGCATCTGATGAGAATGCTGTTGGGAGTTTAGCTTTTGTGTACTTTTCCTCATGAGCAGATTTTAGAACAGTTTCCTCTGGTAAGGGAGCTGCAGTTATTTTTTGAGGACATTCCTTGCTTGCATCTGAATCATTCCTGGATGGATTTGCCATAGACTGTTTCTGCAGACCAGGGAACACATCTCCTCTTGCAGAAATGGACTCTGAGAAAGCACTGTTTTCTAGTGAAGTCTGAACAGTTTTATCCAACAGATTATTCCGCTTTGAACTGCCTCCTGTGCTACAATGCCTGCAAGACACCACATGCTGTTCTTCAGTACTTCTGACCACCTTTCTCCTGGATAAGGGGCTTCTCTCTTTCATCACTGCCATTTGCTTTTTTCGGTACTTCTCCCTCCTTTCATGAATTACCAGCTTATCCGGGTTGGTCAGCTGCAGCCGTAGCCTCAGTGTATTTGTTAGCCCATACAACAATTTCTTTCTGGGAGGTCTGTTCTCCTTAGCTTTGCAGTTCCTTTCACAGGCTGGCTGTCCCTGGGGAACAGCTTGCTTGGGTCTTCTCCCAGCCCCAGAAGATCTCAGGGAGGTGACCTTTGGACAGCCTTGTTTGAACTGAGGGCTCGTGACTTCACTGCTGCTGCCAGGCCCCACAGGTGTTTCTGCAGGCCTGAGGGCAGCGGAGTTACTGGGAGGCTGTGAAGCCGTGTCCCCACTCCCCGGGGCCTGGTAGAGCCCGGCAAGATGGGGGTGGACAGCAGCAGCAGCAGCAGCAGGCACAGCGCTGCGGGTGAGCACCGACAGCTCCGCCAGCAAGGCACTCAGTAGCGGCAGCTGTACCAGGGCGTGCTGGGGCTGGCGAGGGCTGGCAGGGTGCAGCAGCGAGGGCCCAGCACTGAGACGTGGTGGGCTGTGGCCCTTGTCCTTCTCCTGCGGTCTCTGGCGTTCGACATACTCCCATTGCTCTATTATTGCTGGTGGCCGCTGAGGCTCAGCCGGCTCACGGCTGTAATAGAGCAGCGGAGGGCAGAAAACGTTGCCTTCCAGTTGCTCACCCTCCTCCTGTTCCTCCTCCTCCTCCTCCTGCTGGTCTCGCGGTTCAGGGGCGGTGGCAGGCGGTGTGGCAGCGCGGGCGGGTCTCGCCTGGCCGCCCTCCAGGCTGGTGAGGCGGTAGCGCAGGACCAGCTCCCCGCGGGGGCGGCCCGCGCTGTCCCGCAGAGCGAAGCGGCCGCGGAGGCCGCAGGACGAGGGCGCCCCGGGCCGCTGCAGGAGCTCGGCGGCGGCGGCCAGGGAGACGGCGCAGCTGCCGAGGAGCCGGGGGGGTCCCGGGGCGAGCCCGGCGGGCAGCGCCAGGAGCAGGGCGCGGAGCGGGCGGCGGCGGAGCGCGGCGAAAAGCGAATCTGGGTGCCAGCGGAACAGGCAGCGCTTGCCGCGGCCGAAGGGGAAGGGCTGCCCCGGGCGCAGCGGCGGCGCAGCGGCGGCGGGGCGCAGGACGAGGGTGGGGAAATCCAAGAGGCGCAGCGCCACGGCCGGGTGTTCCGCGAGTCCCGGGAGCTCCGCGGGTCCCGGCTCCGCCACCCGCAACGCCTCCACCAGCACCTCCAGCGCGAACAGGCGCTCCATGCCGGCCCGCGGGCCCCGCTCTCGCGAGAGGCCCGTGTGTGTGTGCGGTGTGCAGGCCAGCCGGGCCGCGCTCTCGCGAGAGTCGCGTGGCAGCAGCAGCGCTGCCGGAGCCTCGCAGCCCGCAGCGCTGGGAACTCGGGCCCGCCGGGTCCCGCCGGGTCCCGCCGGCCGGGGATGTGCCTCCAGCAATTGTGTTGGCTGCCGCCTGCCCTGGGGGCTGAGTGGGGCCAGCGGTCGCAGCCCACGGGCAGCAGGTGTTCCCTGGTGTCTGCACCCAAGCACCCGGTGTGTGGTGTCAGCAGCCGTCGTGCTCCTGCCCTCGGCTCTGAACTCCCTGGTCGTGTATCCCTCACTGTAGTTCTCAAGAGATAGGAGCGGGGGCGGGATGGGCCCTGTGCTCCATCAGGCAGCAGGAGTGGTTGTGGAGGTACTGAGGGACCTTGAATTGTTTTCACATTCACAGACTTACTGAATCAATTGGGTTGGAAAACACTTCTGACATCGTGAAGTCCAATATTCGACTGAACGCCACCATGTCAGCCAGACCGTGGTGCTCAGTGCCATGTCCAGTCATGCATTAAACACCCCTGGGGATGATAACTCCATCACCTCCCTGGGCAGCCCATCCGAATAACTAATCACTCCTTCTGTGAAGGAATTCATCCTAATGTCCATTTAAACCTCTCTTGGAGCAGCTTAAGACTGTCCTCTTGTCCTGTTGAGAGTTACAGCCTGTTCCTGCTCCAAGAGAAATATGGGAGTCTGTGTCAAGGGCTGTATACTGAAGAGTCTCTCCGCAGTATCTTGGATATGCATTGATAAACTCATATTTTCTCTCCTGTCTGCTTGTAAAGTGGGAGTTGAAGTGAACACACTTGTAAAGAATTTCACTCCTCAGCCTCCTGCCTGGCAAACAGAGTGCCCTTCCCTCTCTGTCTGTCCTCCCCTTACACCACAGTCTCCTTGCCACAGGCACAACAAACACCTGCTGAGATAGAAAAAAAATTGTGTTGTTTTCTTCAATTAGTAAGTTGACTCTAAAACAATGTCTCCTAAACTGAGGGTGTTGGGTTAAAATTACAGTACACCCTCACCATTTACCAGCAGGAAAGTAACTATAAGGAAGACCAATCCCCTCTCTCTTTCTGGTTATTTTCTCCTTTTGTATCCACTTTCCTTCAGCTATCAGTTCACAATTTTTTAGAAAAATAGAAACCAACAGGAGTTGGTCAGATAATCCAGCTCTTCACTGTTGGTCAGGTCTCTTGATTTTTATTTAAATAACACATTTCAATAGCTGTTGCATGTGAGAAGAGAGTTAAGGAGTTTGACTTCTGTGTTGTGATCAGGACTCAAGAATTACATAACTGAGTTCTCTGTTCCTCTGCTGCCACTATTCTAAGCTACACGTCCTCTGCCATCAAGGCTGCCAGTGTTCACGTGTGGCATTGTACTGGCATTGTGGCAGACAAGACAAATGGCCAGTCTGTTTCACTACTGCATTCATGTCCTGCCATCTGTCATCTGCTTTCCTTGTGTTTCTTTTTACTCCAACCAGTTCCCACATCAGGAGGGCCTGACAGTTTAGTAGACGTTCTCCATAAAGGAGAAATGGCAGAAGAAAGACTTCCTGTTGCGTTGAAATTGACTCATTGAAGTTGAGATTTCACAGTGGTCAAATAGTCATTCTTCAGGTTGCCTGCAAAGACAATGGATCAGCATTTTGCCCATTTTATAGGTGGATATTACTGTGACCATGAGGTTTAGTCCATGATTTCTATTCTCTTGTATTTGAAACTTCCAATCTTTGTAGAGGAAAATGCATCTTTCTATATGGTAACTGCAACTGCAGTTTGGGGGTGAATTATGGAGGAACCCTATTCTTGTTTTAAGATACCAAACCTCTGCCCTCTGAGGTTTCAGACTGAAAATCAGACAATTCCTGTATTTTGTTCTGCACAGAAAATATAAAGTACTAATACTTGTGAAAACTATAGATGTTAATTTGCTGTGTAAGTTCAGTCAGCAAGCTCATGACAAAGCATTTAAGTAGAAAGGAGTAAAGAATTTTAAGTTTAAGTTTTAAGTTCTAGTTGGTGTGTTTTATTAAGTCAATCCTCTGGTCATGAGAGCATATTTCTATCCAAAATAAACAGAAAACAGCATTTTGGTTTTGGGTTGCAAGTTAGGAGAAAAAAAGGTGTTTTTCTTCCTGATAGTCTTAGTTGCTACTAACCACCATTGAAAGGAAACTTGTGATAAGACTTCTTTAGATTGCTGTCACTGAAGAGTGATTTAGAAAACCGTCATGCTGCAGAAGTAGGGTTATGGAGCCAAGTTTCATTACCTCTACCACTCCAAATACTGCAGGCATATTCAGATATGCATTAGTTACATTTAGTAATCTTTTTAAAATACCTCTGCTTTTTCTCACTCCTCCTGTCTTATAAATAGACTTCAAATTTTCTGGCTTTTTTCTAAAAGACTGGAAGACTGAGGAATTTTGCTGATTCAGTGAAATCTTTCACTGACCTTGTTCATACGTTTGAAGTACCAACTTAATGTCTCAAAAAATTCCAACCCAGACAATTGGTATCATTAACAGCAACTCAGCAACTTTGGTTCAAATATATCTTTTGAAGGCTTTGAAATGTCTTTCTTTTGCCCTTAATTCCTGTACAATTTCAGATTTATCAATCCCTCTACACAAAGAGATTGTCTATATAATTGTATGTCTGTTTATGGATTGAGACATACAACACTTAAAGACTTAAGAAAGCATCATTTTGCTCGATTCACAATTGAATCTACCTATTCTGGTGTTGTTCTAAAGACTGCATTTTTTAGAGATCAGGTGCTGGCATAAAGAGCCACTGTTTACCTGGATATAAAATTGCTCTTCTCTATGCAGAATGTACAGAGCGATGCATGGAATTTGTGCAAATATTTAGCCTGGTGGCTCTCTGATTCAGAAAGGAGTCAGACAGTCTGCTGGAATATTCAGCTGCAACATAATAGCAGTTCTTAAAATACTCCAGCTTAAAATGCCACCCAGAGAAAACTTACTTAGTCTTTTCTCAGTTGTCTGTTGAGTCAGCCACTTGAGAAAGGGCAATAAACAGGAAGAAATTCAGGAATTAGCATGGCAGTCTTCTCTTCATCAGTCCAGAAAAAAATATGAAAATTTATAAAATAACATGAACAAAGCATTTGAGGTTTTTGCAGTTTATTTAGATTTCTCTCTTGAAGAATGTAGAAGTTTTGAAAAGGTCAAATAAGAAAACTGAATCTATTCAGAAATTGCTGTTTGCATACATTTCAGTGTTTTGTGCAGAGTCTTGCAGGGAACTTTGCTGTTTTCTGTATCCAGATTCTACTTCATAATCCTTAATTTCATGCTGACCCAGATCTAGTGATGTATGGAGCAGTCTAGGAGCAGTTGCAAGGGTATTATTGGCACAGGCATTTTGTTATCCATCAAAATGAAGGATACTGTGGTTTTGTCTCAGTATGTACCCTCCTGTCCACAAAGTGCCCCATTGTTTGGGTGGTCGGAGCAGCTGGTACAGAACCTACTCAGACATACAGCTCCAAAATTCCTCCCTTGTGTTGCTACCTTAAAGATGCTTATGAACTCTTCTTACTTCACTGTGATAGCTCTCACGTTTATTTTCACTCTTACTATCTTTAGCAGACTTTGGGAGTGCTAAAATAAACATTCTTTGCCTAGTCATGTGGCCCTTCTCCATTTGGCAAATACCCGACTTGTTTCCTGTCTTTTTAATGATTTCATTGCTGTTCTTAGCATTTTACTTTTTCAGAGTGGTGAGAGTTGGGGTTTATGGCAGAGCTACTTCTGCCAAATCAGCAGGGGTGGCACACAGGATTGGTGGGGGAAATGGTTGACCTTTGAGATTCATGTGGTTTTCACAGCCAGCGTAGAAATACAACCCATGCCAGGTTGTCTTCTGATTCCAAATTTCTTCAGGGATTAATGGGACTGCAGCAAAGCACAGCTTCTCCTTCTGTACCAAGCAGTCATCATCATCTTTCTTAATGCAGCAAAACAGTCCAAGTAGACACCTAAAGGAAACAAGGAAAATCTGGCAAATAATGTGAGAGCCAACAGGAAGCAGGTTGTCACAAACACAGGAGTTCAGACAACTATATTGAATGTGACAGTGAAACATATCCATAAGGGTCACATCTGAGGTAATTTTCTTTATTTGAAAAGAGTTCTTATTAAAGCAAATAGACATTTTTGCTTAAAACAAAACAATAGTGAAGGGTCAACTTCAAGATTCAGCTCATTGAATATGCTTTGTATAATGCCTAGCAACATTCAAAGCCAATCTCCTTAAATATCTGGGTGTTATTAGTACAAGGAGGCTTTTCTGTTAGTTTCTTGTTTTGTACAAACCATCACAGGCTCATTTAGTATTAACAGAAATTCCATGGGTTCACATGCTGTCATTTATAATTAATTAGTGTATCATTGTTTAAACTGTGTTACTTCCCATCCAATAGCTGTGAAGCTCTCAAAAGTCCTCAGAAGGATTTGATTTATTTCCTTTGGCTTCCTGGTTGCAGCCCATACTTGTCATGCACATATGTAGTGAATGAGGAGAGGATTCCAGGTGCTTAGCCATCCGAAGAGGACAGCTTAATCACACAACAGAGCAGTTCCTGCATATGTTTGAGAAGCACAGAAAACCTGCAGCAAAATTTTTTGTCAAGGTGTGGGGATACTTGAAATTCCTGTTGTAAGTGTACAGCCGGAGAGGTCCTCAGCTCCTCTCAGAGATATTGTCTTTGCAGGCAGTGATTTTTCAGACTTATCACCTCCTAAAAGGATATGTTTACAGCATTTCTCTAGCTCAAGCTGGGAACCATTAGGGGCAAATTACAGTTCAAATATCTGACAGGGCTTCTGACAGCAAAAGCTCTTGTGAGCCTCAGGATGGTTCTTAAAGTCAATTCAATAGTTAGATGAGATTTCATTAAAATAAAAAATCAGAGATGTCTGCAAATATTTGAGTAGGAAACAGTATTGTGTGCTTTGTACTGTCACACTGATGACATTCACTGTTTAATCTGTCATAATTCCCATTGTAAAGTATGTTTTTCAGAGTTTTGTTTTACAGTACAGCTGTTCCATTCACCGCGTATTTTCAACCTTTGATGTTTCCCTTTTTCCTTTAAAAAACAACTTAAAACAAATTTGGCTGTTTTGAGAGCTCTCCTTTAGAGAGGGCAAAACAAAAAGAGACAGGTGTGTTGCTGTGCAGAACTGGACCAGATCTTCGTCGCTGAAAGTGCATGAGGTGGAATTATAGCTAGGTGCCTGTGCCTGGTAGGAAGGGGGCAGAAAAATTCCATCCATCAATTGGACTTAGGAAGCTGCTTGTAGAGGTTACAGAAAGAAGAACCAATGAGCCCTGTATTTTTCATCTCCCTTCTTGTTTTTCAAGGAGACATGATGGAAATTCCATGGTTCAGTAAGGTGGATTGTGAGAGAGATGGCTCTGTTGTGAATGTTTGTCCCTGGCTTGCCTTACAGTGGGATTTCCAGTCAAAAGGTGAGGTCCTTTTCTTGGCTAACATGTTCCAGCAATCTCAACAATAGTGTCCCTTCTTTATGCTTCATCCCTTCTAGCTTCTGTTCTTACTCTTGCTCTGCCAGGCAGCAAGTGTGGAGTACTTCCCACTGGTATCCTGCTAATGTCTGTAACTTGCTGACTCTTTCTCACTGTAGTAGTGATGTGAAATGTAAATGTATGGACAGGGAAAAATCATGGCTCCTTACATGGCTTTATTGATTAGAAAGAAAGAATAAACTGTATTTTAGGATGATAAATGTGGGAATCTATAGATCTAGCTTCAGTTTTCTCTTTTGACATAGATCTCCTTGGGAATATTTAGTTTCTCTGTGCTTGAATTCCTCTTAGAAGACATGACCAGTGTTTCACAGAAGTGCTGGAAGGGAATATCTGATTTGCTGAGAACACAGCATCCCTGCCCACCCCGCAGGTCCCTTTCCCTATGGAGTGAGGCCAGGTGGCTATCATCTGGATTGTTTCACTTGCCTCTGAAATGCAGTACCACAGCACAGTGTTGAGGCCACCAGCCCTTCACCATCAGAGCAGCTGGAAGCCAGCAATTCCTTATTGCAAGACCCGCCCAGCTCTGTCCCGCGTTTCAGAAGTGGCACTGCAGCGCAAGGGGAGCCACTGAGAGGCCGGTGCATCGGCAAGGTTCCCCGTGTTGCCATGCAGGGCTCTTAGGCACTGAAGATGTGGCAGCCTGCCTGAGCTAATTATTTCCCCAGCTCCTGAGAGGGCTGACACAGCTGCGCAGCTGCCGCTTCCTCAGCTGGCCCTGGCTGGGGATCCCAGTGCTGTGCTCTGTTGCAGTGTAGCTCTGCCTGTAGGGACTTTTTACAGGTAGTCACAACGCTGGAAAAGTATTTAATTCACTGCAATGCAAATAGCCCTGTGGGCTACAGCTAGGGAGGAAAACAGATTAGTTTCTCTCGTGCTACACTGTGTAGTCTGTGTGGCAGGATGACAGAGTGCTGTCTGTTGTTGGCCCCTGACAGGAGGTCAGACAAAAGCTGTGCCAGTGCAGAGGCCTAGCTGGTCAGACTCCCTCCCTGCTAGCTCCACTGACCTTTTGTGAGCTAATTCAGGTATGTCTTTCTGTAGCATCTGTATTGCCCTAACACAAAACTTCCTGGGTTTGCTGCTATATATTTTAAGCTTATCGCTATTTTAACGCAGCTTCTTGCATTTCCTATTTGAACAGTTCCTGTCGGAAGAATGTATTGTTTGGGAAGACGTGGCATTAATTACTGTGTGAATTATTTGTTGTGTGGGTACCATGGAAGAAATACATGGGAACTGTTCCAAAGAGTCTTTAATGAGTTCAGTCATCCAAGATCCTGATTTCCATCTCATAAATAATAAACTGTCCTCAATATGCTAATTTAAATTTGCCTTTAAATTGCTTATTTTAATTTTTCAGGGGAAATAATCAAGAAGAAAAAGTTTTGAAAAATGTAGGCCTGCTCTGTTTCTGTACTATGTCACTCAGGGGTGCAGTAACTGGTCCTCTTCTCCATGCTAAATCCTGAGGCAGTGAACAAGTGACTAGGCTGGTAATGGTTGCATGTGAAGAATGAAATTTGAAATGCAATGAATGAAAATGTATATGAAATCTTTGCTCCATAGAATATAACCTTATGAAGCAAGCTCTTTTCCATCCCCTTTTGATGGGATCTCCAGTCTCAATTTCCGCACTGATCGTTTGCTCTTTGGGCCAATGGAGGCCAAAAGTGTTGCTCTGACAACAGACCCAGCCTCTGGCAAGGTAATAGTGTGTGCTCAGCAGTGACCCATCTGCTTCATCAAATGCAACATCAACAGTCTTTTAGATAAGTCTCATCCAATCTTGCAGTAGTGGGTGAAGGGTTTTCAAAAAGCCTTCTTATATTTGCGGACACTTCTTCAAGGTATGAATGTTCTGGTAACTGGACTAATGATTTCTCACTGTGCTGACTATAAATAAAAATATTTCTTCTCCAGGCAGGCAGATCATTACACTCAGAGGGTTTATACCAATATAACAGTTACCCATGAGATTTTTCTGTTCTGAAAGCATCTTTTTAATTCTCTTTTTTAAAAATTTATTTCACTCAGCCTTTTAGCTTCAGTAAACATATATCATGATTTTACATGAACCTGTGTTTTCTGGACTCTGTAAGTTCACACTAAACAGTAGTACATAGCATAGCAAAAATACGCCAAGAAAGGAAAAACATGTGTATTTTGCACATGTACTAGCTGATCACACATCATTCAGATTTGTTAAGATTCAATACCAGATAAATAGACGGGAATAGGTTTGGATGATTGTGCAGACACATCTTACTAGAAATGCACTACCAAAATTTCATTTCAAGAGGAAAACCAGTGAAAAACCCAAAGAGGTTACTCTCTTTCCCACCTTGAAAGGAATAGCAGCCTTTTAAAATATTAATATCCTTGGTCAGGCATCACAAATATTAGTTCTCAGTTCATTCAAGGGGTAAGAAGAGATAAAAATAGAAGCCACTCTGAAACCTCCCAGAGGCTGACAAATGCATTCATTCATTTCCTTATAATGACATCTTTCATGAAGGGCTTAACACTGGAAATTCTCAGAGGAAGATTCCTTCCTCCTAATACCTTCTCACTTCTGTTGAAAGCTGTCTGTATCATTGCAAGCAGGCAGTGGGTAAGAAACTTTCTGAAACATTCTGCTGAGGGCACCGGGGAGGTGGTGCCATGACCTGTGATGGCATGGGAGTGCCTGGCTGAGATGGGATTACAAGAGAGGGGATGGCTGTGTGTAATTCTTAGCAAGAGGAGAGCAGACTGAAACTCCTTCACCTCTAATCTGTGTGTGGAAAACACTGCACAAGACAGAATACCAACTTTGCAGTAACTTTCATTTTACTCTCTGCTCCTCTCATTTGCATGTCTACCCTGTTTATTCTTCTCCGCTCTAAGGCCTGCATTCATCCTACTTAGTGGAGGCAACCTGGTCATGTTTCCCCTCTGCTGAAAGGGATAAGAGGTTCTTCCAGAAGTGTCAGATCTTCGGATTAGCAAACTGCCTCTCTGAGTAACCTCCTCCTGTGTGTTGATTGTACAGGAACCAAGACGTGTTTAGCTGCCTTGGTTAAATATCTGCAATTGAGTGGGGTGATCTTGAACACTACACTTCAATCTTTGGTGAGGTTGGCAGACAAACAGAGTGGTCACTTTTTTTATTTTTTCTTGCACTAGATTTTAAGAGTATATTTCACAACCAGAGTGTAAAGCAAAACCAAGCACACTGATGCTGGGAGTTAGAGATGGAGCCTGAAATGGTACTGTTATTTCAGGTGGAGCTTGCCTGACCAAATGCAGGCTGAACATAGAGATGAATTGAGATGAACCCCAAAAGATTCTGTTTCACTTGTTACACTATAAATGAACCAATAACCAATAGCTATGGGGTAGTTATGTGCATCTAGGATTGTATCCACAGTTCCCTGCAGAGGTCTCTCCATGGCAGTCTTTCCGGAGCAAGGGATCAGCCAGAGATAAACTGAAGACATAGGACTGAATGGCACCACCCAAGTTGTCCAGTCAGTGCCTCTCCAAATGCAGAAAGGCACGCTTGCAGATGTGCAGTCATGTGCTCTGTAGCTCATATCACCCCGGGATGCCATACATTTCCAGGCTTCTCACAACAGACTCCAAGTCTGTGCTAGAAGACAAAATGCCACAATAATTGTGTCACAGGAGGGGAACAGGAGAGATCAAGGGCACTTCTAAGTCCTCCCGGCTAGCAGGAGATTTGCTGGGTGACATTTGCAGATGCTTCTGGACCCTGCACTGTGCTGCAGAGAAAGATAAACAAAACCCAGCAGTCCCTGTTGAGCTAATCTGAAAGGGAGTTGCTTCCCAGTTCCAAATCTGGTGATTAGCTCAGCCCTGTGCATGCAAACAAACACAGACAGCTGATGGATGGTGATACGTCAAGGAACACTGATAAACCTTGCATCTCTCAGTAACAATGTTTATGTCCTTAACTGACCCAACATGAAGTAAAATCCCGTGTCTTAAATTTATGTGAAAAAAAAATAAAGGGGATCAGGAAAAAGCATATTGTTAAAAAAAAAAATGCCAGCCTTAATCATTAAACTATACTACTCTAATTTTTACTCCTGTGATTTCCTTGGTAGACAAGATCTTCAGTAGGAGGTTATTTTTTCTTCAATACTTTGCAACGTACTGCAGGTTGGCACAGTCACTGTATAACATACAAAGGCAGATCTTTAAACAATGTGCTGTGATCTTATCTGCTCTGCAAGCTGGATAATATAGCATCAATATAATTTGTGGCAGGATATTTGTATAGATGTGGTGAGGTGTATTGGAAACTCCTCTGAAATCACACAAGCAAAAAGGAGATAATATTAGCTTAAATAAAAGATGCTATCAGCTTAACAGCTGCATGACTATGTGTTATTACTAGAATAGGAAATAACTGTTTGCAGGTACTTAGAGCCAGCTAGGAGAAAACATGTTGGCTATGATTTTCTGTCACTAGCATGTTAGATCACACAGGGAACCAGTAATTACCTACAGAGATTTTCAGCTGTTGTTCACAGGTTTGTGTGTGGCTCTGCAGTTCCATCCAAAGGCTTTTATTGGCACCAGAGAAAGAAGGGCTTGAAGGGCTTGGCCCCAGAGAAGGGGGTCTGCTGAAGTCCTTAGTAGTTGAGAGGTGGCGTTCTGCAAACAGTCACTTCTACCACAAACAAAACTAATTCGTTCCTCTGCTGGTGTTCTTGAAAGCATGAATGGACATTGCCAGCACTGTTCAGGAGACCAAGCTAAATTATCATAATAGAGCCTTCTGGCCAAAAATTCTGTGCTTCACTGACAGGTGCTCCTTTTGTGTCAAGGGTCAAAATAATGTAATAGTATAATGTAGGTACCAAGAGGTGGTTATGGTGTCAGTGACTCTAGTCATACTGTGGATGAAAATATACTTTAACTTCTACAGCAATAATTTCAGCTTGTGTTTGCTTGAAGAAAATAAGCTGTGCTATACAGTTCGTAATAAAGGACTTCTCTTTCCTGAACAGTACCTAAAATAGTAACCTAGCAGGAATACTAGGGAGGCTGGAAACATCAACTTTACCCAGACAACCAAAACTTTTCTTTTTATTGTGCCAGTGGTTGCACCTTCTAGAGCCCTGATACTGTAATGGGATGTGTGAAGGCTAGAGAGTAAAGCTCCAGATCTGAAGCTGAAGCTTTCCCAGTGTGAGAAGTGTTGGTGTTGGTTATGCTTCCTGTCTAGCTGCTTTTTAAGTTGCAAGAGATTTCCATGTCTAGTATAACACCCTGTAAAACAAGAGCATGCGCTGACTTCTCTTGTTAAAATTCCTTTCAGCTTCTTAGTTCTTTTTCCTCCCTTTTTAGTTAGGAATGGTAGAGGTCAGTGGAGCTTTGTAAAGGACTTTTTCATCAAGGGTGAAACATATTAATCATGCTGCAAATCCTGCCTGCTGGCTGATGGGGTGCTTCTCTGTGCTGGTGACAGGCCTGTCAGAGCCCCAGGAGAGCTGAATGCACATGTGTGCACCTGATGTATGGGTTGTCTTGCAGGGATGGAGAGCAGCTGAGAGTTGAAAGAGTGAAAACAACAAAGTTCTGCCAGATGCAAAAAGTAAATGAGTAGAAGAACATCCAAAACTACACATTTTCTTTTTCACTTTCTTTGTTACCTCTTTCCAAAATAGCCACATTTTGGTGGGGTTTTTTTGCCTTGTCCTCGACTGTATTTGTATCTTCACATTTATTGTTAAGTTTTGTCATGTTATCAGCTTCTAAGAGTGGTACCCCAAATCAGATATTTCTGCTCAAAGCAGTAAGTCCCCGAATGAGAGAAATTAGTTTAGTTTCTTCCCTGAAAGTTAAAAATGTCCTTGCTTGCTCCTAGGGTCCTCTTTGGACCGCTATTCTGGTTAAATTCAAGAACTTAATTCCATTGTCTTTACTCCAGGAGGGAGATCAGGCTTCTTCCTTTGAGAGTTTGCTCCTGACCTGAGTAACAAAGGAACTGAAACAAGGGCAGGGTGAGGCTAGGGAAAGTTTGCTCACCGGTGTAGCTCATTAGGGGACTTCACTGCTTTGCTACTAAACCTTTTGGTTCTGCCAAGTTTCTTGACAAGAGCTGCTGGACTAACAATGGAAAAGTAGGTCAGGAGTAGATCTTGTAAATCTACTCAAAGGGCCAAGAGCACAGTTTGTGTAGGAAAAGAAGAAAAGAGAAAGGAAAAAAAAAAAAAAGATTTTAGGGTGAAGAGGACAGGAAGGCTAGAGGTTGGTAGGACTTCTTAAGCAAAACCTGATGTGTAATTATACATCTGATTACAGATTGCTTTCTAATAGGGTCTGTGACGTTCTTTGGTTTCTTCAGTGGGGCTTTCATTAGCACTTCAGAATCTTTTATTTTGCAATGGCTTTAGCAGCAAAACCAGCCTGTCTGTCTGCCTGCCGGGATTTTGTCTCTACAGTGAGTGAGCAATGTGCTGGCCGGCTGTATACACATTCAAGTGTGTAGTTGCACCCCTACTGAGACTCGGGGAAAAGCAACAGCAGAAAAACAAGAGTTTTTGCAGGATGAACCCTTTCCTTTGAAATGTGGTAGGTAAGTGATTTCTTTAAATGGAAGAAGAAAATCGATAGGAGGAGTTTCTAGGTTGGAAAAAACACCATCCCCAGTGTTGTCTTTGAGAGTGAACTTCAAAACACATCTCAGTTGGGGTAATGTGCACTGGTTATCTAGCGCACACAGAGCATACACCTCAACTTTTAATTCAGCTTTTATTCTTGCCACACTGGTGAAATTTCTAATATATAGCTGGTGTCATGAGTTCTTTCTATTTAGGCCTAAATTCTTAGGAGGTTTCTGTAAGACACAACCCATAACACACTGAACCGTAATCTGATTTTAAGCAAAATCTGACGGTGGGTTTTCCACCACATCCATTATTCCAGGTAGCTTCCAGCAAATATTTTATATATTTACCTTGTATATGTATTTCTTCTTTGTAATAGAACTCTTGTTAACTGTTGGAGTTTTTGCTGGTTTTTTTTAATTATTATATTTTAATTATTATGTTTTTAACTTTTTACTTGTGTTCTCCTAGCAATTAGAATACAAGTTTAAAAAGCACGCTAATGTGATACACCATTTCAGCTGAAGTAAAAGCCCTTTAGCATATGCATTTACTAAGAGAAAGTGGGAGTGAGAGAGAGCAGAGGGATTTATTCTTACAAGTGTAATCTTTTCACGTAGAAATTTCCCCTTAAAAATGATTTTGCATTTGGGACAGCTTCCTGTGAATCAGGCATTTTCTGCATTTGGTGTTACAAGCCAGGATATTTGCGCACTCTCAGTCAAACCAAGTGCAATGCTGCCTGCTGATTTTCCCCTATCAATAATTAATACATCAGTTGATGGATAATGAACATTTTATAGAGGCCATTTTAACAAAACAGAACAATGCCTTCCTTGCATCTATCAATGAGAGATGTTTTCATTAGTCTTCTCCAAATTCTCTCGTTTCCCTTCTGAATGTTGGAAGCCTTTGCCAAGAAAACAAACAGGAGACACTTCATTATCGTAACACAGAGTTTTGAAGGAATGCTCTCAACTTAAAAATCTACATTTCTACCTGAAATGTTTTACCTCTTAGTGTTACAAGGACAGCATGGAGCTCACTGAGAGTTTAGGGAGATAGATTTCTCTGTTTCCTACTTTTACTTCCTCCTTCTGAGAGTTTTCTCACTACCTAGCCTCAAGGTTTGCCCCCAGCCCATCACCAAGCTCCCTGTCCTTGTACAGTAAGGGCACAGACCAATTTTAATCACAGAGGTGCAGAACTCCAGTACATGTGCAGGAATCACAGGTGTACAGCACCAAAGCTGTATTGAAATTAGGGTTGGGATTTATTTTGTTTCTAGTTTATCTGAAAATCTTGGTGGCTACTCTTGAGACAGCTCTTTATTTATCTGGAAAATGGGTTTGATATGGGCAAGGATAGTTTTCATCCACAAATTCCCTCCTCCTGCATCTGCATGCTATACCATGGTTTGGAGGCCTTTGTAAAGGCACAGACATACTTGCCAAGGATAGGGAAATCATACACTGATGAGCTGGTAATCTGCTGGAGTGGTAGTGATGGATAGAAGCTATTTATATTTTGGGCAGTGGCCACAGAAGTCCACTGTGTAGAGGCCTGAGACCACTGGCTGTACTTGTTTCTGCACTGGAAGAGTCCCCAGGGAGTAGCATGCTGTGAGTCACCTCACACAGTTGGCAGAACCAACCAATTTTGTGAAAATCTTCCTGCATATTCTCACTCTCCTTACTACAAGTGACAAAATGTACATTTACTCTCCTGACAAAATCTTCTCTGCTCGGGTGAGAATTTGAAACACTACATTTTTTTGCTTGGCCATCCTCTGAATTTGGAGCATGCGCAAATTGATGTGTGCAATTTTCAGATGGCCAGAGGTGTCTGTCCCACCTGCCAGATTCCTTTTGTACCTGTTCCACATGCTCTTGGTGTAGGGCTGTTTATGTGTTTGGTCCACTCTCAGCATTCCTGTGCACAGTGCCAGTATTTGAGCTGAGTCACAGGTTTGTAACAGCTCTCACTGGCTGAGGATCTGGGCCATCATATGCTGCAGTGTCCTGGCAGAAAGAGTCCAATAAATGAATTGCAGTATATAATCTGTGCTTTGCAATGAAGGGTTTAAGTAATTTATTTCTTGGCATTTTTTGCTTGATTTTAGCATGCTTTTCAAATCAAATACAACAGTTTCTAGACAACATCAGGCTCTTTTCCATTTTTGTTGTATTTCATATCTTTTCTTCACACTATCCTTCAATGTCTGGCATTTTACAAGTGTTTTCTATGAGAGCAGTAAAATCTTAGGATTATAATAGGCATATAAGAGTTGATGCAGTTTTATATGGCTTGCTATTTGTACTGTACATTAACTTAATGTTCCTTATGAGTTACAAGACTGTTTTTAATAATGAATTATGTGCCTTACTGTATCCATTTTCTTTCCATGGAGATCAACAGCAGGTTTTAGTTAAAGAAAACCTTGAGTGTCCTTTGCCTTTCTCCCTCTCTTTTGTAAATATTATTATAATTTCTAGGTTGTTTTCAACCAAAACTATGTGGCAGGACAGTGAATAGTTAAGATTTAAATAAAGCAGAACTGATAAACCAGCTACTATTTTGGGGCATAGGAACAAAAATGTTTGGAATGTTATCATTCCAGAGAATCATCATTCAAAAAGTTGTTATGCTCTTTTAACACCTCTAAGCTGGTAGTTGCTTGGGTAGCGGGACAAAATTATTTTTCTCCCCATTAGTGGGATGATGCACATATACAGATTACTTACAGCTGTATGAGCAGAATAATAATGACCTTACTGTGTTCTCACAGAAGTATTTCACAAAGATTTCCTATATACCTGTGTTTTTTCCCCCATCCCATTGTTCAGTGTTTTAATTAAATTTTACCCTGAATTGATTACAATTACATTTTCCCATGGGGCTGTAAACGTCAATTTGCTTTTCTTCTCCTGTCTGTAATGCTTGTTGTTTAAATCTTTCCTGTCAGTCTCTTTTTCTATTTTTGAGAAGATTTGCTGATTGCAATTTGATTATCTGTTCACCATTTTACAAATTATGTTACCCTAATTGAGGTCTAGAAATAGAAGTCCAATAAATGGCTTTATTCAGAAATATTCAATTTTATATTACTCTATTCTGTTGATCTCAATATTCCATGTTAGAGCAGATGATTCTTTTTAAGCCACTGTAGAAAGCACTAAACTAAGAAAACTAAGGCAGAGTACTTGCATTTATTCAGTAGCTTTTCTTAGAGACTTCAAATGTGGACAGATACTGAGTCTACTGTCACTTTCAAATAAGACAACTGTTACCTTGATGAAATCCAGGACTTTTTAAGAAAGATTTTCAAAACAACTCCTGAGGAGTTTAGAGGCATTAATTTCATTCAAAGGCAGATTTACACCAGTCAGAGATTGCTCTTACATGGAGGGGGAGGGGGCAGGACATTATCAGAAGGATAGGCAAATTCACTTTGTATAGGTCTCTGAGTGATTTTTGCTTATGGGCAAATCTGGCTATTTGCAGCAGAAACTTGATATTCTTCAGTGTCCCAAGCTGTCCCAAATTCTTATTTCAACATTAAGTTGTGCATAAACACTTGTCTGGCTGGAAAGGCTTTTCTTCACAGCATGCTTTCCTAACACAGCAGTCACAGCAGCACCGTCCTCAGAAGCATTTGTCCCACCTGTTCCAAACAGAGGCATTTCCACATTAACTGGGTGCTATAGGACGCCGTGGAGCTGGCTGTTCCATGGCTGTTTGCCTTTTAGGTCTGTGCTCCTACACCTTCTGATGTACAGTACAGAATTCATGTACTTTGCTGCAGCTAAACTGAATTACTCTTCTGTCACCCAGACTCTGTGATGCTATGAAAGCTGGTTAACATATATATGAAAGCCATGACTCACCACTGCACTTTCTGTGACACACGATCTTGTCAAAAACTTTCATCACAAAAACATTAAAAAGTCATGACCGCTACTGAAAAGATCCAGAAACAGGACTAACACGTAAAGATGTTAAGAAGTGACATCTTTAAGTAGAGGTACCCTTCCCCTTCCTTCCTTGGGTTTTGAATGGGAAGAGAAATCTCTTGTCTAATCACTTTTTATTTTCTGTGCTTCCTCAGCACACGGTGCGACAGCAGTTAATGCCTTACTTGGTTCACATGAAGTCCTCTTGCTGCCAAACACCTGCAATCAGTAGATCGCCATTTGGCTGGGAAGTCAAAGGCAAGACACATGCGGTGCTGAAACCACATCACTCCCTTGCCTGAATGCTGCAAAGCTGCAGGGGGGCACCCAGCAGTGCCTTAGGGTTTGCAATCAGCTGTAGAGCGTGTGTTGGTCTTGCATGTCCTCAACAGTTATGTACAGAGCCTCTGTGGAAAGCATTGCATTCTTCAGGATCAAGGATCGGGTACTCCCTGGACAGGATGGTGACAACAACCTTGGTGAAGCACACAGAAAGCCAGTTTGTAATGTCGCTCATGTTGTTCTCTCAAACATGTATTATAACCCGTGTGTGCATGAAACATGCTTTGTGTGGTTGTATCATTCACAAGGTCAGTGTGCTCCCCATATGCGCTTCCATTATCCAGCTGGGCAGGGTTAGAGCACAGGACACAACACAAAGAGGGAGGAATGTTCACAGCGCCAGCTTTGCTGGTGCCTGGGGAGAACAGGGAGAACAGCGAGTCCTGTGGATGGGGCCTGCCTGTGGAGAGACGCTTGCTTTGCTGCAGAGGGTAATGGGGAACCACTTAATCTGCTGCTGCTCGATTGCTGTGGGGGAAGGAGGACTTTCTGCCAGAGTTGGGAGTCCCAGTAAAAGGCCCATAAAGCCCCATATCCCCAGGGAGCGATGGTATGCAGAGAGCAGTATAGGCAGAGCGGCTGCAGCCACTGTGGGAGATACTTTTTTCCTCTTGTATTCAGCAGTGCTACTGCCAGTTAGTACCTGTGGAAGTGAGAGAGGAGATAAACCGTATTTTCAGGGTTTTGTGCTTTTCAGAGTGCTGTGAATGCAAAGAGGTAGTTTTGGGGCTACTAGCCATGTACATGTATAGCAGAAATTAAAAACTGCAGACTTTAGACTGGACTGCAAAGGGTTTGCCTACAGGACTCTGACTGTATTTGCAATCATTTAAAATGTAAGAAAAATTTGATTTGTAAACATAATATTTTCTTGCTGCTCACAATGTTGCAATGGTTATTTTTTTTCCTGAAGTAGGGAAAAGCTTAATACTGATTCTTTTACCTCCATGTAAGACCCCATCAAAACAGTTTCTGTGTGAAGATGATGACTATTTACTGTATTCAAGATGTCTAAGCAGATTTAATATCTTACCTAAGGGGCTAGAGAACACTGGGTCTTTATGAAATCTCAGTGTTGCTGAGGGATTTAAGACATTACTCAGCAAATGTCTTAGGCTAATAGAGTAAGAATAGGGATTGAATTGATATCCAAAGTGCAGCAATACTGCTTTGCTCTCAGTGTCTAGCTCATGCTGCTAGAAAATAGTGTCCTTCCCTCAGCTGTACTCCAGCAGCCTTCATTGAACTGCACAGAATCTCACACAGATTAAATCCTGGCTTGGGGCTTGTCTGCAGGTGCCTGCTGAGGGATGATGAGGGTATTTGCAGCTGCTTCTTACACCATTGGTAGGAGGGAGAGCCACTGGGTATTTTGGGGCTTCCTTTATGCTTCTGTGGCTTTCCTTCCTTACAGTGCTGAAGTTAGGAGAATGGATCTCAACCTGTGTTCCTTCCTTCCTTCACTTTGGAGAATGCCTGATCTCGCTGTGGGGATCTGAATGATGCAGCTCATTCAGATGAGCTGGAAGATGCCCAGCTTCATTCTTACAGGGTGCTTATTTGGCCCTAATGGTTAGTGGTAGCTGATGTAATAGTCACTGACAGTCATTTAGGATAGAAGTATTGAGGTATTGTGAGGATGGACTGCAGGCAGACTTCTGGGCACAATGCTGCCCAACTTCCTACTTTCACCTCTGCCTCAAGATGTTAATGAGTTTCCTTAGACCATCTACATAATATTTCTATATATGTGAGATATATTTGACTTCCAAAGAAGGGTTGCAGTTGGTCACCCATTCTACAATGGACTTTGTTGAGAATCACTAGCCAGAAGCTGACTCTAGTTAGAGTTTTAGGGAAATTTACACTGGCTTTGGACTAGATACCAACAAACTTCAAGCAACAAACTCAGGATGTAGTGGAGATTTTTTTCTAAGGCCACTCCATTTCTGACACATGGGCTCTAGTGTTCTTGTGTTTGATTCATTTGAGCTGTTACTGTCCCAGTCATCAGCCCCATTCCTCTGTCACTGGACATTACCAACAAATAAGTGGTGGTGAAGTAAACCAAGAGGTGCTAGTGTTGGTGTTTCAGTGTGAACTGCCATTCACTGCTGCTTTCCTGTGCAGGGTGGCAGACCAGATGCTCATCTACTCAAGTGCTCAGTGCCTACTGCCACTGGGTGAGAGGATTTATAACAAAGGGCAAGGCTGGAGCAGTTTGTCCTGGTTTGGAGAAGACCCTGTCCTCTAGCCCAGATGTTGACATTACCCTCAGCATAGTTTCAGTCTTAACAGTTCACTCTCTTCTACCCAAATACATGTGCAAAAATAAATTGAGTTTTAATGGGCTTTTCAGAAGGCTGGTCACATAGCAGTGCCGTCAGGCAGGTGACTGTGGACATATTTACCAGTTACCCAAAGGAGGGAAGAGTCATCTTTCTCTCTCTTGTTTAGCCTTCTACAGATAGAGATGCTTCAGCTGTCCTGCATGGTGGCTGCAGGAAACACACCTGAGTGCAGTGCTACCTGTGAGCAGGAGGACTCAGGGCCTAGCCAAGGTGGCACATCTGCTTAAACCTGACCTGAGCAGGCCCTCGAGCAGAGCAGCTGTGGATACCCCCTCCTGGGAAGTGTTTAAGGACAGGATGGATGGAGCTCTTAGCAACTTGGTCTAGTGGAAAGGTGTCCCAGTCCATGGCAGGAGTGTTGGAGCTAGATTATCTTTTTGGTCATATACAAGCCAAACTATTTTGTAATTCTGTGATATTCTTATACTGCATGCTGTGTGTCTTATTAGCAGCAAAGGGATTATTGATGAGATTCTCAAGGCTGAGCTGTAGAGCTGAAATCAGTGACAGTTGCACGCCTAAACCTGCCAGCTGGCTTTGGGAACGCCAGTCTCCCTCTGTCTGTTTACTGGAGAGCCCTGCTGTAAGAAGTTATAGAGTAACAGAGGATGCAGTAGTATTTAGTTGCTGCAGAAACTAAAGAGAATTAGGTGCTCTTTTTTTGCCAGATTCCCCGGCTGTTGTAAACTGGCTGCTCTCTGCCAAAGTCAATAGAGGTACACCAATTTGCTCCAGCTCAGGATTTGACTCTATGAGGCTGTATCAGAGCGTGTGTCACTTCCCTTTGCAGGCAGGTGAAATAACAGTGAATATAGAAAAAGATCTTGCAGCTAGGGGAATTTAATAGATAAAGGTATATTAACAAAAATCAGTGCAGTGTGCTCTGTCAGCATTTGTTCTGTATGTGTCTGTGTGTCTGTCCCATCCCATTCCTTCTTTGTTTGCTGTGATTGCATCTGCATCACTATGGTAACAAATGAATGACTATTTAATTTACCAATCACTGGATGCAGCAGTTAAGTGTTTAAAATATTCTAGCACTCTGTCATACACATATGCACAATCACATACAATCTGTCACATGGGAAATACTATAGATGCTTGATATTCATATTTTAAGCTAAATCTATTTATCTGTCTCTCCAAATGGGACATGAGAGCTTTATCTACTGTGACGATGGCCACAAGCTAAGCAGTATGTGCAGATAATCACAGTTGTACTATTTCACATTTGCTGTCTGTGTGTGTCAGCTGTCAGCCAGCACATCTGAAATAAAGGCAGCACCATTTACATCAGAGGATTTCTGCCCAACTCCTAGGTCTTAAAAGTTGTTTAGAAGTTTTCAGAAGGAAAATGGTAGTTTGTGTTTTTGGAGGCCAGTCTAAAACTGTGTTTTCGGAGGCATGAAAGGGGAAGGACAACTGTCACTAGCTTTTCAAAGGGATGAGGTGTGCCTTCAGCCACTTGAAGTCTTCAAGAAAAGGATAAGTAATTGCTGGAGGGGTGCTAGGGCAGCTGCATGCTCTTCTGTGGGGCTGATGTAGGTGGACATTGACTGAGAAAGGTAGATTAGCATCTACTTTCATTGTGTTTTCTCTCAGCTCTCTGCCTATTTCAGTGATGTGATAAGCTGGAGATTTTTAGGAGATCCCTAGACACCCAGGTACATTTTTGCTTGAAGGGGACTTGGTTTTATTCTATCCTACAGAATTGTGCAGCTGACTTCTAGTCTGCAAAGGGAATACATCCTCAGTAGAATATACTCCTGCTACAGGTGAAGCAGATAGTTTTAATATAGTTTTAATAAAGTTACTGGTTCCTTTTATTTTCTTTCTTTCTTGGACTGCTTGAGAAAAGATGTAAAAGGTGTAAAAGAGTGTGTAAAAGAGTGAAGGGAGAGGAATGACAATATACACCGAGGCATGAAATGACCTTATACTTGCTGAGTGGTTGCAAGAGAAGTGACATTTCCCTCATGGAGATGATGGGACCTGAGACTGGGCCACAGGCATCTTGCTCAGGGCCTGGGAGGAGGGGGGAGAGGTTCAGCTGGGCTTAAGGAGAAGGAGGAGATTTCAGGTAGTCTGGGAAGAGTATGAGAAATTTAATGCTACACGGTCCTCCAGCTCTGCTCTAGAAGGAAACCACAGCAGATTGTGCTACACGTACACCTTGGTGCCCATGAGCTGTGGAAGGTAGCCTGCTTCTTTTGTTCATCTGTTGAGCCATCCTGGGAGGCTCACAGGTAAAAATTCCAGGCTGCAGGCAGTTGTTCCCACATCATTTACCTGGATGTGCACATATGTATGTATGCAGACTGTATTTGCAATGGCACAACTCAAAAACAACTTTTGGATATGTTTGGATATGTGAAGCTTGAATCTTCTGGGTAAACTCCACTTCTCCCACATCCTGGCCCTAAGAGCAGCTTTTTACATGGAGGATATGCTTCATTATGGTTTCATATCTGAAACAGCTGGACCAAGGACTCCTAAATCATGTCCTATTATTGATCTATAAGTGTGCAGTGATCCAGACAGGTAGTTTTACTGCAGGTTACATGAAACAATAACTGGTTGTATGATGCCCCCTGGTTAACATGTGGTAAAGGTGAAAGCAGGGGCACTGGACTAGAATGAACTGTTATATCCCAGGGTTGATTTAAAGCTAAAATGGGACCTAGATCCACCCAAAATGCAAAACTGTGTGCTTGCTCTACAAAAAAAGTTTCATTTCACTTCCCATATCCAAAGCAGGCTGCCTTAAAAACCTGCCATGTTCCTGAATCCGGATCCTGGTTGCGCATGAAGCAGAAGAGCCCTGGTAAAAAGACTTAAGTACAAACCCTGCAACTTCTCAGCTCATACAGCTCTCTCCCTCTATGTCTGTGTTAAAAGTGTATCTCTCTTCCCAAACTCCAAGGAGCTTCATTTAATCTGGGTTTGATTTAGAAGCCCCTCCAGTGCAGGACATGTCCATTATGTGCTGCACTACTGCTAGCTTGGAAGATATTGGGTGTTCCAAAATAAAATTACAGCCATCTCACAGGGATGAGTCACCTCTGACAGCTGAGCAAGAGTAGATTTTCTAGTTGTACACAACTTTGCGGTTGTGTATAATCCCCAACATCTCCAAGCCCTTTTTGTTCCACGTGGGGCTGAAACCAAGTTTCTTATATATGGTAAAAAAGAAGAAAGATCCTCACTTAGCACAGCCAACAGTTCATTAATCAGCTCACATCAGGTGAAAAAGATTCAACATTGCCATCCTCCCACATTCCAGAAACGTTCTCTGACCACAGAAATATTAAGGATATCCTTCATAATTTTTTTTTTTTTTTTAAAGATTTCTTTTAATGCTAAATGGAATGGTGCCAACCTGTGAAAGTTAAGAGGCTGGCTTTGGTAGGTAGTTGATAGCTTGGTGATTTATAGTACCTGCCTAGTACACAGGGGTCCTAAGTTCAGGTTTGTGAGAGCCCAGGACTTTAGGCTATTGTTGATTCTGAGCCTCTCCTGGGTTTTGATCATAAATCACACCCTAGAGATGAAAAATCTTTTCTGACAAAAGTTTTGGCAATGCTGCTATGTTTGCCTGCAGAATGCACGCTTGTTTCAGTCACTTGCCACTTTTTCTGATTAAAAAAACATTTCATTGGAAAACTTTATGAACTATCTCTAACTGCTTGACAACATTGGGCTTTCAAAGTTTTCAGAAAAATTAAATTAATTTTACTGTATTTTAGACTGAAAAGTCTTTTGGTAGGTTTCCAAATACCCCTTTTTCCAGGGTAGTCCATTTTATATAGCTTGCTAGTATTTGATATGCATTTTTAGTATCTTAGCGTTTCAGAGGACTTTGGAACACAAGACCCTGGTGCACTATGTAGTAAAAAAAAATAAAATTTCTAAAGCATGAGAAATTTACCCTTCTGTGTGGATGAAAAATAGAGGAGAGGAAATAGCTATTTTCTCCCCTTTTTAATAGAGCAAATTAAGGGAAATCTAATAGAGTATTTGATGCCATAGAAGCATTTGGGCTGGCTGATTACAAGGGCTGATTTTGTTGTCTTACTGGGATCTTACTGTTGTCTTTCTAGCATCTGTGATGACCTCTGGCATAGCACAGACCAGGAATTCTTCAGCTGACCTGGTTGGGAAAGGAGAAAATGGACATAATCTGAAAAAGTGTAGCTCTTCTTGCTCCTAAGCAAACTGCCTCACCTATTTTGTCCCCCAAGAGCTCTCCTCTGCCTTCAGCAGAGGTCTGCTCAGAGGACTCCTTTCTGGGATTTCCCTGCTCTTAAACAAATGAGAAAGGTTGATGAATCTTTAACAAATCCTTCCCTTCAACTCTTTGTCAGACTGAGGACATAAATAACACTGGCAGCCCCATCCCAAGTGTTTTGCCCAAGACAAATCCTATCTCAGTTACTGAGAAGTGGCATTTTTCATTCAGCCCAAGAGACTCACTTAACCCATTCTTGGCTGCTGGTTGCAGCCCATTATTGGGGTTTGTGTTCCTGATTTCATCGCAGAGCTGATTGAGTGCTATAAGAGTCTACTCGAGTCTTACTTTTATGAATAAGCCTAGCAAGAGAAAGCATAAAGAGAATTTAATCTGCCTGTCTGCTTGTGGATACTGTACCAATGCAGGGGAAATCAGTTTAAGTGGAACCTAACTTAAAGTGGAAGAGTGCAGATGTAGGCAGACTGAATCAAGGAGCAAGAAAGTGTGGGGTCAGCAGTGCTGACCAGAAGGATATTTCAGGACTGCCTTCATGCAGTGGATTCATGCGTTTTCTTCTCCCCGCACTAAGGCTATCTCTTGGCTGAACAACAGCAGTGCAGAGATGGCATGGTGCCTCAATCTTGCATCTGGGAGATGTGCACTTGGCTTGTGTCAGCCAGGTGTTTTAGCAGATGCTGTGCTCCCTGTGCTTTTGCTGGCTCTGAAGCTAGCTCAGGCATCTCTGCTCCATGCCTTGGCATTTCCTTGGGGCTGAAGGAAAATCCTTGGGGGACTGCAGCTTGCACTGCTAAGGGGAATTGCTTTCATGTTTTCATGGGCATATGACTGTTGTGTGTGTAATTAAACTATTTTGTGCCTTGAGATCACACCTGAGGTGTCATTTCTGTGCTGTTGGTTTCTGCTTGGGTTTGAGAAAGAGTGAACTCACTAGCTTACATGTTTTTCTCTTGATTTATATATCCTTAAAATAAATCTTTTACTTAGCTATCTTTACTCAAAATTCTAGTGGTCATGACTAGAGTCAGCATTTTTAGTTAGTTTTCTACTTAGAAAGTGCTGATACAACATGAACAAGGGCATAAGGGTCCTTTCCCCTTCTGAGTACAAGCTAGCAGAGCTAGGCTTTGTGAGCTTCTGAAGTAGCCAGGGTCACAAGAGAGATGAGAACACTTTAATGCTCTTCCTCTCAAGTGTCACCTTGGGGTGACTTCTTGCTTATAAAACTGCTTGGGGTTCTCTCAGTCTAAGATTGCTCCAAGGCAACACTTTTGATCAGGCGAGACAGTGAAATACATCCACCAAGGCAAAACGTTATATGTGTCCTGCACAATAAATAGCAGTTGGATACAGGACAGTCCATGGCAAATCACTGTGGCTATCACACAGCACTGCTCTCTGTCCCATGGGCATCCCACAGCAGTCAGGATCTGCTAGTGGACTTCCCCTGTGCCAGTTGCCAAAATGGGTGCAAGTTTCAAAGGCAAAAGGAACAGCGTCTTGAAATGCTGCTTACATTTTGTCTGTCTGTTGGACTTACATTTATTTCTTTACACTTCAGCAGGAACAGCTTTGCTTTGCTCTTCCCTGCCCATCGATGGCTGTCTATTATTGCCTGGTGTGAATATTTCTTTCTTCTTACCAAATACAGTAGCAGGGAATGAGGAATAGGCTGAGGCTGGTAGCAGTTTCTCTGTGCCTCCACTTCTTTGAAAAATGGGGAAATGATGCTTCTTTCTTTTTCCATCACATTGAATTGCCACTCTATGCTGAGATAAACAGAATTGTAATTTTCCCTTTGGCTATAGCTGGGGTGTAATACAAAAGTGGAAAAGTCTGAATCTGTTCCCAAGTTGATGTGAAAAGGAATGTACTGTCCAACCAGGATGGCGTGTACTGAGCACAAATAAGGGTCAATGTACACTTTAAACAGTATATTTAAACATGAATTTATGTCTTAACGGCAGGAAACACTTTTTAATGTGAGAATGACTGAGCACTGGCACAGGTTGCCCAGGGAGACAGTGGAGTCTCCATTCTTGAAGATATTCAAAAGCCGTCTGGACATGGTCTTGGGCAATCAGTTCTAGGTGATACTGCCTGAGCATGGGATTTGAACTAGGTGACTTTCAGAGGTCCTTTCCAACCTCAACCCTTCCATGATCCAGTGTTTATGGACTTCAGGTTGTTATAGCCATAGCTCTTTCAGGTCAGAAGGCAGAAAAGGTTTGTGTGTAGAGGAGTTTTACTTTTATTAGACCAATAATGTTGTTAGGAAAAAAAAAAAAAACCTGGCCAGCTTTGAACAGATGCTTTCATCACATTCTGTGCACCTAAAATCTTGGATATTTTTATAAATATGGTAGATGTTTTAATAAAAGATATTGACTTTATCCACACAACTTTTGGGGCTTAATATAAACAGACATATATACAATGCAGATCCTGATAACCCTCAGAATTATGGAGAAAGGTGAATTCCTTTATAACTTGGGAATGTGGGCCTTGTGCACCCAGTCAAGAGTGACATCTCACTGATTCCAATAGCTCATTTTTCCAAAGGATAACCTTCAATATTCAAATGTGGAAATGGAAAACCATCAGGAAATAAATTAAAAAGGGATATTATTGTCAATCCGAGTCAGTTTATCAGACAGTTGTTTTCAGTTAACGTACTTCATTTTGATGAGATATAAATGGTCTGAAGGAGTAGGGAAATGTTTAGCAGAATTGTTGGATTAGGCTTTTTGAATCAGCAAAGTAGATCCTAAGGATGTACATGTGACCAGAAAGCTACTCCAGTGAACGGCATGAATTACAAACATGAGGACCTTGCAAGTTCTAAGTGAGAGGCTCAGCCATGAACTCTACAAAATGCAGAGCAAAGCAGGGGTATACATTGTGCTTTGCAGATCAGTACTGCTGGAAATTGCCTCACTACAGCCAGCCAGTGATTGTAGTCTCCTCTTCCTCAGCCTTGCTGTTTAGTCCCATACCTACCTACCCGGTGTGTTTCTCACACATTTCCACAATGTTTAAATAGCTTCTCCTCTCAAATATGACCAGTTTACCAGAAAGGGGTGCCTCTCACCAGGGAAAGCTGTAACTTGGTTAAAGTTTAAAGAAGTCTTTAAAAGGTCTTTAAAAAGTCTTGAAAAAGATTAGTTTGAGTGAAATGTACCCAGAGATGCAGAAGCCCAGAAATGCAGATGTGTGGAAGACAGGAAAAGAGTAAAGGTAAATAGGCCATTTTGTGACCTGCAGATTGACTTATTTAGTGACATTTTCATTAACAGTTTTTGCTGGTAAATGCCACAGATTTCTCTCTTTAGAGCTGTCTAAAATAATAATGAGTGACTCCACTGGGAATTGATTTACATGAAGCATGCTTCACTTGTTGCAGACAGGAGCTCTGTGCTGGGCTAGGGAGGGAAGGAGAAGAGAGGTAAGAGAACTCTGTAAATGAGGGGCAGTTTCGTAAGTTGAGTCATGAGCTCCCATGAAAAATCACCCTCCTTTCCACTACCACCTTGGCCTGAAATGTCTCCAAGCTGAGTCACCGCACCGAGGTGAAGGTTTTTACGCAGGTGTGACACAGACTACTATGGAGAAAAGGTCAGGATGAGCCAATGCAGATTAACGGTGCAGAGGCGCTGTAGACAGGAGCAAAATCAGCTCTCCCTGAAGGGCTTTTTCTCCACATTTTGTATCACTTTTGTGCAAAGCCTCTGATCACAGCCTTTTGCATTTCTCCAGATTTAAGTGTCAGAGAAATAGATCCATATTTTGTGGTCTGTCAAGTTCCAGACAGACACCAATGTGAAAACATGACAAATAGAAAACAGAAAATGAAATACCGATTTTTTTTGAACTTCATAAAAATTTATTTATTTACTTTCTTCCTTAGTAGGCCTGAAACTACATTACAGACAGGTTTTTTCTGGAGTTGGATACAATGCAGTCTGGACCATTTGTTGCTAAGTCATCCCCCCCTGTGTTTTTTTCTTGTGGATGAAATAGTTTATGTTGACTCATAAATAGAGATATATAGCTTCTTGGCTTCTTCCCCTAAAATTGCAGTAAATTAATAGAAAACATATTGCTGAGACTGTGCTCTCAAAGTGGATTCCAGTTAAAGCAGATAACAAGTGACATGTCAGTTAAGTTGAGCTTTCTAAGAATTACTCATCTAAGCTGTCCAATGCATACTTGCCTAGAGGGCAAACTCCAAAATGGCTTAGGTCCTTTATCTAAGACACCTATTTTAAGATAAAATTTGTTTTCTGAGGGTTCTTATCTCTCTCCATTGACTATGGAGAAAGCTTAGTGACTTAGATCTGAAGAATTTCAAAGACTATTTTGGTAGCTTGAGACTTGGTTTTCTTTGAGAGATGACAGAATAGTTTTGAAATGGAAGTATAGCTGCCATGAGTCTAGTTTAATTTTATATTTTAATTTATATATATTTTAATAAACTATATGCAAATACAATTTGTACACTTAGCATGCTTTCAATTTTTTTTCCCACAAAGTGTCCATGAAAAGGAAAAAATTATCATCTCTTGCTTGTGGTAAACATTTATGCCATTGAAATGAAGTTGTAGATACAGTCAAACACTTTGATTTCTGAAAAAATTAACATCTCAGACCACTGGAAAGTTACTTACAGGAAAATAAGGTATAATTAAGTAAACACTTCCTGTTTCTCGAATCTCCATGGAAATAGGCTTGTTGTTCAGATCATTAGAAATAAATGTTTTGATGGTACTTCAACCAGGAGGACTAGCCTGCAGGTGCTAGTAGCAATCAGAGAAGAAATCAAAGACTGGAAGGTAAGAACTTTTACTTCATAAGCCCTTGTTAATTTGGTAGTTAGAAGTTAAGGACTGTTTATGAACTGACACTGGCACCTGTATTCATCTCACATAAATTGCCAACAAAAGTTCCACTCATGCTTTTTAATGCTGGATTTTATTTGGGACTAGTTAGGAGGGCAGTCTTGTGCTCCTAGTTATGACATCTTCTATGAAACTCCATACAGATCAAAATGATTTGTCCTCATATGTTTATTTTTTATCTTTGGGCTTGTACTGAATCCAAAATATTCTTTCAGCAGAACAAATTGTAAGAGCTGCAATACAAATATTTTCATATTTTGCCTTCCTTTTCTTTACCTAATTTTTATGTCAGCTAAGAATGTCAAAATATAAAAGGTAAAGTATCCTTGATTTTCCTGGGAGATTGTGCTGATCAAAATTTCTGGGAAGTTGACTGAAATGTAATGTAATCTTTTGATTCTTTAAATGGCCTCATTGATATGTTCACAGTTCTTCTGTATTGTATTTGTTAAAAAATGGGAAGATTAGATGTGAGGTTTGTCTTGGGAAAACCATATCATTGTCTTTTAAATTAGTTCTGCTGTGGGCATGGTGCCTGTAGTTTTCTTAATCTGTTAAACCATTTTTATAAATTAATATTTTGGACAATGATGAATATAAATAATTTACATCAACAGCTTTCATGTTGTATGTTCATTGAGCTGGATTTACAAAGGCATCAAGCCAGGATGTAATTCCTGGCTTTATTAGGTTATGAAATAGAATCTAGCCAGAAGATATAATGTCCTTAAGCTGTAACATCAGCAGCAACAGACAGACCTTAATGCTGCTGGACCTAATGGAATTAAATTTCATGTATGCTTAATGAATGCAAATGCCACTTAATTTTTACAACCTGAGTTGTATTACATTGCGTGTGACATGTCTGCTCCTGAAAAAATTATTCAAATGTGTGATTCTTACACCCAGTGTCCAATTTCACCACTGTAAAATGTATCCTCTTAGGGAAGAGGGAGTGGAGAAACATGCCAGCAATAATACTGCATAATTTAAAGCAGCCACCAAAGAGAAATGTTAAAATATGCACCAGGCAATTACAATTGTTGTATATGTTTTTACTCTCCTTTGCTGCTTTTCAGCAAGGAGCACTAAAAAGATTTAGAGCAAGTGGCAACCATAGCAACAAGGAATTTTTGGTTCAACCTGGTGCTATATAACTTCTGGCCGAGAAACACATTTCTGGATACTCTGTCAAGCATTGATTCTTCCGAAAGATACATGCAGCACTTTAGTTCTGATTCTCAGGCACAAGTCCTATGGACATGAGAGCCAGTTTTGGTGGAAGAATGACCTGAAGCAATTACAAGTGGGTTACACCAGAGCTGGGTGTTATTCTTGTTCAGTGATGCCTTGGGCTTGTTAGTTATCAATAGAGGTAACAATTCCCATTCTGCTCCCCATGAGAGGGAAGGGAAATAGAGGCGATGTGGAAGAAAGTTTCTATCCCTTACCAGTCCCCTGCTCCATCCAGCTGTGGCTGTGAGAAGTCCCAAGCAGAGCTTTGCCCCTCTGACCTGATCACACCAACTAGCCTGCTCTGAGGGGTGCAAAGACCCCACTGAAACACAGCTCCTCAGGAGTGGTAACTCCCAGAGCCACTGTGTCCTTAGACTTTTGCATTTGCTTGCAGACAGCCAGGTGGGAAATGACCTTGAAAACAAGTAAGCAAAACTTCAAGGGACATATGGGTGGGATGCAGAATTCAATCATGTATGAAAATGTCTTCAGTTGATGAGCGTCTGCGAGGTTTTAAAATATAGCCAGTGATCAGTCACTGTGACTTCTACAAAATAAAGTGGGTGTCATAATATTGAAGATTATGGCAGACGTAGTAGTTACAAAGTCTAGCTACCAATTACAAACTTAGCTGTACAAGGTCAAAAGGATCTGTGGCTCTCTTATGTGAAAATCTTGACCCTCAAAGCCATACACCAGAATTAAACATCCATTGCTACTCATGACAAAGAGTAAATTTGCACAGTTAATTCTGAAATGAAAACAACAGCAATATGACAGTACAATGAATGGTATGCAATCTGAAAGATAAGATTGATGTTATTCCAGAGAATGTGTTAGAAACAACTGTAATTAAACGTCATTTTTTTCTAGTTCCTTTGGAGGCAATCCTTCTACTTTACTGTATAAGATGGAACTGTTCTACACACTGACTTAGAGTAGGCTGAGGGCTCTTAACTTTCATTTAATGGCCCAGACACATCCTTCAGTAGATATACTGAGGTATGTAAGCCTCTTTCATTAATACCCTTGTTTTCCCTAACCTTTTCTCATGGTCACCTTAGGAAGATACTTTGCATGCCCCATGTCTGCAAATCCCAGGCTGCAAGCCACTACATGATGAGGTGCCCCTTGAAAGCCCCTTAGCAAGGCATTAATTTCTGCCACTGCATAAGTTTTACAAGTAATTTGCCCATTGCTTCCTTCCAGACATGGGGAGTTGGGGATAGATCCCAGAGACAATGCAGGTAAAGTACACATCTGACCATTTTATCTAACACTCCTTTGAAGGCTAGTTATCACAAAAAACTGTGATAGTGCATAGATCTCCTCCACCTCATTACACCTTAATTTGGGAACCTGAGACTATAAAATTGTTTCATATATTATCTGGAAATAGCTATGTCTGACTTTGGATCCCAGAGGAGGAAACCTATTGCCCTTTGGAAAGACATATGAAGTTACCTATGATCAAGGCAGTGCATTTTAAAATACCTTGTCTCTGTATGTGCAATCACTTTATCAAGTTGCAACAGTAGGAATTAGAAGAAAAGTCTTGCCACTTAAGAATATAGATGTTTAGAAATGAGTGAATTGAGGCAGAAATTCAGGATCTGCTACTTTCGTATTTTTTCAGTAACATCATTTCTTTGACAGCCTAGGTTAAAAAAAGCAGAAGGTGGGTAGTATTATTTGAACAAAGTTCCCAGCAACTGTTGTATATGGATCGTCTTTGTACTGTGCAGATTGTTTTCCTCCACACACGTTTTATTTCTTGCATTGGAGCGCTTAAAGCATATCCAGCAGAGTTATAAATCTGCATAAATATTTGATAACTCTAATTGGACAGCCTGCACTATACTTTCACCCTTGGGCATGTAGTGCAAGTAAATGTGCATGGCACCCCTATATAAAATGTTAAGGTGATCAGGGAATGTGTGAGACTGCCTGAAGTATAAAATTAAAGCAACAGCTCTATCTGGGCTGTTTCAATATCAAAGGAAAAATATGCTCTTATTTATAATTAAAGAGAGCTGCTGTTAAAAGATTTTACATTATTTGTTAAATTAACATGAATACCATCAACTTCTCATTGTCACTTCAATTATAAACACATGTCCTCCAAGGAATCTTCCACATATGGAAGAGTCTCATCTTTAGAAATGTACACAAGATAAGAAAGGGGGTTGTGGCATAGGATGGTCTAAATACCATTTTGGTTATTTGCAAAAACATTGTTAGTCATGGATTTAATTTATTTTGGAAAGAGATGAACTATAATTATAGCTCCTAGAAATATGTACTGCAGGATATCTCTTTTATTTTCTGCAAAATATAATTTTTAATCTAAAAAAAAGAAAAGTTGGCTATTTTAATTTAGAAAAAGCTGCCTCTGAATGTCTATCAGTTGACTCTGTTCTTCCTGAGCCACTGACAAATTGAAATACTAATATTGAGAAAGAAAAATCTCCTTTTTTAACTTCCTATCCACTTCCATCTTAAATACAGAAAAACTGAGGTAATTCTTGTGGGTGGGCATAAGGGTTCTCATCCTGTGAAAAACTCTGATACTTCTAATTTTTCTTCTCTGACTCGAAAAGAAAAGTTGAGACAGTTTAAGGAAGTCCCAACTTACCAGTCTTACATTTAGTTGTAGCACTTGTTTAACCGAAATATATATTTTTTTTAATTTAATCTTTTGTGTGTTTGGTTTTATAAGCTTCAACGTGCCCAGGAGACTGAGAATATGTGTCTTGTGGGACTCTTCCTTCCAGCACCTCTGCTTTCATCTTTATTCCCCAGACGGTGTGTTTTGATTGAATTGAACCTGCTTGATCACACCACAGCCATGCACTGCCTGTCCATGTGTAATGTTTCTGCCCAAGGGGCAGTGTGAAAAAGTTCCCCTAAGAGAATGCTTATGTTGTGCTGCAGTCTTGTGTGCAGCACTGCAGCAATTCAAGTGGACACAGCTTAGTGTTGAGCTGACACTCCACAAATTCATCTGAGACGTTTCTGTCAAGGCTGACGTGATTCAAAGGCATTTCATTTCTGTGTCTAATGAAAAAGTGAAAAATTACTTGTACCCACAGAAATTCTGACTTTACGAAGAGTTGTATTTCCAGTAATAAAGACAAAGGCATTTCTCCTGGACAGCATAAATCAAAGTTGTTTTCCTGTTTACAAATATCCAAGCCTTGCCTATGGGATGTCTACTTGTATTTCAGTGTAACTGCTAACCCTCGGCTGTCCTCCTCAGCATGGTTGAGTGTAATGGGAAAGTGATAATACACACTTTCTCATTTTCAAAAAGAAGAAAATGTGTGTGAAGAGTGGTGCTTCTTTAGCGTCCTCAGATAATCTAGACCAAGCCCTTGGCCTTCTGCTTGTGTATCTTCCCTTTCAATCTGTCATAGCACCTGGGGCCATTACCAAAATGAAGGCAGCAGGCACTCCCAGTGGGAGTCTTCCTGCTGCATGTGAAAGTCTTCAGTCTCTGTGAGTTAGGCCTAATCACCCTACACACCCGTTATTGTTGAGGGAAGAAATAGTTTCTTTTATGGCTCTTTGCCGGGCTTTTTCCCTGTCCTGGTACCCATATCAGGACAGGAATATCGTGCCCTACAAGTGTCTCTTTGCTCTGCTGCCTGTGCAGACTCAGCATAGCACTAATAAGGTCTGTGTTCTGTTAAATTAGTCAAGGAGCCTGAGAAGATGCCTCCTAACTCCAGACATAAGGAAGTATGACAAGTATTTTAAAACTGGTAACAATCCATCATTATAATGCTTCACTGAAATTGGTTTGTTAGTTGCTACACATTGTTATATTGACATTGTTGTACTCTTTGTAATATACTCTTAGCCTGAGAAATGTTAATTACTGTGAGTAAGTGAGTTTCAGATCCAGGAGCCATCAGCTTATGAAAGTTAAACATTTGCCCTCAGCTTCAACAGAGGTTTTTTAATAGTAAAAATAGCTGGATATATGAGGCTACTGCTCAATATACTGGAACACCCTTAAGTAGTTTTGACAAATGTCTAATTTCTAAGTGGCCTGGCCTGTTTTATATTGAAGCATCCAAAACCCATCAGAGCTCTTTCACATGCATCCATAAATCTGAGAAGGTACATTTATAATCAGTTATCTATTTGAGGTTGTTAAGATTTTAAATTTTCTTCTGAAAGTGAGGACCTCAGTGGCAGCTCAGAACTAAATCATATGAACTGAGGCGTTTCCAGGTTTTTGAACCCACAAATGAACTTAGCAGCTAAGGAAATGTTCTTCTGTCCCTAGTGTAAAATTTGCTTTAAGATGAAGCAGAGGGAGAGAGGGTTTGGATATGGAGTCTTCTAGGATAGTTAGCAGAGATTTTTACAGCTAGGAGACTGCCTACTTTTCTTCACTGGAAGAAATAAGATTTGTGAAACAATTCAACAATTTGCAATCCTTGAGATGTTCTAACAGTACTCCACTTAACCTCCTACCTCCCTCTCCACTGAGCAATGGTCTCTCAGAAGCCCTGCATCAGATATGGCTTAGATGTTCCCTAGGAGGTCTGAAATGATGCTAGATATATGCAATCCTTTCTATCTCACCCCAAGAGAAAAAATCTAATGCTTGCTGTTTGAGCCAAAGAAATGGAATTGTAGCATCTGTGGAATGTTCTTTTTAACTATTTGCCATCCAGCCTAATAGCAGTAATTTTTTCTTGTACTAAAAACAGCAATAAAAGCAAATGGTGTTTCAGTTAATTTTTATACATATGAATTCTAAATCAAATATTCTGAGTGCATAAAATGTGCATTTTTGCTTAAGATTGACAAATATATGGGGAAATGTTAGGTTTTCTGTGGCAGAGGAAGAGGGCAGACAAACGCTGAAGTAAAACAAACCTTTAAAGACTTTTATTCAGTAGCACCATGTTTGGCTTCCTATAAAACTTAACTGTGAGGAGTGCAGATGATAAGTAGGATGTTTCTAAAATCATTTGCTGATGAATTGAGGCCTAATTTGCTGGGATAGAGTTGCAATTCAACACTGTGCTGCACCCTGCAGTGTATTTGGGCAGTGTTTGCAGGCCAGGCTGCCTGCTGGTTAGGGAGAGTGAAGCAGAGGAAGGTGGAGGTCAGTCCTAACTGCCTTGCAGCTGGGTTTGTGATTGGAATCAGCCATGGTGCACTTAGTGTCAGCTACAAAGGAAACATTTGAAAGAAATCAGAAATTTGGGTAATTTGAATGTTTTTAGTGAGTTTAAACCATTGCTTCCTTGAGCAATTACAGTTTAATTTTAGCAAAGCACTCCTGTGAACTGTCACTGTAAAAGGAGAAATTGTAGGACATATATTGGAGCAGGGGTTGTGGTGCATTCTTGAAATGTAAGTGATCAATCTGACTGCTGTGAGTAAAGACCAGAAGTCTCATATGGAAGTACCTGATATTAGCCCCAGTAAAGTAATATTTAGGCTGTTTGGCATATCTGACACTAAACCTAGTTGTCTCCAAATGCAGCCATGGTGCAGTCACCCTGGCTTCATAACTGCTTATTAACGACAGAAAGTGCTGCGATGCAAGTGTGTTTGTTGCCTTTCATCTCCAGCATTTGGACAGCTTCCTCCTATCAGAAGTGAAGTCTAAAGTTATGCCAACCTATGACACTCTGGCACCAAGAGCAGTGCCTGCTGCTCTGGTTAAAGATCTCCAGGGAATCTGGCAGGCAGCAGTGGATGCTTGCCCTGTCGGGGTGCTGTGTGTCACCTACAGGCAGTGAGCTATAGCTTGTTTGCAGGTTTACTTTTCCCGGTGCAATAGATAGCAAAGGAAGTTGCAAAAACTGACACCAAGCAGTCATAGAGTCATTAAAGGTGGATGAGACGTGAGGTGGTCATATTTTCCTTGGATATAGAAGTCTTAATTCTGGAAAGGTGTCTTGGAAAGAGTCTAAGATTTTTACATGGTTTACATACGTGGGCCTGTGTGATTTGAATGAGTTCTGGTAGCAGACATTTAAAAGGTGGGGTCCTGATACTGGGACCCAAGACTTTTCCTAACTTGAGCTGTCATTGCATCTTTAGCTGATTCATCAACATTCCTGCTTTTCCAGTCTTGGGTTTTCCCTCAGGTGCATTTCAGGTTGATGAATTTATGGTGGCTTAAATGCTGATGAATGACTGATTGCCAACATGAAAGAGATGCTATTTGTGATATGACGCTAGAACTGGGCCCTGCTGTCGAGAACAGAATGAATGAATGAAGCCCTTTCATTACTTTTGCCCTCTTGTGAGATAAAATGTCTGCTTGTCTTCTGGAAGACTGGCCAGAACATAAGATTGCTTGTGACACATGGCTCTGATTTTGCTCACCGCTGCAATCTCACATCACTTTACAGAGTTTTAGGTACATGTTGTTCTATGCTGAAAATCTATTTGATTTGGGCAGGCTGCAATAGAGGTTTACCACTGTTCTGTACGTTATTAGATAATCATTCTGGCAGGTTGCCATAGCTGCAGGTGCCACATAATCAGAGCTTTTCATTTTCCATGAAGACTTCAACTTCTTTGTCAGGAAAGTTGGGGTTTTTTCTGTCATTTACAGCAGTACTTTACGTCATCATTACTAAAGAATGTGTAGCAAGAGAGCAGGAAGTGATTCACCAGTGTGCAATACAACAGATAGAGAGTTAAGAAAACTGTCTAAATTATATAGACCAATGGAGAGGCCTGAATTTATAGCCTATTTTTATTCTCTATTATTTTCAGAAAACAGTTGTGTAAAGATTCAAGGCCTATTGTTTTCTTTTCTTCATACAATGTTTTTCTCCAGTTCTACATAGCACTACTTTAATGAATAGTTCAGGTTTCTAAGGCTCATTTTGTTCTATGGTCAGTGACAGAGCCATAATGATAACAGCCTTCTTGAAATCATCACTCTGTCACAGTTGCCTCGAGGGAAACACTTCGAATCAGTGACTAGAGAGGGTGTTTTACCATCACATTAACCAGAAAGTCACAACCAGTTTGAATTTCCACTAATGTAAATCAGAACTGAATCAGCTCTACACCAGTGTCATTTCAGTGCCAAGCACATTGTTAGTCTATGTTTCTCACATTGACTGCTCTAATAATGCTCACTTATTTTCCTCCTGTAGTAAAATAAGTCCACATTTCTGTAGGAAATCCTTTTGTATATACAGTTACCATGCATAATATATTAACTTATAGCATGGATAAAATCAACATCTAGTCTTTTGCAGTTTGTTTTCCTTGAGACAGGATATATTTTTACCAGTACACTCAAGGTGTGTTAAAGTAAGCATTGTTGAATAGATGTAAGTCAAGTCTGTGCTCCAAACTAGTTCAAGAGAAGGGGTTTTAATCCTTGATATGGTTTAGTTTATTTAAAAGCAGACATAGAAGTGGGTTTTATGAGGATAGCTTTTGCTAAAGTAAGAAATAATGGAGAAAATAACTATTCAGTCTCTCCAGGGTTTGTAGAATAAACAGTGGTGGAAAGACGGATATTTTATTTTCTTTTGCTCTGTTTCATTAGTTTTAGACAGCTGTCTTCGATAAAGCTATCTTTTGTTAATATTTCTGAAACAACATGATCAAGCTAGATTTCCCTTATAAAGTAAACTTTACCACTTGTAGACCAACAAAGCCAACAGAACCTTAGTGTGGATGGTGATATAATAATCTGGCTCTGCAGAGATTTTAAAGATAAAACAAACTGAAACAAACAAAATAACACAACCAAAATTCAAGTTCTTATCACACTGAAATAAGCTCCATGAACTGAAAGGGAAAATAATTTGAAATAACAAAGCAATTTCACTTTCAAAGAGTTTGTTTGTTTTGAATGAGTGTTCTCATTTCTGTTTAGTTATGGGGATTGTATTGGTGAGTTTTACCTAAGTATTTTGAGTCCTACAATGTATTCCAGAAGGGAAGCTGAGTAGTAGTACATTGTTTGTGTCTGAGGTGTGAATTTTCTGTCCGGTTTTTGGGTTTTGTTTTGGTTTTTGTTTTTGAATTGGCTAATGTTAAACACTAACTTAACATAAATGAGTTTCAGACTGGAGAAACCAGACCCATCAATCTCATACTAATCAGGCATTGTCCCTGTGCCCTTGGCTCTCACAGAATCCTAACAGTCCTTCCCTTGGAGTGGGTGCAATGGACTCTTCACATTGTGTATGCAGCTGCTCAGAGGCTCACTCATGGAAGAGCTGAGCCCTGACTTTGGCTTGAAATTTACCAGATTGCCCTACTTCTGTAAATCTGGCCATGGTGGAGCTTGCTACTTTTCACCTTTGGCTCCACTGGGGTTTTTTTCTGGCTCCTCAGGAGTCTTGTGTTTTGGCTCAGGAATACCGACCCATTTTCCAACTGCACTGCTGGTGTCTTGGGGCATTCCTTACAGATGCATTGCTTCTCAGGGTATCTGATCACCAAGACCCTCCTTTCCCACTGCCTAAACTCTAGCCTTCTAAGTGACTGGCTACAAGTGTCCTGGCCCTCGTTCAGCTGCCGTCTTCCTCCAATTTCTACCTGTGACAACTGTCTAAAGTTCCCGTTTTCAGATGACTGAAATGGTACATTTTCTCCACAAACCATCTCGTTGGTGCCAAATGCCCCTTTCTGCACACCCTAATTGTAAGTGCCACAGGCCTGTCAAGTCTTGCACATCTGAAGCTTTGCACCTTGAGAGCTCTGAAGTGGAAAGAAACAATTCTGTTATTAATAGCCTCTGCTTTCCCCCCCAGAGCAATTCTTCTGGATGACCTACTGCAGCATTTCTCTAATCTTCCAGCTTACCTTCATCACTGTTTTTCAGATATATGAATCCGGTTTGACTGGTACATGTTTGAGAAACTGTGGATATTTCTCATCAAGCCTGGAAAGGAGGGAAAAGAGGCAGTGAGCTGCAAGGGTACGCTTGGGAAGATAGATTAATTACTTACGTTGATTAAAATGAGGGCAGGTTGTACTGTATCAATATACCTGGTATTGTTCACAGTCTGTGTTATGAGATACAGAAATTTGCATGAAAAATGTCTGCCCTGAGGTCATCAGGTGACAGTCCCTTCCTGGTGATCCCCATTTGCTGTATGCATTTGCTGATAAGTCCTGCTGGTGAAGGTAAAAATGGAAAGACCTAAATGCAGAGAGACCTGACTGCATAGCAACATGAACAGAACTTCATAAATCAATCTTTCTTCAGGAAAAAAAATCCCTGCAGACTCCAGCCTGCTACAGAGGGAGCATAAATATCTTTTAAATACAGGAAGCAGATTACGTTTCTGGAAGAAGCTTTACTCTCCAGAGTTCATATGTTACAGATCTTCTTTCACAGAAGTTAATGTAAAGCTGGGCTAAAATTGTTATAAGTGATATCAGGCCCTTTGTCAGAAGCTGAGATATTTATAAACAGCTTTGTCTTCAAACAATGTGGGCCATCCATCATGTGTTTCAGCCTTAGAAAGTAGTGCATGGTTCTGAGGAGACAGACTTGAGTTTAGTTTGCTTTAAAGGAGGCAATGTTCAAAGAAAAATGTCTTATTCTCTCGGTAAAATTGTTCTGATTTCCATAGTACCACACCGAGCATGTTCTAAGGGGATTGTTGCTCCCCATCAAACTTAGCCACTGCTGCTGCTTCATCAGCTGCATGAGGGCTTTTATTACCTCAAATATATTAAGCTACATATTTCTCCCTGGTAAGCCCAAGTCAGATAAGAAAACAAAAAGAAAATCAATAAGTGAAATTTTGGAAGGAAGAATGTCATGACGATAAAAAAGAACTCCCTACAGAAATATACTTCCAGCAATAAACTCAGAGTGAGCTGTAGGAATTATTTATTAAATGGACAAAAAAATCAGTGAAAATTAGGTACTGCCAATAAGGCACTTTGACTGGCAAAAATTGATTAGAAAGCAGATATTTGAGTATTTGAAAACTTCCACTCTAAATAGGAAACAAAGTTTTAAAAGTATTTGAAAGGAAATCCCTTTAAAAATTATTTTAAAATAATTTGAAAATACTTAATCATCTCATTCTGGTTATATTGCAATAGTTTAGTATCAATTTTTAAATGTAATGCTTTAGTATTTTAAATAGAAAGCCAAAGTAATCAGGTAAATGTAAACACTTTAGCATCACAAGGACAGTTTCACCTTAACTGGATAGAACAGCCAATGTAAATGCTCTGGAAATTTATTTAGGCTTTCACTTATATTAAACTTGTCCAAGAACACTGGATTCCCTTTCAGAGTTTCACTTTTGGAGGAGCTTTAAAGGAATATTTGGCCGCCAAATATTTTTTGACCAACACTAGGGTAATAAGTGTGTACCACCAGTGGGGTGTTCTTAGCAGCAGTCTGGCTGCTCACAATTACTCTGTGAAATGCTGTTTCTTACAAAAAGACAAGTGTAAATGCACCCTCTCACCAGTTCGAGACTCAGCTTCACAGCTGCCCCTCCAGAGGAATAAATCTCTGACCAAAATTATTTTACTTTCCGCAGTCTTTTCAGGCCTTCAAAAATGTGCATGCTTGCAATAACTAGATGTCTGGCTTGGCTTGATTCTCTGTGTTAGAGCAAAACACAAGCAAACCAGCTTCCTTTCTGTTAGTTAAATTTTACTGTTTCCTAGAAGCGTAACAATTAACAGCACTCATAGAAAGAAATCCTGCAGGTCACTGGGATTTAAATAGTAAATGTGATAATCCTCCTATATTTATACTTCTCTTTCTGAAAGGAAATCCTTGAACCCGTGGTACTATTCTCATTTTCCACACAGAGAGTGCAAACAGTCAACTAACCTTAGAAGCCAGGTGCACAGAAATGACCAAAATAGACTTTTGATGAAAGAATGGGATAAAAACCAGTTTGCAACCCTCTCCTTCTCACACTTGCAAGTAAGAAAACTGAAGCCCTGGGGATACATCTTCTCTGTTCTTTTCTTTAGGGGAACAAATCGGATGAGATGTAAAATAAGCAAATATAATGCCACTATATGTTCTGTTGAATATTAGTACATATCTTTTCATGTGGATAATTTACCCCAAGATTTTATGGAATATGCTGTCTCTTTTTCCTTTTTTTTTTTTTTCCTTTTTTTAACATGCCATAAAAAGTAATTTTAAGAAATTATTGCTTTAATAGATTTTATAGTAGCTTCTATAATAGAAATACTATTTCTTCTGTTGCATCATGCAGTAATGCTTTAGCACATCTTTATTTTCTTTTGCACTTCAGCTTTACTGCCTACAAAATTAAAATAGCAAGTTACCTCCAATGAAAAGGAGTATACATGGAGCAGTATAAAAGATCAAGATATTAGTGCTCTTCCTGTTTTTATCCTTTCTGACGCAAGTGTTCAGCTAAATATAAAGTGTCATGATAGATTGTTCCCATAGCCAGAGAAAATAGTGATGAAATCAAGGGTTTCTTTTAGTGTCTTCTTCTCTGTCAAGCCAGAGCCTTGGTTTTCTGATGGCAGAGAGATTCCTGCTGGTTGGCGCCCTTGCCTGTGGTGTTGAGCCCCTTTCTGCTCAGCATGTAGGTGCAGAAGTTTCTTTGTTTTAGTTTTCTTTAGGACTGTGCATGTTGTGTTGTGTGTCAACACTCTGATCTGGTGTTTCTTGGCAGCCTTGACCCTCAGCTTCTCTATTTTTTTCTTGTTTGTAATTAATACTCAAGCCTTTGCAAATAAAGTAAGTGTTCTGCACACATGTCTTTGTTTTGGGAGACTTGGGCTTGCTTATGTGACAGGAGATGCCTTGGATCCACTCACCAGCTCCATTAGGGCTTGTCCTGAGCTCTCTGAACTGTGTGGTGAATGACAGGCAGCAATTACACCCAACCTTTACCATCTTTTAAGAGGATAATAACTGTTGTGAAAAAAAAATTATCAGTGACACCGCTGCAGCATCTGATCACCTAATTGCATATTTCATCTTCTGCTTATATAAATAGCAGCCATGAAAGAAATATAATTAATATTGCAGCAAGGAAAATGTTCTAGCGGCTGTAATTAGGGCTGGATAAATTGTTAACTGTAAATAAATAATCCAAGGCGTTCTTGATCCTTTTGGTTTGTGAATCAGTTAGGGAGTTCTAATTACTCTCATTTCTCCTCTTTCCCTTTCTTTTGCCCCCTAAATGCAGCTCTTAGAAACATGGCAGAAAATAACAGATTTCCATGGTGTTCAAAGTGTCTTATTTCATGGGGTAGAATTGCTTAACCAAACTTCATGGTGCTGGTAAAACTTTTTTGAAGAGCATAACAGATCAGAAAACACCAGTAATGGGAGGGGATGGATGCAAATCTTGACAAGGTGTGATTCTTGAAGGTAGCTGAAGATGTAACTTCAGATGTCATTGGTGTCTTTGGCAGCACGGAAGAGTGAGCACTGGTCCCTGTTCCCAGGGATTTCCAAGCTTTGAGGTGAATGGACTCTCTTGTGAGTAAATAGTAATTAATAGCAGAGATGTGTGTGGTGAAGGTGAGCTATGTTTGGAGTTCAGGTAAACAGCAACTGGTCTGCATTGCTACTGCTCTGTACTTTATGTTGATATTTCTACCAGCACAGAAGGGATCTTGTATGATGTTACAAAGTAAGAGAATAATTTTTACAAATTTTTCTTGACATAAATATCTCTGTAAGGTCCGTGACACTGAAGAGTTCAGCTTTACCACAACATTTGCTTTAGGTCTGGTGTACCCAGCTTGCACTGTGCTGGAATTTTAGACTCAGCTTACTCTTTTTCCCAGAGAATCAGAATCACAGAATATTCTGAGTTGCAAGAGACCCACAAGGATGATTGAGTCCAACACTTAAGTAAATGGCCTATACAGGGATCAAATTCACAACCCAGGTGTTATTATAACCAAGCTTTAACAAACTGAGCTAAGGAAAGATACACAGAAGGGTACTCCAAATTTACTGAAAGGTACTGAAAATGTTCTCAAAATTGTTATTGTTTTGCCACAATGAACCCATCCCTCTGGTGGCTGCTCTTAATGGGTGATGGGAACCACTTAAAGGCAGATGTTGCTTCAGAAAAAATTTGGTCTGAGAATACTCAGTAAGTTATGAGTTCCTCATTTTCCCCAATTTCCTACAAAGGTGAGATTTCAAGCAATCTGTGCACAGCATTGGCAGAAAAATCACAGAAGGCAGTCTGCAAGCTCTGGCTGTCAGTTGGGAGGACTGGCTTGTCAGCAGTGAACCTTGAATTTTACTATTGTTAGGTACCAATTGGTCCAGAAAGATGCAGAAGGCATGCTGAAGCGTTCTGTTTGTTGTTGCAATTGCTGATATAAATTGGCTAAACCTCTAACTACCCAAATTTTGGGACTAATAATTTACATACTCTATTTTCCACTCCGTAAAATTTATTTGAGACCCAGAGGAGCACAGATAATAGCTGCTTAAATGCCAATTTTGAAAGCCAGAGGCTAACTACATGTACTTCAACATATGTGTGGGAGTGTCAGAAGCGTTCAGGCTCAGCCTTGAGCTGACTTTGCAATTTAGCCTAGAGCTTATCTCCCGGTTTTGGCAGAAGCAATGAAATTTATGATCTGTCCTGGTGACATTGGAAATGGCCCCATGAATATGTCTGAGTTGTTTTGTTAGCTTTGCAAATCCATGACTGGAAAGATCAGGTCTCACCTTGAAGAAAGACCTGAACATATCCCATTTCAAGGTTCTGTAAAAATACCAAGAGAGTAATCATATTTATTTATTTTTTTTATAAGAGACTTAAGGCAAGCTATTCTGCTGAGATAGGTAGGATATTCTCACGCGGTGGGAGTTGCTAGTTGTATTGATCAAAGATATTGTGACAGAGAAAACCAATAGAGTGGTCTCTTTGCCTGACCTGTGTTCCTCCCTCCTTAATCTAAACCACTAGCACTGCTACATTTGGTATTCAGATATGAATGTTTATTGACTCTGACATGATTACGAGCAAGGGAATGCTTTAAGACGTGACCTTCGCTACAAGGGCTGCTGGGTACTTCAGTCTGAGAGATCCATCATGTGTGCTTTTAAACCTCAGCCACCCTGCAACTCACAGTGAGGCAACTCAGTGAAACAAATGAAAACAAAGTCAAAGCAAGAGCAGAGAGGATCATTAATATCATCTTGGTTTCCTTTACATGGGCACGATTAACATTTTTACATAAACATGCATTTGTTGGCATATTTTAAATAGCATCTGAAAAATACCTCTTGGGTGGGTGGGTAGCTGTATTGTGCAAACAGAAGTGGCAAGATATGATACTCACATGTCATTCCTTTGTTCACCTTTTCCTTCTGAGGTGTGTTGGCTTTGCCCTTACTTGTGGGGAATTCTTTCATGTGCCATCCAGCATGGCATTCCTATCAGTAGGGAACATATTAAAAATCTCACCATGGCTGACAGTGTTTAGCCATTACTGCTGTACAAATATCTAATGTGCTTTCCTGGGAGGTTTGGGGATGTGATGCCCTATATACATAAACGTGAGTGTGTTGGACGTAAAACCGTGCTGGTAATCTGATGGGATTTTGGTCTCAATAGTTCCTCGACTGCCATAGCATCACAGTCTAGGCTCCTACCTATTCTTTCTTCCCCAAAAGTCAGACATTTCATGAATATATATGATATCTTCCCAGATTAAAATTTCTTGCAGCACTTTGTAAAGAATACATATCAGATAGTACATGTGGTTTTCTGCAGAGAAACTTTGCAATGTTTGCTGATTTTTTTTTCTGAGTCTATGATACTGGTTTTCCTTCCTCGCTTCCAGCTTCCAAACTGAATCAAGAGAAAATTTGATATGGTTGAATATTTATGACTTTTCTATATTAAAAAATTCTTGAGCTGACATGAAAAAAGCACTCCACGTTTATGAATGGGAAGAGGCAATCTGTAAAACTGAAGGTGAAGGAAAGGTCTTTCCCCCACTGTTAAATTCCAACCTATGCAAACAGTAGCTGTATTGGAAATCAATAGCAAAACCCCTATAGACTTTGATAGGAGAACAATTAGGTCACTGTTGGTTGTCTTTGAATTTCCACACTAGATGTCTATTGTTTGCTTGGCCGGCATTTTCTTGAGAGACCAAAATGACTTTTTTCCCTTTGTTTAGGTTGCTTATATACATTAACTGCAGTAATTCTTACATTAAAGCCTACTTGTAATGGTCAGGAATAGACCAGCTTTTAAATTGTATGGGACTTGTTGCCTGGTCCTTTTGTGGTTTGAAAGACAGCCGGCACAGCAGTGTTCATATAACACCTTACACAGAGCTAATAAGCACAGTCATTTAAACCTTGCTTTGTATTTCTGTATGATTATTGTGAAAAGAAGAAAGATAATAGCATGCCATGAAAATATGACCCTCCCTTGAGGCCGTCTTAACACTATCTGGTGGTGATTTGCACAGGTTCCTCAGGTGTGACTAAGAATTGAACCAAGAGTTAGTGGAGTTGCTCATCCGCTGGAAAACAGAGGGTGTGGTTACCAAGGCTGTGCTATGTCAGCATAAGTACCCCCTGCACTGTGAGTTGGGTTAGGGAACCAAGAGAGTTGACAGCAGTTTAGTTTAGTTTAGTTTAGTCTAGTTTATGCTGGATTTGTCTCTTCCCTTGGTTGCCCTGCAGCCAGACAATCACTAACAGCAGACAGGAGGAGAGAGTGGGGTGTTTATCAAAAAGGGAAGGAATGTGGGCTCACCAGCTCCAGCTGAAGAGAGAGCACTGCTGGGCAGGACAGAGGTTTCACTGTGGCTGCTTGGGATGAGAAGACCCTTGTCTGTTTGGGCTCCTGCCTTGGTGGTGGGTGACAGCTGAGACATGGTACCCTGAGCTAGCCTGACTTGGGACAAAATCACTAAGTCCAGAGGAGTTGCCCTATCTCAGTGAGCTGAAGATATGCCTCCTTATGGCTGGGTGAGACCCAGCACTGCTGAGCACCAGGGGGAAGTGTTAGAGGGAGGGGTTGTGTCTGCTCTTGCATAGGTGGAAGGTGCATTTTCACAGATGGGGTTCCCCCTTTGTTTAGTGGTCTGAATGGGGTCCTCTACGCAGGGGATAAACTGCAATGCCTTCATGTTTTGTCAAGGCAAGGCTTTTTGGTTGGCTCTGTGGGTGCTGTTCCATGGGGATAAGTCTGAATGTAACAGTGTGGGTAGGCTGCTGGGTTCTCATTTCTCTAATGGGCATGTAGTTATTTTCCTTTGTGCTTCAGGTTTTTCTCATGTCCTATGTGTTTCTTAAAGCTCACACAAAGCCTTGTTCTGGCATTGCCCTGGAACTAGGAAAGAAGATAAGAGAAATTCCTGTCTGAAGATGCAGATATTGATAAATATGTCTTGGTGGTTTTTTCTGCACATCCTCTTTCAATATTCATATTTGGAGAACTGTTCTTCACTTCTCCTGTAAAATGCTTCTGTGCAGCATTGCTGATGCAGAATGCTTGCCACGTCCTCTGCAGAGGGGACTGATTGATCCCCATATATACACGTATATAATCTGTTGAGTGATTCTTCACAGTAAGAGGCACTTTGCCGAAGTAAATTATTATTACTATTGTACCATTACTTTACTCCTTTGCAATAAGGCCATTTCCCCCCCACAAACTATCAGCATTCCCTGCTAGACAAATAGTAGTGCAGATACGTTCAGTATGAGTCACTGGACTGCAGCTCATCCTCAGATAAGAAGCATATTACCAGTGCAATGCCTCCTGACTCAGAAACTGATACCCCAAGGCTTCTTTTGAATTCACATTGGTATGATTGTCACTACTCTGCCTTAGCTTGCCTGAGATTTTCACTTATCATGATGTCAAAGCAACACCTGTGTGTCTCCAGTGGACTCTGAATGACTACTCTAACCCATTATCCTAGTGAAAATAATTCCAGGGTAGGTGCTTCCAAAGGTGTGATCATACAGAGCCACCCCATGGGTGAAATGGCAAGCTGAGAGTCATGCTAAGAAAATTAATCTTGAAAGTCATACTTTTACATCTGGTTATATAAATAAGTGTTTGTCCTGAAGCTGCCAGTCCTGGTAAGTGGATGCCCTGGCAGCAGCTTGGTGTTCTCACCCAGAGATATCCCACTAAGGAGTTATCTGCAGACTCATCATCTGTTATCCCATTCTCTCAAGCATAGGTACAATTCAAAACTATTTCTGTGCCTCATTCAAAAGCTTCAGTGAAGAAGAATTCAGGATGGTTTGGGGATTTGTTCCTTTAGCAATCCTGTAGCAGTAATATGTGCTTTAATGTATAGTGAGGAATATCTTTAGGTCTTCACTTCCTCCTGACTTTCAATGACCAGAGCTTTGGCTCATGGTCATTTTCAGGTACTTTTTGTACTTGGGAAAACTTTGGATTGAGCTAAACTGGAAAAGCAAAGATGCTTGTCTGAAGGATGCCTACCTTTGTCATTGTACTGTCTGTAGTCCCTGTGGTGTATGGGACAGTGCACTTTGTCCTGTAGCAGCAGGAGTCAGTGCAGTTCAGTGTACTATGGTGCCTGAGTTGTGGGTGGCAGTCATTGATTTGTGCCCAAAGACCTTGGCAGACAGTGGTTTTAAGACTGAGTGCCAGTACCTGCGTGTTTCCCTCCTCTGTGTGTGATAAAGGACCATATCTCTACATCCAGAACCTTGTACAAGTGTGTAATGAAAATTACCACGATGTATAGAACAAGCCTGTTCTGAGGAGTAAGGCACACTGATTCTTGCCAACCAAACTGCAAGAAGGTTTGAAAAAAACAGTTAAAAACATATTCAGAAACCAGTAAATATGATACCTGTTATGATAAATATGAAATCTGTTTGCCCTTAGGAATTTGGCTGATTTCACTACCTTGATTTAAGAATCAGCAATAAAAGAGAAAAGGCCAGACTTGCAAGATGGCACAAGTCAGTGCAATTTCACTGAACTAAATGGAGCCGTGGTGCACACTGAGTCATACAGTTCAAGGCCTTAAAAGCTTGAAGTTGATGGATATTCCCTGCTGATGGCTGATTATTATTGGTACACTTTGGTACATTGCCTCTGAAGTGCAGTACTCCATCAATTCAGCACATTACATGAGCCTCAGGCTTGCTTCACTTTTGTTCAACTTTTTTTGGGCACCAGAATATGCTTTCATTTTAAGGTGATGTAACTTTGGAATAAAGCCACAAAGCACTGGCAGCCCTCCTTCATGTACGCATTTGTGCAAACAAGTATGTTTGTCCCAGTCTGAAAGTCCTTGTTGGTTTGATAAGTTGCATGTTTTTTCAGGTTATTTTTATTTCTTTCTTTTCTTTTTCTTATTGCTCACTAGCTATAGCAAAAGGGCCAGCCACACTTAGAGTACATAGAGATGTATATGCCTTGGTCTCGGATTCCCTGCAGGCAGATGATGATAAATGTGGAGGAAAAGAAATATGGCTTTTAGAGATTGACTTTAAGAAACAAAATCTGAAAAAAATAGTTGTTGTGCCTTGTGTTTCGTATGTGAATACCCAGGGGAATTAACTGAAATGCAAATGGGAAATGCATCCATACCTTTAGGTAGAAGAAGTTGAGTATTTTTTGCATAGCAACTGGTTCTTTGGGGCCAGTCTTCCAGATGTATCCATGATTTTCTCCACTGAAATGTGCAGAAACCCTTTTATTGCCTAGTTATTGATTATTTCTTATTACCTGTCAGCTCTCCCCTTTATTTCAGAAGCAAGTGTCTTCTGAGGTCAGTCTCCATCACACAGCAGTTGGGTTGTTTGTTTTATTAACTATTTTCAAGACTTACGTCTTCTTTTTCTTTCTATGAAATACATTTCCAGTGTATTTGGCCTGATTGCCTTTGGCAGTGATTCTAAATGGTACGTGACCCAGCAGGATGTTTGCATCATTGGACATTTATATGAAGAATTGATGTTTGTTTCATTAGTTCCACAACCGACGTTGGAATCCTGGAGTAAACCTATTGTTGCCTCTGGGTGTTTCTTCCAGAATCTTTCTATGCATACAATTTCTGACATTCTCCTTGTCAAAAGGAGAAATGAAAAAGTGAAATAGCTACTGACAAAAGCCCAGAAGAACATTCAGTTTGAAATCTCTCTTTTCTTTCGGAGCACAGTTGTTCAGTGAAGGTTAGCTCTGCACACAGGGAGATAGTTCTGCCTTGCTCTTTAGCAGTGGAGGCAAAAACCCTTTCCTGCGCTCCTTTTGATTTCTGGTGTCACCTGAACATTTCTAATTTCCGCAAGTGCTGCAGTTTTCTGACAGCCATTTCTTGCTGAGGCTGAGGGTTATTTGGCAAAAGCGCATTTGAACCTTATGGAAATTTCAGCTTTTTCAGAAGAAGCAGTGCCTGAACATCATGTTGGGGGATCTTGAAAGTAGGAGAGGGAGAAATAGTAGGCAGTAAAATGAAAGCCTTTTCTGACCTTGTTTTATAGCTTTTTTTTTAAGTTACTTTGACTGGATATAGTCTTGTTTGCGGTTGGTTATATAGATTGGATGCTCATCATCTTTAAATCTACGTCACTTTACATGTGTCTGTAGGAAAGTAAATTCCATCTTCTAGGGAATCAATCTCAACTTGTGCTGGGCTACGAGAAATCAATAGATGTAGTTCATAAATTATGCTAGGAAAGGGCTACTCTGAGTAGGCATCTCTGAGTTAATAACCTTAACTTCTCTTTAAAGTCAAAGAAGTGTTTTCCTTTCATGTATCCAAAACTGCTTGGATGACTCATTCCCTAAAACTATCAATTTCTCTCCAAAGCTTATGAAGAGATCCTAGCTTAGCTTAGCTCAGTTGTAAATGTATGTTGACAGATGCCTTAAGGTCTGGTGAATCCCACTCTTGATAGCTCTAAGAATGCAAAGGGGAGCTGAGGATACTTGGAGTTTGTAGGAAGTGCCAGCTCCAGATTTAGAACAAGGGAATAGCTGTTGAAATTAGATACAACTGACAAATCAGCCTTAATTCACCAAATTGCTAGTAACATCACACTCAGCACTAAAAGAACATGATGTTTCCTGCTCTCTGTAGGCTTTTTTAGACATGGGAAAAATTCTGATATAGCATAAAATTGTCACAGAAGACTGCATATGGCTGATGCAGTTTTAAAGGAAATTCCCATGACCGCATTTGACCTCTTTTTTTTTTTTAAAACACAATCACCATCCATAAAGTTGTGCACCTGTGTATTATCATGTGTTTTGCACATGATGAAGCTGCTGAGTTACATTAAAATTGGCAGCATGCAAGTTAATATTCCCATCAAGGCAGGAGAAAAAGAAGTTGTCTGTAAAAAAGCCTTCACTTTAACAAAGTTGGTTCAGCTATGGCACTAAACACTCATCAGAACACTGAATAAAATGGTAATTTCAGTCCATACAGAAAGAGTACCAGAGTGTTTTTTGAAATGCACACTGTTGATGCAATTACCTTTCTTAATACTTTCTTCTGGGAGAAAAAAACGTTGTACATGATTCATTTTTCATCTCATTTATTCACCTGAGTTTCATACAGTTTATTTTTAATTCTGAAGGAGGAAAATTTACCAAATAAAGGATGGGCTCTAAGCTACTGTTTGACTACACAGGATATCATACTGTACCTGGAATAACAATTTTTTTTTTTTTTTTACTTATTGGTTCTTTAAGTGAAAAGAGTAGATTACATGAATCGTTGTCTTGATTTTAGACTAGGGCCAGAATGCCAAGAACCTTGTGGGGTTGAGTATCTAAGAACCAATCTGACAAGATTCATAACCCCAGTCAGCATCAGGTGCTGTGCACAATCCTATTGACACCTCTGGACACAGATGCCCTGCTTATAGTTAAGAAGTCTTTGGCCAGCTGGAGTTTTAGCTTCCAGGTTGAAAATGGTGTATTTTAAAAGCAGCACTGAACCCCACAAAGGTGGGGGTTTAGTTTCCTTTCAGCTCTAGATTAAGTGTTATTTCACCTAGGATGTGACTCTTATCTTGGAAAGAAAGTGTGCTGTTTTACCAAATTGAGCAAATTGAATGCCCAGGATGCAATGTACTCAAAATACAATAGATACTTCTATAAATTCTTTGAATTTAAGTAGGAATAAGTCACACACAGGAATCAATTGGCCATTTATTTGTTTATTTACTTATCGACAGGGTTGCATTTTTGCTACGGAAGAGTTTAGGTCCAGACAAGTGATGCTGCATTTCATTGAATTTGACAAACATTTTATTTCTAAATGTTTTACCAACTTTTCTTGCAGCTGCAGAATTTCTGACTGAACCCTGAGGACACATCTGATCTCAGCTGCTGCAGTTTTTAGTGTCACTGTCATAAAAGAAAGCATGGACAAGTACACATTGCCAATGTCATGCTCACATTTTGGGATCTTTAATGACATAGGATCAGGAAGGAAGATCCTAAGTAGGATGGCTGACTAGAGGCAAAAGTACAATCTGAAACTATTTCAAGGAATATGAAAATATGATTCCAGGCCTTTGTGTAAGAGTTTCTTCTTGGGAGAAAAAGAGGATCTAATCTCACCTAACATTAGACAGCTGCAGAGTAGATGGCTGCCTTTGGGATAAGCTCCTTCATAACTGGAGTGAAGGAGGGGGCTAAGGGTCATTTTCTCTGTCCTACCTTCTGTCTTAGGAGACTGATCACAGCTACACTTACAAAAAGCCTGTTTGTCCATTAACTGAGAGAGACCTTGGAGGATAGTTGAAATGTACATGTCTACACTGCAATCCTCTACAGTTAAAGGAGGTGAATATTACCTCTGTACATCTTGTTCCAAGACCCTTCTCTGCCCCTGCAACTGAGTAAGGTAGCAATGTCATCTGCTATGAAGTACTTCCTTAAAATTTTCCCAGTCCTTCTGCTGAATTTTCTCTAGCCAGCAGGCGACAGAAAAAATGCTTTCAAGAGGCCCCAGTTTGAATCAGGTACATAACTTAAAGCTAGGCGTATATTGAAATTACTTGATGAACCTGTCTCATTGATTTAGACACGACTTACCTTTTAGTAGACTGTGGAACAAAGCACTGAGACCCCAAACTTATCAAACACTCATATGTATAAAATACTGCGTCATAGGTAGAGTAATTTCAGATTGTTGTAAGCAGTAAATAGAAGGTAGTTTTATCTACTGTTATGAAGAAACTGTTGAAAGGAATTGTGCAAAGCCTTTGTTGCAATCACACTGCACTATTGTTTTCCCTGAAGGTGATAATGAGGATGCAATAATGCAAATCCCTTTGAAAATGAAAAATAACACATAAGATCATTGATTCTGTGCTCTTTGGTTGCAAAGGCTAGGATAAAGATCTAAGTCTTCTTCCTTTTCTTTTCAGTAACCTGTCTCTTTGCACCCTTAGGTTTTTTTTATCCTCAAGTTCATAAATCTCATGCAAGTGGTAAGGATTGTAAGGAGAGGAAAATCACTCTGTCAGGTGAGTTTACGTCATTCCTCCTTGTTGTCCTTGTGCTCAGTTCTTTTTATTCTAGACCATTGTCTTGTTTTCCCTGTATATAAATCAAGCTACATATACATGCAAAATTAAGTATAGGAAAATCAGCTGCTTGCTTTATTGTGTCATGAGGGTACCCTACAGAGGTATCTGATGCTCCTAGAATCCAGGAAAAGTACCTGGAAAAGAATTACCATTTTGTGCAAGATTTTCTTGATACTGTCTGCACCTTCTAATGACATCTTTAGAAAGAGGGTCAGTGTGTACTGGCCATGTATCAGGCCATGCCAGGGGAAGCTGACAGACAATAGGCCAAGTTCCTTAATCTCTGTGTCTCTTTCTCATCCGGGTACTTGCCTTTTAAAAGTTTCTCATGTTTCACAACAATAAGACTTCCTATCTGGAACTACAACTATTTTGCTACAGCTTTTTTCATAAGAAACCTAATGGACAATTCTAGGGAGAATGAAGATCCTAATTTATCTTTCTTACATGAGTTTTCCACTCAATAAGTTGAGTTGGAATGTAGTTATGCTTTTTGGATAAGTGCATATGATTCCTTAAAAGAGCTGGCAGGTTTTCCTACTCCATTTTACCAACTGGAATGGTGTTTCAAACTTCGCATGAACTGTTGGTAAGCTTCCCAGTTCCATCATTTGAACAAGCCCAGTGGTGTTGCCTGCTCATTTGATTGTAAGCTTTTCCTGACCATTTCATTCTCTTGTACATTTAAAAATACTAAAAAGAATAGGATTCTAATTCTGGTAGAGGACCTTGGGCATTGCTGTATGAAAATCACAATGAATATTCAACTGCTGCAATCCTTCAGGCCACGACAGAGTAGATCAAATATTTGAACTGAGGTAGGAAATGTTAAATGACACATTGATTTGGAAACTATCGATGTTTAGATAGATAATCATCTAGAAACAGGACTGCATTTTAACTGGTATAAGTAATAACTTTTTTTGAGGTCAATGAGTCTCACCCTGATTTAACTATTACTAACCATTTGGAATGATTTGGAATGAATGAGACAGCTAAAGATTTTTCTGCTATAGATGATGCCTCCTCGACATGATTTGAAAAAAGCCAAAGCTTAGAAGGAAGGAAAGGCAGAGACCATAAAATAACATGGGCACGAGAAATCAAAACATGCATGTTAGAAGGAAAAGAGGTTGAACCTGGAAGGTTCAAGATTTGTGCTCAGGTTTGGGATAGTCTACTTGGAGGAAGACAAGATGGCAACTGTTTAGCTGTGTACAAATCAGTGGGGTATTTTCTATACAGAGATCTTGACAGCAGCAAGTAGTTTAAGAAATTAATGCTTCTTTGTATTATTAGTGCCTAACTATCATTGCATGCAGTTTTCTTGGGAAGCTTACTCAGCTTTGTCACTCACTGCCTTTGACTTGCTTTCTTCAGTTTGTTTATTTTAATTCTTCAGTTTTCCTTCTGCTGGGGTGAACTTCATGCTCGTGCTTCCTAGTCTAGGATAGTGATCTTTTAGTTATGCACAGAAAGCTGTGACACATTGGCCACATAGGTGCAGGCTTCTATGCTCCATCCTGGCACTTTGGTTTTGGTCTCCACTTTCCAATTATCTACACACTCCTGTCCCCTTAAGTGATCATTTGAGAGTAACAGGGAGCACAAGTTCTGACAGCAGTTTCTGCATCTTGACCACTTACCTGCTTTGTACTGGGTTAATGCTACCAGTTTATTTAGGGCAGAACTTCATGTAGGCATGAAGCAATGAAAATACACTGAGTTTTATTGCTTTGGGGCTGTGACACTGGATAAAAGAATCTGTAAGCCCATGTGGTCATCTATACCATTATCCTTTGACTGAGAGGTGCTGGTACAGTCAGCACCAGGGAGGCTTACTTACTCTGTTCTCTCTCCGCACTTTGCTGCTGCACGGATTATTTGCTGTGGTAGCAAAGGTCTGAGGATGAAACACAGGACCAAGAGACACGTAGTAACTCTTGCCTTGGCCACAGATGGTGCCTCTGATCTTGAAGTTGTCAGTGTCTCAGTGACTGTTTATAAGAGCCCTGTCTCATGGGAGTGTTTTCAGAGGGTTAACTTGTTTGTAGCAACTAGAACTGGCTGAAATTGTGCATTGGCTGAGGCACAGAAAACAACAAATGAGGAGGAAGGCAGAAACTGCTGTAAGGGATAATCTGAACACAGGGGGCCAAGGCAACCAGGCTACATCGCTTGGTTTAGTAAAGAAAAATTGATTAATCCTTATGAAGTGCTGAGATATGTAAAATCCATGGACAATCCCAAATATAAATACACTGAATAACAATATATCTCCTTGCACTCCTATGAAAATCCCTGCCAGCTGTGTTTTTTTTCTTTTTTTTTCTTTTTTTTTCTTTTTTTTTCTTTTTTTGAAATTGAACCTAGTGTTTGCAGCAGGTTTCTTTTTTTTGTTGCTGTTTTTTGGGTTTTTTTAATCTGCAGAATTATGTAGTGCAATATTCAGAGCTGAGAAAAAATATTAAATTAAAATAAACTTCAGGACTGAATTTTTGGCTATAAAACAGATTGAACTGAAATTTAATTGCATCCTTGGAAGCTAATCTAGTGGCCACTTGCAGTGTGGGGGGCACATTAGGGAATTTTTTCCATTCACAGCTTTCTTTTCTAATATATATTCAAATGTAAGAGCAACTCCTTATTTTAGAAATACATCCAGAAATAAGTTCTGTTTCACCAGAGCTGTAACAGAGCCAGGTCAGGGGTGTGAGGAGTTATACTTGCAGTTCTCCATTTGCTACTTTTGAAGGTGTCACCTTCACACAGAGCATCAATCTGTTCCCCACTGCAGAGGCCAGAATGGCCTTTGCTACTTGTAAAACACACCACACTGCTGCTGATCCCCCGTTTCTGCATTTATCAAAGTTCTGTGCACTGATTCCTTTAATCGCACAGGTGAAATTTGAATTAAAATGGATGGCTCCAATCCCACTGAATTACCCTACAACAGGACTCCCTCGATTTTTGAAATTGCTCAAAGTATTTTAGACTCTTAAATCAGAGAGTTATTTTTCCACAGGCACTCTTCAACTAGAAAGAACAGTGAAGGGGTGAGTGTTATCTGCATTTTTGTGAACATTCAGCCAGAGACATAGTTGAAAAAAAGTCATCTGCCTGACTAATGAGGAAGGCAACCCCCCTCAGATATTTAGTTTATATTTTTTATAGCGTTTCTGGGAGGTGATGTTCGTAGGGTGGCACACTACTGACTTGCATCAGTGACTTAGGGTCTTTGCAAATCTGCTGAAGTTTTTGTAGCATAAAGAGACTTTGTAGGTGGATGCCTGGCTGCAAAGAACTTTTCAAAAGTGCTCTGAAGGCAAAAATTTCTTCATGCTGGTATACCACAAGTCAGTGCTTTTACACTAAGTAAGGACTTGGGTCTGTAGCTGTGTATGTCTTCAGCCTTCCTAAGTCAAGGAAACAAGGGTTGAATAAAAGGCCATTAAGAAAGAGGCCCTTAGTCACCCAGCAGCTGCAGGAGGGAAGCAAAGGCAGGCAGGGGCCATGACCATGTGAATGTTGAAGCAATACCAGGGACTCCCTGAGTTCATTATGCTTTACTGTACTGACAAGAAAATGGGTTTCTGTTTGACCTTTCTCTCCCACTGTCCCCCTTTATTTCCCTCTTTTTCACACCCTCTTTCTCCTTATTCTCATAAGTTGCTTCTTCATCTGCTCAAAATCTGCTTGCCTCATCATGACATCTCTTGGCAACTCCGTGTGAACAGTACAGTTACCAGAGCACAGAAACAAAATTTGGCCTTACAAAGTGCTCCTTTGGGCTTGTACTCCATGCCCATGATCTCTTGTAATGCCATCACAGCTTGCCACCCCAAGAGCAGAATTAAGCAGGGAATGTAAAGATAATCACTCTACTCTCAGTATCTGTGTTTTCAGATTTAGAACATGTCCACTTTTTTATCTATTGCTCATGTATGATAATCCTATCTACCTCATGATTTATTTCTCTATATTGAAGAAAATTAATTGTTTATGGATTCAAATTTGCAGAGACCAAAGAGATTTATCCAAAAGACTTTCATAAAGAAATTAACATTTGCATCAAAGGTCAAGGGAAATCAGACAAATCATCTGTATTAATCCATCATGTCCATTTTGCCTTGAGAAGATCAGATAATCACACATACTTTTGACTTCAAATTGGACTAAGATCCTAATTTCTACCTACTTATTCTAGGTAGAGAGTAATCAATTTCTTTGCTGTCACACAAAATAAACTAAGAGTTCTTCATGAAAGATCTACTGAAGGCAGACATAAGTGCTAAGGTCAATTCCAATCAGAGGAAATAAGAGGAACAAAGGTTAAAAAAGGAAAACAACCAAAAAAGGAAACAATCAAAGAGCCTCTCTTTAGAGTTACAGACACCATTTTGATAAGATTACATTTTACATAGATATGCAAATGTTTCTCTTTTGCAACCACCAATACATTTATTTTACTTTTCTTATTACAAAAATGTTGATCTCCAAGTAACTCTGCCTGAAACACTGGAAATATCTTTGTCCCATTGTGTGCAAGAGCCTTACCTCCATTGGAACTGGTGTCTCACAGCCCATGAGCACCTCTCACCTGGATCAGACAAGTCTACTGCACTTATTCCCGTTATTTCTGTCCTGTTGATGCTGACATGAGATTTCCATGCATTTTCTTTTCAGTGAAAAGAGGTCAGTTTTAATTGTCACCCTAAATGTAGTTGCAAATTCCAGCTGAACATTTAAATACCTGTTTTAGACCTTCCTTGTGAGTGAAGAAAACTTCACAGCCCCAATTTCTACTGTTTTGACACTATCTTTTATGAAAGTGTCAGTGTCTGACTTGTAGTGCAATTATTGCAGTGACACTGACACCTGTACATTGGTGCTATTAACACTTCCATTTCATGTTGTCTAGATAAGAGCTGGCTCTTGGAAATTCTTCGGTTGAGTTATTTGCCTCAGGATGTGCCTGCAGTGCCAAGATAAACAAACCATAGGATTTCTGCCTTTTTAAAGCCGAAATTAAAATCTTAGTTGTCTTTATATGTGGCACATTCAGTGCATGCTAATTTTCAGTTGAAGCTGCATTTCTAATAGGTGTTATTTAATGTGTGATGTTGATTGAGAGACACAGAGGATTAGAATAGTTCATATTAAATTCCTGCAGGAAACTCATTTATAAAATACAGTTCAAATTTTTGCAGTAGGTATAGAATTTGGCACTTCCTGGCTGACTTGCTCTATGAATTTGTAGGTATTATAGCTGCTGAATACAAGCAGCTGTCCTGGAGGGGAGAGGAAGAAATACCCTAGATGTGGAACTTCTAAAGGCCAGAATTTCTCAGTGTCTCTAGCACACTAGTAAAACTATAGTCACAAACTACTATTTCTCTCAACAGCTAATTAAAAAAAAAAAAAAAAAAAAAAAAAAAAAAAAAAAAGTTTGGATTTCACTAAGTATGTTGCTTCAAATGGTTGCTTTAATCTGAAATAAACTGTGCTGCCATTTGTGCTGCCATTTGTACTGCCATGGGGTCGTGTTCCATCTTGTAACCCTCACTAACCACCTGTGCATGCTGCTGCCTCTTTTGTGGTGACATGAACATTGATATGATTTATGATGAGTCAGATGGGAAAACAGATGGAACTGGAAAGTGCCTCACCTGAAAATACGATCTGCTGGGTCACTTGCACATGCTTGCCTAACACTGGTGTTGGTACAAGGGAGGTACTGAGAGCAAGGAGACAGATGAAGAAACTGACTGGCCTTGGCCTTGGTTCTGTGCTACAGAAAATAAAGAAAATGTGTTTCTACCACAAATATTCTCAGCAAGGGTTCAGCTGGTCCTCCTGCAGAGAGCAGTTTGAGTACAGGCTTGGTTTGTCTAGTCAGAAGAGTGGGTGAAGAAGAGTTAAAGATCTTCAAGACCAGATTCTCATGCCAGTTCATGACTCAGGTACACAGAGATGTACAAGCTCAGCATCAAGCTCAGACTTTCTCATGGTTCTTATTACGATTCCCACTCAGCTTAGTTCAGTCTGAATCAGAAGCAACTCTTTCATAGTCAGCAGAGTTATGCTGTCATAATACCAGCATGACAGGACAATTAAGCCTTATGTCAATAATTACCTAGTTTCTTCACTTTGAGCATTCCCAACCATTTTAGCAATGCTTTCCACATCTTCACCTTGTGTTGTTATCTTGTCTGGCAGACTGATAGCTTGATTTTCCCCTGATGCCAACCATTGGCTTCAACATTGGCTTTTGTGGCTTTGTTTGAGGAGTAGAGGGCTGCCAGTGCTGTGAGGTGGGTTGGCACCCTCCCCCTTGTGTAATCTGGGAGAGTGGATAGATGATGCCTTAACCACGACACAGATGAGGAATCCTGGTGCTCACTCCCCTGCTCTAACAGGCACTCAAATGAGAGTCTTTTAATGTTCTCTTATCTGAGTTGTCCTTTTGAGCTCCAATTTCACTAGTTTGGAAACGGTTTCTGCATTAATTAGTAGGGCTCTGCTCTTGAAATTTTCAAATCAAACAATAGACAACACACACACACAGATAACTCTATGCTTATTCATTGCTATTAATATTTTAAAAAAACCATTCTGGATAAACTGCAGTTTATGAACTTGCATAAGGTACCATAAAAAGAGGATAAATTAGTAGTCCTGGTATAAATACCTTTTGCAGTAAAGTACATTCCTTCTTGCTGAGAGCTGCTGAAATAACAAGTTTTGATAAGCTTGCAAACACAGTATTTTTTTAATACATCTTCCTTTTTCCACAGTGCTGGTTGTGAGGCTTATTTAACAAAATGTAGTATGTACACATTATTCTGCACCCCTTGCAGCCTCCCGGCAAAAGTGCCAATGCTCATCTCAGGAAATTCAGAGGTGCATAATCAGAGTTGCTAAAGGGTTTGAGTAAACTTCTTTTGAGTTCATTGAACAAATATTTTATTTACCTAGAGGAATCATAATATGCAACATAGCAGATGGCTAGATATTAGTGCTTTGCCTATAAATATTTTAGAGACAAAATACAGTGCATAGCTTTCTCTTAACTTTTCTCTTCCTTTTTTGGGCAGCTTAAGCTACATGAGATGATTGTACCCACCGTGGCTTCCCATTGCTGCCAGATGACTGAAAAAGAAGACTTGAAGCTAAATTTGGGTGTGCTCTCTCTTTTGGAATACATTTAATATGCAGTTCCCTTTTCTTTCTCAATTCAAGCATAGCTTCTAAAGCATATCTGTGAATCACTCTTAAAAGCATCAACCACAGTCATTTCAAAGCATTGCTGCTTAACAAATTCAAAGCAGATTGACCTGTTTGCCTATGCTAAAGCAGTTTAACTGACTTGTTAATTTTAGGTGATGCTTCCAGACAGTAGCTTCCTTTCTTCTAGAGCCTGATGGATGTGATTTTGATGCCCTCAAGTCAGTAATAAGTTACCCTACATATACTAACATAACACTAAGTATGAAGAAGTGTGTCACCGTCAAGCCTTACGTAAACTTGTTTCAGGCTCACTCAGTACACTTAATTCTGTTCTCTCCCCATTCTCATTTCTCTATTCCCCTCTGATTTTCTGATAGTCTTGTCTGTTGTTTCAACAGCACATTCTGTCCTCTAGAACAACTTTGCAACTGCTCCTTGCCTTTTCAAATCATTCTATATGGGATCTTACAGTAGTGAAACCTGTTGTCAGGTGTAAAATTTAGGTACTATTAGAGAAGAAAGACATGTTGGTTTTACATCACCTTGAGGCTCCTTGGTGCTGGCTGATCTTCCGCTGTCCAGAGCCTACAGATGTGAGGCTGGCAGAGAGTTGTGGGAGGTTCCTCATACAGATGCACTATGATAGAAATAGAAATTGCCAAGAAACTATTTTAGGTACTGAAAACAAAATAACTTTAAAAAAATATTTTAAAAATTTTTAAAATAAAGGCAGCACAGAGCTGGTCTCCTGCCTAAAACCCATAGGAAACTTCACTGGGCAGAGCATCATGATTCTGCAGCTTTCTGGGCCCAACCCTGCTCTGCGCACAGCCCCTGCTAAATCCCAGTACTGCAGCCTTAGAGAGGGAGGAAGCAGGGTGAGGCACTGGAGACCTGTGTTCAGTTCTCAGCTGAAGAGAAATCCTTGAATCCCTGTCTCAGGGATTTACTATCACCTTGAATATGTCCTTATCTTCTGTTACTATTTCCATCAGTAAAATAGGGAGAACATGTTCCAACTCATCATAGAATAATTGTGAAAGTAAATCCAAGAAAACATTCAAATACTATTATAATATATAATAATGCTGGTAATACTGTTTATGAATGGGGTGGAACTAAAGTTCCTGTTTTTACACAGGACAAAGCTTATTCCAATTTCCTTTTATAGTACTCTTTACTTTTCTAGAAGTGTTTCTGGTTTCCTAATTAAATAGTTTCATAAAGAGAACTCTTCTCCTTTGCTAGTGCATTGTAACCCAACAGAAGATGACTCTCAACATGTGTGAGGCTCCTGGGTATCATCTATTGGTCAGGGATCTCTTGTGCTTCAACTTCAGGCAAGATATGTGTGTAGCCATTTAAAAGAAAACCATAATATGTAAATAAAAAGTTGCATTTTGAGGTCATTGATGGTTCAAAACATTACCTCTGTTCTGTGCTTGATCCTGTTCCCACCAGAGATGATAGGAGCTTTGCTGCTAATTTCACAGGGAATGGGGCTGGGGTGGACTGGCTGTGATTTTAAAGAGAAACATTGCCAGCTAAGTAATAACTTCCAGAGCACTGGGGAAGACAAGCTTATTTTGTATGTTTCTGTCTGAAAACACTAGACTCTGACTAGTCCACACAGCCAGGGGCAGATTGCAGAATTAACATCTCCCATGCTGGGGTTTGCTAAGCCATTCTACAAGAAGGATTCATCCCCTAAAGGTGTTTTTGTCTTCCTCTACACTCCTGTCTTTCCTTCACCAGTGCAAGGCAGGTTGGCACCTGAGCTGCTGCATCCAGTGAAAGGAACTGTGCTCATGGAGGTAGCGAGAGATGGCAGAGCTAAACCTGGCTTGCTATACTTAGCTCTTAACTAGAGTGATCCTCAGTTTACATGAGGAAAGAAGGATGGATCTTCTCAGGACAGACTTAGGAGTATGCACGGAAGCATTATCTCATGTTACTATGTCTTTATTATTTCAACAGTGTCCTGTTTCAACTGGCTGTAAAACAGTTCTTCATGAGGCATTAGACATACTTAAATTTAGCTTTTGGCTGCCAAAATAAATAACCAGACTAAATGCATGTTCTTTTTTTTTTTTTTTTTTTTTTTTTAAGTTGTCTCTGTTCCTTTACTGTGGTCCTTCAGAACTATTTTCCCAGCCCTTCTCAAGTTAGAGTTATCTGAAGCGGAGAGCTAGTGATCACCTGCAGTATCTGGGCTTGGTTCCATCCACAGTAAGAGCAGATGCAAAATGAGGTGGGAGTTCCTGTTTGGGGAAAAGTGAAAAGCACAGTGCAAAAACAAAAGCCAATTTACAGCTTTTCTGTAAGTCACCATGGAGTGACATTGTTTTGACAGGTGAGAGGCAGTACAGCTCACTGTACTGAGGGAGATATTCTGAGTAGCCAGAACATCCCTTTGTAATACACGTGTGAAAAGGAAAGTAGGCCAGAGGAAGTCTCCTAATACAGTCATTCTTGCTCAACAAAATTTAGAAGATAGTATCTACCAAAATACCAACCTTTCAAAGCAACAATAATTAGGAGATTACCTGAGTATTACTACTTCATTTACCATATCTGTGAAAAACTGGAAACTCAATCCACATACCTGCTCAGTTTTGGCTATTATGCTGAAAGTAATTACATTATCAACCAACCAGTCAAACAGGCAAAACCCCATGGTGAATGCTACCATTTCACGGATCTATTTAATGGAAGAATGACCTTTTTCATTTCATTAGTGTTGGACTTGTAAAATGAAGTAAAAGCAGAAAAAACATGGAAAAAAAAGGGACAGAGATGTTTGCTTTGTTCTGACGTACCATGCAAAGACACATTATTGACCAAGTTTGCACTAAGAAATATATGTCACTAAATACAGCCCTACATGGATCTCTGTGCCCTGAAAGCACCACAGCCCTGTGATTGTTACTCTACCGGACTGCACAGACCTACTCCTCAGCAAGGCTTATTATTTGCCCTGCACTGTCTGGCTGGCACAGCTCCTGTGCTGGCACTCAGGCAGCTTCCCCAGGTTTACACCAAATCCATGGTGATTTGTAAACATACACAAGCTCTGACCAAGTGTGACATTTTTTGTGGAGAAAAGAGGGGAAAAACCATATTATGTCTGATATTTGAAAGCTGTGTACCTTACCTCTCTTTTCTTTTCTGTCTATCAGACTCTTGGTGTAAGACTCCAGTAAAAAATGCACTGAGGAAAACGAAGATTTCTACAATAGCAATGAGCTTTCAGTCGTGCCAAAAGAGCAAGGTTATGTGGTTGTCTCTCTGTTCCAATTCTCCAATGGCCACAGTGGCAGGCTGTCAAATCCAATAATCCACATTAAATAAGCTTCTAGCAAAAAATGGAAAAATCAACAGTAACAAATGATAAAACTGAGGAAAAAAAGAAAAAAAAATTTAACAGTTGATTTGTTCTTAAGTTTCTCAATTACCCAAGTAGTTAACGATCAAGTAGCTACAAGTGACAATATCACAACTCACCTAAGGGCCTTGCGTGTCTGTCATAGTTCCCCTGTGGTGCCCCACTAGTGGGATCAACCAGCCCAGAGAACCTCTTTTCCAGGCCTGTCAGAGGGTGTGTGTCTCCTAGTGGCTGGATCATTTTGCACACTGTGGCCACCTGAGCAGCTGTGGGTAGCAGAGCTGCTCAATCTGACACAGCAGACTGAGCGATAAAGCCTCTGCTGTAATGTTCCCTCTTGGGCTGACTATCCCAGACTTTTACTGCTCAAGCTTGGTGTTGCCCCTGTGAAGAGAGTCTGCCCAGAACAGATATACATCTGAGCAAAGCTGATGTTGCCCTGGCCCTCCTGGGGTGCCAAGCTTTGCTGCCAGAATAGTGCAAATAAGTCATGGGTGCAGAAGAAAAGCAGATCTGAATCACTTACAACTTAAACACAAAGAAGCTGGAGGGTATTAGCAATGTTTCTTCTGTGGCCTGTTCATTTCTGAGTAGAGTGCTCAATGAATTCACAAGTTTTAATGCAGTGTCAGAAGAAACATAAAGGTAATGTTATACTACTCCAAGTGCCAGGTGCAGAGTCATAGCAGAAAAACAAACCTCACTCAACTGTTAGATGACTCATGATAGATGAGTCAGAAACTCTTTCTTTCCTGCTATACTGTTACCAATTTAGCCGGCTGCAAAACGAGAAAATGGAGCTGTGGATGACAAAGAAAAGATAATTTGTGAAAAATGCCCCCAGCTTGTGGGGTAGATGAAAGACAAGATACAGCAATTAAAAAATACCAGGAGACACACAATGTGGGTACAGGGTGTGTCCCGGTTCTTCAAGCATTTGAGAATTAAATCCAAGTTGTCATTGTTTCCAGCTTTTTTTCTTGTCCATTCTTTTCAGTGAGCAGAAGCAGGTGCCTTCTCCAAAGACCACTAGTGTGTACATTAGATACTAGCAGTGTCTGGCACCAAATTAAAAGCAAACATGGATTCTCTTGTGATCCTCGGTTTGCATCCTCTGTGAATTTTAGGGACAGAAACTGTTTTCTGCTAGAAAACTGTAGAAAACAGTGCTATCAGTGAATGTAGTAGCACTGAACAAAAGTAGAAGTTCTGAGGTTTTTAGGAGGCCCAGGTTCAGGAGTAGTCACCTTTGCTTCTCCAGTGAAATGTGTTTCATGTGTATGTGATCCAAGAAAGGCTTCATCACCAACCACATAACACCAAAGATAGAGTTACATACAACTTTGGGTCATGTGACAACCATCAAAAGTAAGTGAATTTGCATTTTGATTACACTAGAAATAGTTTGATGAACTAAAACAAATTACTCTTCTTGATATTTGTGATTCCTCCTGTGAATTAAAATATTCTGTATTTCCACTCCAAATGCTGGTCAGCAGGACAATGCTATATAATAGGCCCACAAAATAAGTCGTGATTGTTTCCTGTCATTTTGCTGTTTCAAATGGAATACTTTAAAATGAGAATTGGGAGATGTGAGATGGAATAGGAGCTTAGATTCTAATGGCACAATTTGAAAGTAACAGAAATGAAAGTCACAAAGATCCTTGCTTGCAGAAGGCATCTCCCTGGGGTTCTTGACAGTATGGCATCTACATTCTCCTACATTTCAGGAATTTAGAACGAGCTCAGAGGGAAAACAATTCAGAGAAAAACCACAGAACTTATTATGGGAAATGAAAAACAGATCATAGCAGAAAACTCTCATTGCTGTATCTATTTCCTTTATAAAGGAACAGACTGAGGAGTAACACAGTTACTGTCAGTAAGTACCAGCACTGAGCACACAGCATGAATGAACTTTTCAGTATAGTGGACAAAAGTATAACAAGATACATTAACTAAAAGGTAGACAGTTCAAACTAGGAACAAGGCACACATTTTGAACGGTGAAAGTAATTGAAACAATGTACCAAGGACTTCAGTGAATTTTCCTTTAGTGAGAATATGTATAGAACGACTGGAAATTTTTCTAGAAGACAGGTAATTGAAACAAAAATTAACTCACAGAAGTTCAATGACATGTCATATACACGAGGTCAGAGTAGATTATCAAAAATGGGCTTTTGGAGCTTTAAAGTCTAGGACTTTTTGGAACATTGAAAAAGTATTAACTAATTTTCTTCCAGTAAAATGTCCTTAACAAAGATTAGTTTCTCTATCTATCAATGGATTTTCCATACTTCTCAGTGGTGTCTTAAGTATTTCCCAAATAATTTAGTTTGGTGTAGTGAGATCAATAGTGATTTCATAGTGCCTTCTCTTCTTCACCCTACCTCAGCTATTAAAAGAACTATCTAGTCTCAATATATTATTCCAATCTTTTATTCCATTTGAGAAACAACCCATCCAATTATATCTCATTACAGCATCTTAAAATGAAAATTTAACAAACATAGTAAAACTGCCATCTAAGAAATGCCAAAACCTTCAAACTTCTTAAAAAACTAGTGCTGAACATTTTTCTATTAAGAGCTAAGTATTTTTTTTAAAATAATTCTGTTTAGTTTCTAATCTCAGATTTTTTGGAGTTATGTCAAATGCAAAAGTTTTGGTCAGACTGTGTGGAAAAAAAATCTTTACATGTTTTAATTTTCTGATTTTCTTTCATCTTTCAAAACTTGTCATGTACTAAACCAAGTCTGGAAAATGTCAGCCCCAGAAAACATTCTTGTCAAATTAATAGCAACCAAAAACAAAACCAAAAAATAGAAGAGGAGTGGTCATATTAAGAACTGAACTCTGTAATAATTATAATGGAATTTTAGTTCATATTATCAGTTTGCCTGACCTAAGATGTAGACATTAAGAGAGCCGCCAGCAGAAGTTGCCCTGGAGAAGTGCTGAAGCAGCCTGTCTTTTGATGCCTAGACTGTCTTTTCTCCCTGGCTGACCTCATTCACACGCCTCTTCATGCCAATTTACTCCAATTCTTTCCTCTCCTGCCTCAGAAGTTGGATGTTGCAACCTATTTACAGTGAGGAGATTCCCTTACTGGGTGAACTTTCTCTTACCTGGCAGGAGAAATTCCTTGGGAATTAATGCAGTCTCAGTATTTTAGTGAAACAGCTAAGGGATTAGAGATGTCTTTTCAAGACACTGAAGGTTTCTGATAAAGACCACAGCAGCATTCTAACAGAACTGCAGAACAGTACTGATCCCATAAAAAACTGTGGGATATTCTGGAAGTAGAAACTGACCGTCCGTATTAGCTATTGGTTAATACTGCTCCAGTGTCAGTGGAAAGTGATGTATACAATGGCTGCAAATACCACAGGCTTTATGCAACTCTACTCACACTGCTGCAGGAGTTTATACATTACCCAGAATGACAAGGCATAAAGAATTCAGACTGGGAATATCCAAGGTATAGTGAGATCAGCATGGAGCAAGAAAAAAACATCTTTTTTCCCTGTTTCTGTCTGCCTCTCTTTTTTCTCATCTCTACTCTTGAGGTTTTGTGTACCATTAAAGGACTCTCAGGGGAAATGTATGGAGCCAGGCACACTCTTGTCCCACTGCCACTTGGTGACTTTCCAATAGCTCCTCAGCAGAGCAGTGCCCACAGATGCCTTGCTCTAAAATAGTCTTACCCTTGGAGATACTTCCAGGACACTCTGCTTCCACTTCCTATTGCATTCAACTAGGGTAAACCTGGATTACTGTCTGAAGTGCATTTCAGTGAAAAAAAAAAAAAAAAAAAAGGCCTGTCACAAGTGAAATAGTTCAGGAATTAGTGAAGTATTGTGGACTTATAGAAATGGTTTCTTTCCACAGTGAATGGAAGCAAAAAGGGCTGTGAATCTCATTTCAGCATCTAGCAAAAAAAAGCTGTCAGCCTGGTTATTGTAAAGATGATAATATTATGTTGTTCAATCTTATCTGGATATGTCCCCTCCAGTGGTTTCCTGCTGGTAAACCACAGAGAAGAGAGGCAGTAGTAAGTAAACTAGAGGAAGTGAGATGAAATATAGTATACTCTTATGGTTAATAGGACATTTATGTGAAGGATATTGCTAATTAAAACCAATGGTATTTTCTTCCATCTGGGCTTTCAAAACTAGTTTCAGAGGATACAGAGGATGTTTTGTTTCACTGAATTGCTTGTATCTTTGGGAAGCCACTGGGATGAAATATTAGTTTTGTGGTAAACTCTTCTTGCATTTTAACAGCAACATGTAAAATAAGCACTTTACAGAGTGTGAGTACATGGTTTCACCCACATAATGTCCAAATGAAAGGGCGGCTTGGGGTTAGAAGAACAAAATCCACTCAGCCTACTCTGAGGTACAAGAAACTGCCAAATCGTAGTGGTTACTGGAACAGGAGCTCTTGTGTTCACCCAGCTATACAAGTGTGGCTCCAGGGCTGCTGGATCTATAAAAACATGGAGTCTGGGGATTTGCCTGCAATGCTGACCTTTGCACCAGCCTGCAGATGACATAGTGATGCACTGGGAGAGTGTAAAGCCAGGGTCTGCCTTGCTGCTGCTGCTCACAGCTTTCCTCTGGTTGACCAGCGGGAGTTGAAGTTACTCCAAGACCTGTCCAGAATTCCCAAATAGAGCACCTCACCTCAATAACTGCATCAGGAAATACTGAGCAACCTCAGCAAAAAGATTTGTGAGTGAGATGACATCTTTATACATCAGTGAAATCTTGTGCTCAGCACGCACTTACTTCATCTGGATTCTAGGCTTGTGCCCAAGGCTGGGGAAACAAACCTAAACTTTCTTCAGCTTGCGTCTTCCTGAGTGTCTTGTGTCAGCAAAACAAGCCTCCTCATGTGGCTATCGGATGTCTTTTCCACCTCCCACACCTCTTCCAAGGATCCCAGTTGGACCCACTTCCCTAAGAAGGAATGAAAAAGTCCACTTTTGTTGTTAGAGTTGTCTTTATGTCACTGGAAACAGTTAGTAGGCGATGTTGGAACAATTCCTTCTGTGTTAACAGCGTCTGAAGACTAGCTTCACATGTGGCTGAGCTGGGTACTTTGAAGTTAAATATGGGTAGGAGAAGTGAAGAAAAGGTACTGCAGGAAAAGGTTGGCACCCATCTTAATCGAGCTGCCCAACCTGTAGCCTGTGGGATGTCTTCTGTCTGATTTCTGCTTGTGTGTTATTTGTGTAGCTGAGCTCTTATAATACCTTCTGGGTCCATATTGTCAAAGGCTGAACTGTCCTGCTGTGATTTATCCCAAATCTGTGGCGAGTGTCCTTCACTAGGCAATTCAAATAAATACATGCATCCTGCAAGAATCAGAACCTGAAAGGAAAGTCAGTATCCTCTTTTTTTTCCATCTATTTGAATTGTATGTTTATCAGTTTTAGTTTGGGCAAGACATTCCTCTTGCCCCATTTGCTCTTGTGCACTTGAGATTTGAACATTCCTCTATTATTGCAAGAAGCTTCTGTTTACCTCTTTTCACCTGTGCTCTGGTTTCTGGCCCTTGTTCTTCTCTTGTTGACTCCCTGAGGGTACACAGATGGTAGCCTGGAAGCCAAAAGGAATGATACTGGAGGAGTGAGAGAGTGAGAAGGAAAAGGAGTCAGAGGGAAAAAAAAAGGGAAAAAAAAAAAAAGAAAAAGAAGGGAATTAAGAAAAACAAAGCAAGCAAAGCAGTGATTGCAGAAAGATTCCAGACTGTCCTAACAGCAAAACCCTAATACATATCAGTGTGCTGGATCTTGTCAAGACACAAGTAATGATTATTTTTGGGAATGCAACCTAAACACCATTTAGTGTGTTGGCTGTAAATGTTTAGACCTGTTAAGTAAGTCAGTTATCACAGTTCCATCACGAAGTACATTTTGTCAGCTGAGAAATACTTTTTTTTTTTTTTTTTTTTTTTAATTCACAGGCATTACCACAGTTTGTCTGTTTTTTAATGGTGGACACCAGCCTCAGAGGCACCACACAGCAGAATGCCTAAGCATTTCTCACATCCAGATTAAGCCCCTTTAGACAGGACAGTATGCAGAGGGGTGAATTCACCCTCTGTGCAGGAAGGAGTTAATCTCACCACTGCAGTCGGTAGGGACTGAGTTGCATTTTTCCAGAGGATAAGGAAATGCCGTAACTTACAGATAAGATGTCAGGGTTTTTTAAGCTTAGTGTTCTTTAGGACAGTAGGTGAAACACCGAAATATTCTTGGAGGAAGCTGTTTTGCATCCAAAGTACTTCATAAAACGAGCCTTTAAAAGAAAACAGAGTAAGTATATGCAAATATTGTTCTTAGCATACAAAATATTACAGCTATTAGTACAGCGCGCTACCGCCTTCCTAAGTTTGCACATGAAATGTAGCCAAGCTTATGAAAGAACCATCTAGCTGCGCTGAGGGTGCAGGCGGGAGAAAATCAGCCGCAGCCGAGGTGGGTCAGGCACTACGGGGGTGAGTTCAGCACAGCGGAGCGACAGCGCGGCCCCGGGGGCGGCCCCCGCACGGCTGCCAGAGGACACCTGGCGGCGGAGGGCGGCTCTGGCCGGGCACCGGCCACACGGCACTGCTCACCCAGCTTCCCTCCGGGGCAGGAGATGCGGCGTGCGACAGGAATGACAACAAGGAGAGAAAATTCAGCAGTTGCTGCGGAGTGTGTCCTCGGAGTGAGAGGGACTCATTGGAACAAGCAGTCAGAGCCATCTAGCACTGAGGACTTGGGCAGCACGGAAATCAGAGACAAGCGCTGTCTGCCATACTCTGCGCACACTCGCACCTCTTCCGATTCCCTCTGTTTCCGTTTATATTTTCTGTCATTTTGTCATTTCATTCCCTTTTAAAGGAATGAACCTTCCAGGAAAGACACTGCCTATAACAGGACAAAGTGAAAAATACACCATTCCTTTCCCTTGTGCTGCATTTTTCTGAGACTTTTTGTTAGGACAATAATAATATTATTTCTGTGGTCATGTCAGTACAGAGACAGTCTGCTGCCTAACTGGACTAGTGATTTTGGGTAGAAATTATGACATTCTAAAATAACATTTTAATCAAAACAATAACACTTAAGCAGGCATCCAGACCCTAACTAATGAATATAATGCTTGCCAGTGTTTTTAATCTTGACACATCAAAGTTTGTTCTAATAAGCCTGCATGAACCTATGCTTGGATTTATGATTGTGGACTATATTTCTTCTTGTAAAATGTGCATTAAAAGAACAGCTAACTGCAATAACCCAAAATTTGGCCTTTGGATCTTCAGTATATGCATGGCAGTTCCTTTCCACTTCTGCTCTGTTTCCAGCAAAAGGTAGTCAATGAGGAGTTTACTAGGCAGTGGAATACTTGTAAATGTCAACAGTCAGCCTGCTTGCCAGAGCTGAGTGAACTGGTACAACCAGAAAGTTACTTAGCCATGAGAGGTGGGTATGGGCGGAGGGGAAAGAAAGCAAGAGAGGACTGGAAAAACATAAAAGAATCCTGGACTCTTTCTGTAGGGTTCTGTAGGAGTAGACTTTATTCCAGTGGTATTGCTGGCCTCGTCATTTGGGGTAGCAGATGAGAGCAGCCAGATCAGTCCTGATAACATCTTCTATTTTGCAACCTCTGTGCAGAAGTGGGTCCTATGATTACATATATGGTTCTTTGCAGAACTAGCCTGCAGAGTAGAAATAGGGAAATTGAAATTCTGATAACAGCCTTTGGTTTGCTTACCAGAACGTGTGGGGGAGGTGGAGGAAATGTGGATACCTAGCCATAGCTTATTTGGCAGGCAAACTAATCTGTTCACGGCTGCACAAGACAGAGGGAAAACTGCATGCTCCTGACCCACGTGAAATTTAAGGGTGCTACACAGGAGACAGAGTACACAGGGCAATTTTGAGAACTCCACTGCTGAGTGTTTCTTCTCTGTAGCTATCCCCGGTTTCAAGATGTGGGCAAGAGCACGCACTAAAGGGGTGAGGACACAGCATCCCTGCCGCAAGCCCAGAGGCTCTCAGACGGACTTTCGCTGAGGCCATACAGACCCTGTAGGATGACGGAGTCCCAGTCACCCCGCTGCTCGCCACCGAGAGCTCCCGCGGCAAGGAGCCGGGGGTCTCAGGAGCCCGAGGGCGGCAGAGGGGCAAGGTCAGGGGCTGAGAGCGGCCGGGCCGGGAGGCATTGTTCAGGTCTTGAAAGCGAAGGGGAGTGCCCGTGCGGGGCAGGGGCCGGGCCGCTCTGAAGCGCTCGGCTGGGCACGGCAGCAGCTGGGGGCCCCGGACCGGCTGAATGACCGGGCGCTCACCGGCTCGCTGCCGGGGAGGGCCCTTCCCGGGTCCCCCATGCTCTGCCTCGCTGCGGCCCTCACCCCACCTGTTGCTCGCTTCCAATCCCGAGCTGGCCGTATGTCCCCGGGGCGCCCCGGGGATCTCCTCCCGCTCCCCGCCGCGGCGGGCGAGAGGCGGCGGGGGAGGCGGTGTCAGGCCGCGGGGCGGGGCGCGGGGTTTGGGATGCGCGACAGCTCGAGTGGCCGATGCGGAGCTGGCGGTCCCCCGGGGCCGCGCCGGCGGAGCCGCTGGAGGCGGAGCCGGCGGGCGGGGCGGGGCTGCGGGCGTGCGGGGCCGGCGAGCGCGGGTGTGAGTGTCGCTGCTGCCCCCGCCTCCCCGCCACCGCCCCGCCCTCCCGTCCGGCGGCGGAGCCGCACTCCAGACCCAGCGCCGGGCGGAGCGCTCGGAAGGGGTGGCGGGGGAACGAGAGGAGGAGCGGCGGAGGCGCTCACGCCAGCCCGCAGTACCCCGCAGCACTTCAGCGGACGGCCCCCGGTTCCGTGCAGGGCTCCGGCGCCCTGCGGGTGGCGTGTCCCTCGGGAGGGGAGCGGAGCGGAGCCCGTGTGCACGGAGGGGCATGGGGGTCCCGCGGCCGGAGCAGCCGAAGCGCGGGCAGCAGCGGCCGCCGCGGCGGCACCAGGTAAGGAGCGGCGCCCGCCACCGCGACCGTGCCCCGCGGGCGTGCGAGTGCCTTTCCTCCTGGGAAGGGCTCGGGAGCACTTCGGGGAAGGGGGTGCTGCGAGGGCAGACCCATCTCCTCTTCCCTCAGGTGCCTTTGGGAGGGAGGCTCGGTTTCTCCGGGCTCCGCGGGAGGACGGAGGGCTGTGGCGGGTGGCGAAGCGGCGGGGAGCCGCGGGCCCCCCTTCCCCAGCGTCGCCCCCTCCTCGCCCCGGCCGCAGCCACCCCGCCCCGGCGCGGCGAGCACCGTGTGGCGGCCGGGGCGACTCGCTCCCACACGTCGCCTTTATAAATAGCGATGCGATCCGCCCCATGGAGAATGGCCGCGGGGGTGGCGGGGGTGTCCGCCGGGTCGCCAGTCACCTGCGGGGCGGTTCTGCCGCCGGCTGCGGCAGCCCGGGCATCCCGCTCCCCTCTCCGAGAATAATGGCAATTACGGAGCAAGTTTGCCCGGATCGGACATCTCAGGGGAGAGGTGCTGTTCAGAGCGGGGACGGTGCAGCGGGGACGGCCAAGCGCTTGGGGTAGCAGAGGAAAAGCCTCTTCAGCTCGCGCAGTTTCCTTAATATAATTTAAATCCCCCTTTTTTATTTATTTTTTGTTTTATTTTTGGTTGCTGGGTACAAGGCGCAGGCTGCATCCTTTTGCACTCTTTGTTGTCTTGTAATACTCCGATGGCTGTTCAGGGCTCCGTTCTCCAAACTTCGATTGGTTAAATAGCAGCCAGCTCGGCTCAACTTCGCCTCAGATTTTGTGTCGGTGGCTTCGCAGCCCTTGTGTGCTGGGCGGCAGCGCTCGGCTGCGCTGTGAGCGCCCCTGTGAACGGGGAAGTAGCGTTATGCAGGCTTGACAAAGGCAACTCCGAAGCTGACAAATTACAGATATGGCTGTTAAGGTTCACGAAGTAGGTCGGTAAACTACCTTAGTACTTGGTGCTACATTATTTTAATACATCGGTAGTTTGAATTCTTGCTTTCAGCCTGGCTTTTCTAGAGGAAAGGAGTTTGTTTCGGGTTTTTTTTAATTATATAAAAGACATACAAAGTTAAAGGGAATTGCACAAATTGTACATTTTCCCGAGCTCTTTTGTGCGCAGTTTTCACTTCTGAAAGTTAACACTAGATGGCTTTCTTATATCAGCTATCCTGCAGGGAAGGAAAGCATGTAATCTGTCTCTGCAGCCTGCTATTTCTGTTTTTGTCTATTTTTTTTTTTTTTTTCTTCTTCACGTGAATAGTAAACTATCTTCTGGTCTGTTCTGCACTGAGAAAATTTGAAGCTTGCTTACTTGCTGACATAATTCGTTGTTTTGATTAGTTCATCTTGCTGCTTTTGACTTTCTTTAGGTATTAGTAACACACATAAAATAAAGTTTGTTTAGTTGGAAGGTAACTCTGCATAATATTTACGTTGCTATAAAGGAAGGCAGCTGGATAATGCAGGATGTTTGGAAATGGGGAAAAGCTAATAATAAAAGCTAATAATTCAGTCTCAGTTGTTACTTTGTTTGAGGGACTTATTTTAAAAGGGACCATAGTGCATTAATATTGTCTGTTCAGCTATTTTTCCTCTAGATTCTGTACCTGGCTGCCTTAGACTGAAACGTTTTGGAGTTGAACTCAGAAACATAGTGCTTCTCAGCCTGCTGGATACAGAAATGTATAGGCTTGATGCCTTATTACTCTATTTCTTGTGTTTTTACAAAACCATGCCTTTTGTCAGTGGGAATGTATCATTTGCCCTCCATTCGTTTCTTTGGTGGTAGCTCCAAAATATTTCAATCTTCAAATTTGATCTTTGAAATATCTTTTATTATTAATGCAAACGTGCTTAAATCATCAAGAGCTCTAATGCATTATAGATATTTAAACATCACTTAGGGTCCACAACAGTTGATTTATAATTTATGTAGCATTCATATAAAGCTAGATTTAGAGAGGTCTCTGAATGTATTGTCTTGGTTTTGCATGCCCAGTGGGTTACCTTAGCAGGTCATGCAGCACTTAGATGTAAGAAGAAGGAATGCTTGTAAGGATGCCAGACTGTTTCACCAATCCTATTGGATCAATTAAAGATCATTTCATTCATATATTCCAAGGATATAATGTGAAGCTTAGAACCAAACAAAACCTCAATTCTTTGTAGCTGGTATTTGCTTACTGTGCATATCAGAGTATTTTTAAAGGTTTGCATTTCATTTTCCTGAAACAAAGATAATATGGTCTTCTTTTTGTAGGCATTTACTGACATGCCATTACTCAAGTGCATTGTGAAATACTCTTGCAAATGAAGAGAGTCAAATGAGGAACTAAGCAAAGCAGTGGTCAAACAGGCAAAACCACCCCTTTATATTTTTGCTTCTTTTGACTTTTATGACTGAACCGAGGCAGTTCGCTTTTCCACTTCCAGCTTCATACTGGACATAGGCAGGCATTGCACCTAAGCTCTTTATCTGCAGATCACCTGTTCAAACAGCAGGAGAAAGGAAGTATTTTCTCCTTGCCTTGGCTGGAGTTACATTTAGATGGTTGGATGTTAAAATATTTTCAGTAGGTTCCTGCCTTTTACTGCTGAGAGATCTAGTTTGGTAATATAGAGGGAGAAATGCTAGGCTATTATGATGATACAAGTTACAGATTGTGGAAAGAGGGTGGGGCACTAGGTTGTCTAGTTCCTCACGTTAGTCATCCAAGATCACCAACAGTAGCTGTTTTGACAGCTTGAAATGAAATCAGGGTTTGACAAATGCTCTCTTCTCTTTTCATGCAATTTTTACTTTGCAGTTTAAAATGCTTTGCAATTTAAACTGGGTTGTGGATCAACCACAGTGAAGTGAAGGTGGCTGTTTATTTTCTGTACGTTGCAATACTGTCCTCGGAGTTGAAGATTTTTTTTGTATTTGGTAACATAATTTATATATGATTCTTTAAAATGTTACCTCTTGCAAAGTCAAGACCAACTTCTGTTTATCTCTTTATTTTCAGCACAATTTTCATCCTTTCATAAACCTGGACAGTTTATGATGTTTAAGGTAGGAGTACCCCTGATAGTCTTTTTCAGTCCTGGTTTTCCTACCTGAGAGAAGAGTGTGAGAACTGTCTACCAAATCAAATAATCCAATAAGAAGAATTTATGAGGGAATTTGTATTTAGTGGATTGAAAAGTATGTTTCACAGTTGTTTGTTTGCTTGTTTGTTAAACAGTAGTTGTTTACATAAGTTGCATTAAGAATAACATTAATTCCTGATGGCATTCAATGATGATGTCATACGACTGGTTAGATTTTTAAGAATTGTCGGGATTTCACATGAATAGCTGTCTTTTTAGTTTGTAGTGAAAGAGCAAACTTAATGTTAGATGTCTGATTCGTCCTGACAGAAGTAAATGAGAGAGAACCTGCCTTCCTTTGTAGTAAATCACTGACCCTGGATTTAAAGCCACTTTGAGGCATAATTGAATGAGCAGAAGATTGAAAAGGATTATTATAATTGGTGATACTCTTCTAGTTTTTAGTTAGACAGGACAGCAGTAGGCAGAAATGTCATTGTGATTAGTTTGTACCATAGTTCTTACTGGAAGATATGTAGGCTCTTGTTTGGATCATGAAACTGTAATTACATCAGCAGTTAGCTACTCAAGATTTATAAGTGGATTCTTCTGGTTTTCTGGAATTTCTTAAATAATGAGCAGTGCATACATAATTAAAGGTTTTGTTTCAAAAAATGTCTTGAATCCTCATGGAGGTAATGTTCTGAACATGTAGTAAACGTAAGCAGCTGCTGTCACGTCTTTTTGGACATGCAAGCAAACAGCTTTATTGGATTCAATGCTTGTAAGACATTTTAAGAATGGTAGATGTTTGAAATGAAGCAGGCATTTATTTTAGTGCTGTTAACTGGGGATTCTCTGTTCCTTTGAAAAAAGACCTGTAACTACATTTTTTTTTTTTTTTTAAAGCTGTGACATGTAATGTAAAAAGATACCGTAGCTATTTTTTGAAAGTGAGGGAATCTAGAAGGCTGGAGGAGCAGTAGTAAATTGGCTTGTAGTAGCTGGGAGGCTGGAAGGTGGCAGTAGCTGAAGTTGTCTGGCTGCCCCTCCTCCCAGCAGCTTAAATAAAAATTCTGAGCACAGGGCTTGGAGTTTTGCCATTGAGTTTGAATCTTTTCTTACATAATGTCTTCATTTTTTGTTCTGGATCCTGCAAAGTTGCATACCCAGCTCTGCAGATATTTGTGTTGTTTGCTGTTTCTCCTTTCCTTCCCCTCTCCCATCGCTGCCTGAATTCTCACTGGCATAGTGGCTATGGATTGTGTGATAACGCCTGCCTGCATTTATGTGTATTGTGTGTCCTCTAACATAAATCCCATCAAATCATTTTCACATAACTTACATCTGAAAAGTCATATTGTGAAATACCTATGCTTCAAAGATTACCTAAAAGATTAAAGATTCAAAATAAAACTCATAAAACTCATCAATTTCCCTTCCATTTCTATTTAGGCTCAGCAACTTTTTTTTTTTTTTAAACTTGATACAAACTGTGATGAAATGATAGAACCATTTTACAAATTACAGGAACAACAGATTACAGTACATAAAAGTTTTACTTATGGTTTTTATTAGGAAAGGTACTCTGAGAACATTAGCCATTCTGTGGCAGGTTAATTTAGAGTCAATAAAATGTGTTTTAACACCTTTATAAAATTTTTCTTATGGTTTAGCATTTTTTGGTGTTTTGTTTAAGTTCCCTTTCTTTTTTTACACTTGTTTGTTCCATATATATGAGATGGAAAGGAGATTCTGGGCCACCTTGTATTCAGTTTTGGATTTTTATAGTAACTTCATTCAAATCTGATAAATTGTAAAGGGATGTGACAATGAAATGGCAATTAAGGTGAGGGCAGAGTGAAACATTTGTAAGTATTGTTATAAGTGCACGTAGTGTTAGAATGTTTTCTGCTAGTTTTTTCCCTTTTATAGGGTGGAGTAAAAAGAAGTACTGAAATTAATAGTTAGCAAAATAGTCACTACAAAAAAGCAGCTCTATTTCCTATATTTTGTGACCAAAGTGTTTGTGAAAGATAGGACATTTCAGGCAGTTAGGGTTTTTCCAGGTCTGTTGTTTTGATTCTTTTTTTCCACCTGAGAGTTGCAAGTTATTTAATCGTTCTACTTCTCTGGTCGTTCTCATTTGTGGCTTTCTGTTCAAAACTAATTATTTCCCACCTTTAGATACCTAAAATGCATTCAAGGAAAAGAGCACTTCTCTGCTTCTAGTATTTTTCTGGCTTCTTAGCACTGAAAATGAGTACCTCATATGCTTTAGCGTTAAATCCTATTGTAATACTAATGGGACACAAAGTGGAAAAATAAGTGTTGGGGGGGGAAAAAGGGAACAGAAGAGTGTGGCTGTGTCTGTTCATACATTCTCATGCCTAATGTGCATATCATCTACAGTGTGTAAGCAAGCATATATATTTTGCTGTGCTGGTCTTGCTTATTGCAGTGCCAGCTGCTCTTGAAGAATTAAGAGCAGTTTACAGTGATCAGGTTGTCTGTAGTGTTCTGCTATAGTAAAGTAAGCCTTGGTTTTACTTGGTAAGGTTGTCAGGACAACAGCTTATTATTCTTGCTCTTCTTGGTGTTTCCCTATAGCAATGGAGGGAGCTTTTTTCAAAGGGAAGTGGCTGCCTTGCCTCACTGGGCTGCAGGATTGCCAGCTGTGATTTGGGTTCAGCAGGATGCTCTGGGATTGTTGTGTAAAAATTCTAATTGATGATGAATGCAAACCCAGAATGAGAATAATTTTTCTTCATTGGACTAATGTAAAACAACCCATTGTATTTACAAACCCATGGCCTATTTTCTCCATGGTATTGTCATTAATCTTCTGTTCTCTTCCATCTGAGGCTCAGAGAAAAATGTTTGAAATTTGACAAGTATGGAACTTGTGATAAGAGTTGAGACAAGGTAGGAATTAGTTTAAAGCTGTGTTATGTCAGTGTGCTACAGTCTGACGCTGGAGCTAACGAGTGAAATCAACTGGGGGTTTCTATTAGGTTCAGTTTGTGATTGACAAAAGCACATCGATTGTGAGTTTTGTTTGACAAAAGCATCAGAGGAAGTTGGTGTTCAGTGATAAGCCACACAGTAACTGTTGAGGTGTGGGCATTTTGAAGAGCTACTGTTCTATTCTTGTTACATGGTAAATTAGAAAAAGAATGCATGTTGTTAAATACAGCAGACTAAATGGCTACAAAGTCATACTCTGAGTATGGTCTTTGTACGCAAGAGGGACAAATATTTTCAGCTGCAATAATTTTCAGATTATTGGGATGTTCAGGGGTGGGAAACTTGTGGGGATATTCAGCAGGGAAGATCACAGGAAGAAAGCTTTTAAAGGACTGAGGATTTTTAAATTATTATTTCATAAAACATGCTAAAACATGAGACTTGTTTTGGCACTTCCATGACCTCCTTTATATTATTGTTATAGAAGGATTCCTTAGTTTGATCCAAGTTCTTTGAGCTGTGTTGAGCTGTAGTAGTCAATTAAGTGATGTCCAGATACTTAAAATCCTTTTATCAAAACTGTAACCTTCTATTCCAAATTCCCTTTTCAGACAATTGAAACAATAGTCCATTCACAGAATAATTTGGCAGAGATACTTAGGGAACTACATTCAGTCCTGGAAGCTGCCTAGCAGAATTAGAAACTATTTGGAGAAACCTGTTTGTTTTCAAAACATTCTCTCCCTTGTATGGTTACCATTTTTTTGAGGACAGATGCTCCAGAGGTGGGTGACTTCCCCCTCTCAGATCCTCTGCTGTTTCCATCCCCTCCCCAAAAACTATTTTAGTATCTTTGTACATGCCTTTGAATCACACAATCTTGTTTGCATAAGAAACAATGTCAAAAGGTTATTTTTAAGGTTGGTGAGATGAGGTGGAGTAAATATAGTGATTTGTGTCATCTCTAACAGTGTGAGAACAGGTTTGCTCATTTCCAATTCTCTTTAAATGTGGAATTTGAGCAGTTTGTTACAAGAAGGAATCAGAATAGTTGAGATTATCTAAATTGGTCAAGAGCTGTACAAGTGGTTACTCAGAGTGCTACACGGAAAAACCTCAAATATAAATTGAGCTCAAATGCTTTCTATATAGGGTGAAGTTTCTAGTGATAGACCAGAGGGTTTTACTGACATTCTGAGCCAGGCTGCTTAACCTGGACCCCTGGAAATCATTGCCTCTGGTGGAGATTTCTGAGAGTGAAAGGCAGGCACTGCTTCATTAGTCTGTGAGATTGTCAGATTTGGTAATTTTGCTAATGTCTGCTTCTGTCACACTTGGAATGCTTTGTGCTTTTCCTCTGTGGTTGTTTAATCTTTGAAATGAAGTTTCTAGGAGCATAACTACCCTTGAAACTTTATCTGTCAGATTCTGCTGAGTCAAATATGCTCAAGAAATCTTGAGGTGGAGGGAGTTGTTGCACTGTATGACTGCATAAGCCTTGTTTGCTTAGGAAATAAAAGTTGATGACCATTCTTTTTGTTATATTGATCTGCAGCAAATAGATACTACATTTGAAAATTTTGTTTTTACTTTGTATTTTACTACTGCATTTTTTAAAGTATTGTTACATATATAAGATTACATTAAAACTATCAGTGTACAGAGTGTACTTTTCTGCCTGGTAATGCATGTCCAAACTGTATTTTTTTACGCACAAATTGCTCATTGAGTATCTGCCCTTGCTTTGTGTGCCCAAGTGTTAAAATAGAATATTTACATATATACATTATAATAATTCTTTCTCTTGTGGAAAATAGGTGCTTAATAGTAATGTTTTTCTCTTTCTTATGTAGGCTGTACCCAACAGTATCAATATATTCCTATCCACTCATTTTCCAGTGTTCAGTAGGCCTTTAGGTCAGAGGTGCTTTAAGTTGCAAGTTAGAGATTTTCTTTTTTTCTATGTCATCTGTCTCAATTGAATGTCTCAGTACAATTGTATGTATTCTTTATAGCAGCTACAGTAATCACTAGTAATCACTGCAGGGAAAAGTAATAATAAATATCTAAAATCTGTTAGGTATTTGTCTCTGTGGCATAACAGCCGGGTATAAGAATGGTTTATATTGCAGAGTCATTTTTTTTCAATCTCAGCAAGTGTTGTCTTCTGTGGGTGTGAGCATCTGCTCAACTGGAACTCCCCTAAGTAGAGGGCAGTGTATCTGTGGCAGCTCTAGGTATAATATTAATCAATTAAATTGATAAATAAGTCTCAACTTCCTTTAAGAAATTATTTGTATTGCTTTGTTTGTTACAGTGTGAAGTCTGTCCTATTTTGTGATTCGTGTATAAAGTGGATGATGACTTTAGGTTTCCTTGGTTAGGTGATGGAATTAGTTTTAATTTTCATGGACTATATTTACAGATTCTAAAACTTAAATCCATTCATTATGTATGTTTCATACATAAACATATTTTTCTTTACTTCTGTGTTTTCTTCCTTATTAGGAAGGAATCTACTGGAATTGTTTTTGGTTTGTGTTCAGTTTTATTTTCCTCTTTTCCCTTAAGCAGTAATTAAAATCGCCTTGTGTGAAGTTTCTGAAATCTTTTATATACTTATTTGTAGTTGTGGGACCTTTCTGTGTGCTACTGAAACTGTAAATGCCATCAGATTAGATTTAATATTGCTTAAGGCAGTTGGATCATCATTTATCTTCAGTTTATCCAGGCTGTTAGCATGATTGTCAGGCTCAAAGCATAGCACTTAATGTTTTGTTTTCCACCTGGAGACGAGTTACAAGTGGAGCATTGTACTGGGACCTGTTTTGTTTAGTACTTTGATCAGTGATCTGGAGGAGGAGATGAAGTGTATCCTTATCAAATTTGCATGTGACATCACATTGTGGGAGTAGTTGACATATTAGAGGACAGTGCTCTGCAGCTGAGAGAGGCTGGTGGAATGGCCCATGATGAGCCCCCTAACATTCCACAAGGCTAAATGCATCTTCTTCCCCCTTGCCACAGGAAGGGGTGGGGAGTGACTTCTTGAGAGGACAGCTCTGCTGGAAGAGACCCACAAGTCAGCATGTCAGGCTTTGCTGGCAGTGACAAATGCCAGCAGCATGATAGGCTGGATAAGCAGAAGCAGAGCCAGTGGATTGCAAATACTCAGTATCCTTTAGGCGACCACTTCGGATATACCCCATCCAGTTTTGGTTGCCCAAATACATTGAGTAAATTGAATCTAAATCAGTGGAAAGCCAGGAAAAAGAGGGGCTTGGAGTACATAAGGAGAGGCTGAGAGAAATGGCTTTGCTCTGCCTGGGTGTCAGAAAGCTCAGGGGATGCTTAATGGATGCCTCAGAAAGTGCTACCTAAGAGCCAGGCCCTTTGCAGGGGTGTATGACAGGAGAAACAGTGGCAGTGGTCACAGATTAAAACGGGTGGGGTTCTGATTTGGCAACTGCAAATAAAATTTACCCTAAGGACAGTGAGGAACTTTAATAGGTAACACCGGTTGTCAAATCTACATACTTTTAATGCTTTTTAAGAATAGGCTGGGCAAAGCCCTAAGCAAATCAGTCTGAATACAGTGCTATTGTGGCCTCTAGTGTGAATTAGTCTATGAAATATCACAACTTTTTTCGTGGTATCAGTCGCTCTGATGATTGAGAATTTTAATTGATTTTCCAGTATACTGTGATTCCACTTTAAAGTATTACAGAATCTTTACAGAATTTAGGTTTTTTCTTTAAATCTTTAGGTTTTTTCCAGGTTATTCCAGGTTCAGCTTGAGGTGGGAAAAAAATACACGTTCCTTGGGCTGTCCCGTCTTCTATCCTCCCTTTTCTCCTCATGAAGGCAGTATGGCTGTTATATAAATTCTTAATGGAAAGATCATAGATCACTATCTTGTAATGGTGACTTTTTCTGTTGCAATATTGTGAAGATCTTTGTGCGAGACTCATTATGGTCTTGTATTACAGGTTCATATTATATATTGGTTTAAACCAGTAGACGAGAATTCCCAAACACATTGTTGGCAGTTAAATATTTTTTAATTATAGAACTTAACAATAAAATAATTGCTTAAAGACAATAGCGTGTCCTTTCAGTTTTGGAGTCAGATATACTTTGCTAACCTTGTCACTGAATTTTAAAACATGATTAGCAATACTAGATTTTGAATGTGTGAATTTCTATTGAGGAATTCCATTGGATCCCTTCCAAAAGATTGTTTTAGTGTTAAAAAGCAGGATGTGAATTTGAAACTGGCTCTCAGCAAGTCAAACTTAGATTTGTATTTGGTTCTTTTGCTTTGACTACTAATTCTAGTACTAATTTTAGAAACTTGAGATAACCCACATTAGAGGTACCATGTGTCTGGGAAAAAGTCTGTGGTTTATCTGAGTATTTAAAAGTACAAATTAAAATTGTTCAGTTCTGAAAACATCTTCTGTTTCCTTTTTTTTTTTTTTAATGTACAGCCTTAACCTCCTAGTTTCATTAGCTATAAACAAGAGCCAGCAGAACCTCAGAAGTTTGAGATCATTCCTGCTCTTGCTGGTCCAGCTTCACAATGGTTACACTTTTAAGTATTTCTGTGTTTACCGAAGCATGAACCAGACCCTCAGATCCCTGTTTTGATTTTTAGAATCCATTTTATTAAGTGTTTAAAATTTCAGGCGTTTGTATGACATTCAGCTTCAGTATGAAAGAAGTTGCAAATACGTGCTGAGATAATCAAAACAAACAGGAAAGGGAATGGAAAGAATTTCCTTTAGGGTAAAATTCCTTAAAGTTGAAATAACCCTGATAGTGCTTGTCAGTTTGGCAGGGAAAGTTGGGACTTGCCTTCTGAAGATTTTATTTTGCTGAAAATGGAAGAACATGTAAAAGCTCAGTCAGATGTCCTTTTTGTGCCATACTTTCAGCAAAAAATGAATTAAAATATTAATTCTATCAAACTTATGAATCTCCAAAATTGTTGCATTAAGACTGATGATAGGTACAGATTAGTATCTTGTAAAACCTTCAGAACTAAATAATTCATTAGTGCCTTTAAAAAGTCTTGTTCATTGGCATTTTATTTTCAGAGCAGGTCTAAGCTTTTGGAACTAATCTCCTGATCTTTCCACTTAACAATATTTTGTTTGCATGATGGAGAAGTTTTAGAGAATGCAAAATATATTCCTTTGTCATGAAATGAACCCAAATAAAAGGTTTACCTTAACATAAACTTTGTTTCTTGTTCTGAATGCTATACAGTGTGAAAGAGTAAATGAGAAATGGAAGTTAAAAAGAGCACTGCTGAAGCTGATGTGCTTTACGAAAATTTAAGGTGAATATTTGAGAAGGCAAATAGCAAGATGAAACGAAGTTTATGGAGTAAACACTTCTCAGTATTCAGGAAGTAAGTATTTTCCCTAACTTGTTATGAGTTGGACAGAATTATAAAAATACTATGTCTTCATTTTGTCAAGTTCACTCAAGCTGAGTAATCTGAGATGTGGTTACTCAGTGGGAAGTGTACTTAAATGAACAAGAAAAAATGAACAAAACCCACCAAAACCCCCACACTATTAAGGAAAGTCATTGAGAGTTGTTATTCTGCAGGTTTAAAAGCATTACATCAGCTGCACCTATTTTGCTCTTTAGGTTTTTTCCAGGTTATTCCAGGTTCAGCTTGAGGTGGGAAAAAAATACATGTTCCTTGGGCTGTCCCCTCTTCTATCCTCCCTTTTCTCCTCATGAAGGCAGTATGACTGTTATATAAATTCTTAATGGAAAGATCATAGATCACTATCTTGTAATGGTGACTTTTTCAATGTTTAATTTTTGTGGCTTTTGCTTGCTCTAGTAGTTTAACTCACAGATTTCATCACATACCAGTGTTTTGGTTACTTCCACCAAAATAAAAACATGGCTTGCTATATTTGATTTGTATTTTTCTGTTTCTTTACTGGGTTTCTTTTTTGTTCATTTAAAATAGCTTTCAGCAAAATTGCAACTAATTGCCAGCAGCCCAGCTGATTTATAGCAGCAATATAAAAATTCTCATAGTCAAGCTGACCACAATAAAACCTTGCAGTTATGAGATATTATGAAACCTAAAATCTGAGCTTCTAATACAATGTTTATGGCCTTCAACCTTTTTGGCAATAAATTAAAAAAAGAAATCTGTTTAGAATGCATTTTTTCCTTAAACTGTAATGACATAATTTCTACTCTAATGCTTTTCTCCTCCTACATAGTCTTTCATTCTGCAGTTTTAAGTTTTCATCCCCTTCACTTGTGCTCTGTTCTGTCTTCCACACCCTTCTGCTGTCTTGCCATTACCCACTTGCGGGACAAAAAATGACTTTTCTTTGTTTCAAAAGCATAGGCCTATTCAGCTGTGGTACAGCTGAATAACTCACAGAAACCCTGTGTGGTTTACTGTGCCCAAAGGGCCAGTGTTGGCCCTTTGGAAGCTGGAGGCAGAGCACACCTCCTGGTGAAAGACAGCTGGCTGTCAGCTCCTGGGCACCTTCTGGCTGGGAAGTGTGTGCTCAGACTTGCATCCTACCCATAAGGTGTCACGTTTATTGCTGCCAAGAGGATGTGATCCCAGCCCCTGAGTAGTCCAGTGCCACAGGTTGCCCCTTGACCACTGGCAAATTGCAGAAATTCAATTTCCAGCTGTGCATTTTAAAAGAATGGAGTATGGAGTAGAGCAGTAGATGGAGTATGTTTTTTAGACATAGGGAGTGTTCTGTCCTTTCAAACAACTTGGACTTTAAATGATTTTCTATCTCAGCAGTTAGATGAAATAAAAACATTACAGGAGGTTCCAAAGACCAGAAAGTCTGTGTATAGTTCACAAAGATGGTGGTGGAGGAGAGGGCTGGAGAGGAATTGTTTGTTTAATGGACTTCAAATGCCTCAATACATTTCAGGATACAAGTCTTGTTATTTTTTTTTTTTTTCCTCCTATTTAATACCTATAGGACTACCTTTTATCATACGGATGATGTAATAAAATGAATAAACTGTATGATCTTTGGGTATGGTGGCAATGAAAGCCTCTTGAGCTTTTACGTCATCAATTATGGAATACTTTGACCGAAAGATTTTGTCTCATGTAGAATCAGGGGGTTTTCTTATTTTAACATCTCACCTGAAATATAGAGTTAGTAGATACACTCTGTAAGTTTTTCATAAAATTAATGATAACTCTGCTATCCTTAACAGAAATAGCTTCACTTTTCCTTTTTCTTCTCTTCTATGTGACTACAATAGCCACTGGTATGTTTTAATATTATCTTTGTAATCGAAGATCATCAATTTGTAGAACTTCCACACTGTGAGTACATGGAGAAACTAAATTAATAAAGATTCCCCTACCTTATTAGAAGAGTTGATTACTCACGTTTAAGAGGCAAGAAAGTGTAAGGCAATGTTTTCTTAGAAGTTAATATATTAATGATGGTTTCTCTCCACAAACTGATGGGCTGTATAGTAGGTGGATATTTTTGCTATTGAGGCAGAGTGAGAAGACCAATGGATGAAAACACATGGGAAATATGAAAATATCAATTATGAATACCTTCATTTAGACAAAATGCTCTGGTTTTGTTAGATTAAAAGAATTGTTCATCTGAAAGAAAATAAGTCACTTTACACTTCATAGTTATATATTGAGCACTAGATTAGATGAATTTAGATGGTGGGTTTAGATTTTTTTTTCCTTGTATCCAATGAATCCTGGTCAGTTCTTTCCTGACTGCTGTTTGATAATTACAGATGGGAGTGCAGCTCTTACATTAAGCAAACTTCAAGCTTGCTTTGTATGTCTTTTCCCTATATTTTTTTCCAAGACTAATTTTCCATTATTATATTATGAATAGTTTATAACAAAATGATGGCCTGTTTGTGTAGTAGTCCACAAGTGAGTAACTACTCTGAATGCCTTAACCTTGTGGCCTTCACAGAACAAAAAATGTCTGAAACTTAATGCTGTCTTTTGTGATACAGGGATACAGGAGGAAAAATAAAAAACTTGCAAAGTGAGTCTCTCTTTGTACTGAACTGTCAGTGCCCTGCTTGGCTGATAGAGATTCTTTTCAGCTGTCACTTTCAGTACAAAGGGGACAAAGCCTGTGCCTGGACTTACTCTCACTGTTTTAGTCTGATTTTTGTCTAAAGCAGAGTCTGATGCCTGCAAGATTATCGACCATTTTTCCCATCAGAGTGCCAAGGTCTAGAATCCTGACCTTTCTGTGTTTCCTAAGTTCATGGTCAGTTTTTAAAGTATGTTTTTTTCAATAATTAACACTAGATACTATTTTTCTCTTGTGTGAGGGAGTAAAAAAATTGTCAAGCAGAAATATTCTGCTCTCTTCGTACCCAAAGAATATTACATGGCCTTTTATGTTCTTTTCTTTTTGTTCGTTTCTTTTTGTCTGTGCTTCTTAGATGTAGTTATACTTTAAAGTACTTTGGTTTTCTGCAAAAAGCAGTTATGTACCTTATTTTTCTTAAAAGTGCGAGCTGCTTAAAAATCTTACAAATGATAATCATGATAGAAACAAGAAATACTATCCCTTAGTTAGTGGGAAGGGGGAAGATGTACTGGGTGATATTTAGGATATTTGTGATAGAGGGAAAGCATGTATACTGTGATTGAACAGTTGTCTTGAGCATGAATTTATATAAAACAAAACAACAGTAATGATCTTGGTTAGGGAATAGGGAAGTTAGTTTTTGCCACATGTGAGAGGGGTGAGTGGCTTTGACGTGTATTTTTGGGTCCATGTGCACACATCTGAAATGTAGAAAGAGAAATAAGACATAACTGTGAGTGACTGTTTCATTGTCTGGTCCAAGTGGGCAAAAGAAGCAAAGCTCTCAGGTCTGAAACACAGCACTGATGAGACTTCTGTTGTTGATCATGGGTTTCTAAGTCAGCAGAACAAGACAGTTTATCCTTAGTCTGTGATGTTTATGATTTAGAGGTTTTTTGAGTTTTTTTGATTGCTAGGTGTCTACTCCTGGTAGAAATATTATACTGTTTTTGGCTGCAGATTTTTATTACTCTTTCATTTTATTGCAGTTTTTAGTGTGAAATAAATCATACAACATTAATGGGTATAAATTGTTTTATATATATATATATAATTTTTAATGAAATAAAACTGTGTGGTGGCAAACACAGTTTCAAAATATTTGGAAATCAATATTTAACTCCAGTCTTCTTCCTAGGAGCAATTGAAGCTTCATAATAGAAAGCTTTGTCTTAGTTTAGTTTTGATTCAATGGCTAAGATAAAGGACGTGTTTCTACAACTTCAACAGCCTTGAAAGTTTGTTTCAAGTTAGGTTAAATGCCTCTGATTTACTGAATTTTTTAACAGGACCAGAAGTCTGTGCCCACAACAACCTGGCAGACCAAGGTGCTGGATGAATGAGGGAGACTTGGTTTTGCGGCAGAAGATGCGGCATGGCCTGGTGCTGAAGCTGTGCTCTGCCTTTACTGGGTAGCAGAATACATGAAGGTGCAGAGCCTTCTTTGTTGCCTTTCTCAAATGACATGTCTGTACATTTGGGTATAAAAGACAGCAAGAAACTTGGTGTCTTTTTAGGTCCCAGTCAAAGTACACAGCATCCATTATTTAATTTGCATTATCTCCTATGCATGGACTATGAGTGTGAACCTCAAATAAGAGCTACTATAACTAATGTTTGGGGAAAAAATATTAAAATCTGTGACTTAAAAAACACACATTGAGAGAATGAGTTGCTCTCTTTGTACAAATGTAGTAATTAATTTTCTTTTACAGAAAACTTATTTGAATATGTTGATATTAGCTGAATGTAGGCTCCTAGTTTTATGTTTTCATTTATTTTGATTTACTTAAATAAATATGTCCAAAATCTGCTTACTGTTGGTTTATTTAGACATAGATTAGGTCATATCTGAATCGTGTTGAAATCTGTTAAATCTTAACTGGTGTATTTTAAGTTGAGCGTAAATGCCTTTTTAAACACTGTTTTTATTGCTTTGATGTGTATTGATATCTAAACCTTGTAGATGTGTGTAGAAATATGGGGAGGGGATTTGTCTTTTGGACAACTTTTTTTTTTGTTCACTGCTGCCATAAGGGGCTATTACTCCATTTCTCAAATATTTAATATCTGTAACTACTCCACAGGTAAGGACATTTATGTAAGTTCAGAAGCAGATGGCATTTTTAAATACACAAACCCAGGGTCTATCCTACTGAAGGAGAAAAAACTACTGTAAATGGCACACGGAGAAGTGAAAATGTTATCCCTGCTAATTATTCAACAATCTAGATGTGCTGCATTTTTTTCTTTTCCCCAGGCAGTAAAATCTAAAACAAATCCCTGAAAAACGCCGCTTTCACATATTTCTGGTACAGCAAACAAACCTGGTTCTTAGCAATTTTTTGTTTTACAGGAGGCATGCTATTATCTGTGTCTCTCCTCATCTCTCTTCTCATGCAGTAGTGCCTTTGGGAGGCTTCTAGTTTGATTGGCAGGCTGGCATATTTAGGCATGTCTGAAATACATGCTGTGTTCTTTGTTCAGAACCATACGAACTGTGCCATATTTGAAATAAGTCACTGAAGTCTCATCTGCATGAACAATGACCTTAAGAATTTAAACTGGAAAATTTGTACAGTCAGAAGTCCCTGGTGGGGACTTCTTTATTTTATTGTAATAGAAGAGAAAAAGAAAAGTATGTGTCAAACATAAATGGAAAAGTAATCAAAATGAGGTATTCCTGACCAGTATCTAAGCTTTAGTTTTAAGTTAGCTTTGGTTTTGCCATTCAGTAAAGAATGACTGGAAAAAGGTCTGGGAAAGAATAGTAGAGGTAATTGCCCACATTTTAATTCCTTTGTGAAGGAGACTTCTCTGCAGGTGTATCAGGGAGATGGAGGGGAAGAGAAACAAAACGAAACAAAAATCCTCAATCAAAACCAACAACTTCCCTTGCCCCTCCAGCAGGTTGTATCAATTATTTGTTTAGTAACAGTTCAAGAACTTTGGATGAGTGTAAGGGTGGTGAACAAATTTTTTGTTTCTTTCTTTTGGTCAGTCTCTCTTAGTTTGAAAGACAGGCGTCTGCTAGGGAAGGCAGGAGCTTCCACTGTCATGGAGAATATAAACCCCTTCTCTCTGAATTGTTACAATTTTGAAATTAAGGGGCTCTCAGGCAAAGATAGGAGGATAGGAATAACGGAATAACAGTTCTTTATTAGGCTGTATAACAAGGCAAACAGAACAACAATAACTCTGGCATTAGCAACAAACAGAACCAGGGAACCAGTCGCAGTTTTCTTGGCTGCTGGCGCTTTCCCCTTTGGTGCAGTTATCATCACAGCCGGCAGCAGTGAGCCAAAGCCCCGGGGTGCAGGAGGAGACGTATCAGAAGCTCAGTGGCAGTAGCTGGAGCCACGGAAACGTCCCAGCAAGGCAGGAGGTGCCGGACACGGAGTGGGGAAATCCAGAGCAGGAGCAAAGGAACAGCGGGCGTGGGGCAGCAGCGGCCCGTCTCCCAGCAGGGCAGGGAGAGGCACGGATCAGAATTCCCGTGGTGTGAGAGCAAACAGTGGTGGGTCTCTCAGGGCTGAGCCTGCCATCCCTCCGCTGCCAAAAACTGAGAGCCCAGCCGGGCCAGCCCCCGTCCTTTACCTGCCTCTTACTCTTATGATGTCACTGTCCCTCTAAGAGAAGACTTGCGGAGAGAAAAGGTGTAGCCAGGTGCCGCACTCTTCCCCGACTTCAGCTACTCTGTTGTCTTTCACAAGTACCTAGAAGTATCCAGTAATTCGTTTCCTAGCAATTTCTGGGAAAAAGTTCTGTAAGAAAGAAACCCAACCCCCAACAAAGGCAAACAGAGTATACCCTACCTTGGCTGTAGTGTAAGTATATTGAGCTCTAGTTGAACTGGGAATCCAAAGTGTAGTGAAGATGTTTCCTTAGTCAAAAGTAATTAAAGAAGAATTAATTTATAATTTTTTTAGAGCATGTAAAGATTTTTGGTCCCGTTCCAACTTCCCAAAAATGTTTGTTCAAATCAAAGTTGTTATATAAAATTTACACTTTAATGGGCTTCTCATTAAAAAAATATGAGACAGCTCTGGTATCCTGAAATATCTGGTGCTACAACCTTCAAAAAAGGTGTTCTTCCAGTTCACTTAATGGGTGAAATTATTTTTGTCTATGACAAACTTTCATTGACTTTTGTGAAATTAGAATAAACATGTACTCAAAAAATCTGTCTTCAAATCCTGTTCATCTAAGGATACAGACAAATGTTGTTTGGGATACTGAAAGTTTTGGGCTGCTTCCAAATTAGCCCCTCTTGACTTAAGGGTGATAATATTCTTGTCACAGTATGTTACAGTGTACATACCAGCTCAGATCTTGGTACAGCTTGAAAGGATCTCTCTTAATTCTTTCTCTTCTGTTGTGTATTTGCCTTGTATATTCCTCTTTGTTTTGAGTTGTGTGTTTAATCTGGCCTATTTCACTCTACTGTTGCACCATGTAGTGAGTGTTGACTATGAAAAGCAATGGTAGTAAACTATACTAAATGGTAGTAAACTATATTCTTGGAATGAATTTGATGACCTATCATGCTATTTTTGCCTCTGATATTCTGAGGGAAATGGGAGACATTCAAATGCAGTTCTGGGCATTGTCAATCTTTCAGTGTTTTTTCAGAGTTAAGGTTGAAAGAGGACTCCAGGATTTTGAATAGGATTTTCAATCAAACACGCAAGTTCAGTGTGCAAGGAAAACAGTATGAGGCTATAACTGAATGAAGAATTAATTTCAAAATTCTGTGAACTACTTTGTTTATGTTACTGGGTATTTCAGTAGGAGAGCTGGATGAAATGTTGAAGATCTTGCTTTATGTTAAGTACCTAATTTTGGTCCCTGCATTTCAAGAGACATGTTGAGAAGCCAGAGAGGACCAAGAAGGGTAGAAGTCCTTGCTTGGAGCAAAGGAGCTGGCAGGAGAAGCTGACACAGCTAGGCTTGCTCACTCTGACAGAGAGGCAGCTACTGAGTGACCTAAGGCTATCCCATAGCTGCTTGAGGGTAGTTCAAAAAAATGATGGAGGTGAGTTGTTTCCCCTTTTGCCAGATTGGCCACAAACTGTGATAATGGTGTGTTTGGGTCAGATGTGTGGAAGCATGCTACCAGGGGGCCAGTACAGGTCCAGAACAGACTGCCTGGAGACGTGGATGAATTTTCCATCCCTGGAGATCTTGAAGATTGATCAAGACCCAGCCGTGCCTGACCATTTCCAGTGCTGATGAGAGTCCTGCTCTGAGCAGAAGATTGGGCTGCATGACTTCCAGAAGTGTCTCTCAGCCACTCCAAAACTTAAACTGATTAGGTTTTTGTTCATCCCTTAGCCCTTTATCTTTTATTACCTCATTCTAAAATTCTTTTATTACCTCATTCTCTGGATCTCGTGTGTATTTGAGAAAGCAAGCAACACTGTCAAAAAGCATATCCTACAAACATTAAGCCATTTACAAATGATATTCACAAAGCTCTACTCTTGTTTTTGAGAGAAAATAATAATAATTAAATAATTCCTCTGTGCTGATTGTATTTGAAAATCATCTTACTTTCCAAGTTTGATGAAAACAGAGCTGATAAAGAAATGCTTTGATTTTTTCCATAGTACTTAATATCTTGCTTTCTACTTAGAAATGACAAAAAATATTTTTTCTACCCCAGACAAATTCGGTGATAAATAAAATATTAAGCAGACCTTTGGAAGCAATATAAAAGAGTATTCATATTATTTCTGTGAATAGCATTCACAACACTTTGTGATTTAGTTATAGGGTTTTTTTGCCCCCATTTTATGACTTTTATTTTTTCTATCTTTCCTGCTTTTAAGCTGTTGACTTAAGTCACTTGCCATGTTCCACTCATATTTAATTGAAATAGTCAGCTACTACCTCATCATCCAGCTGTTTTTTTTTTAAATCTGCTTTTCTGTGGATAAAGTCAGTAATTTCTGGCCTGTTTAGTAACTTCAATTCCAAGCTGATAATTCACCAAAATATTGTTAATATTTTCAGCATACTTCAGCATGAGGTTTCTAATTTTTTGTGTTCGGGTGGTATCAAAAGCACTGCAAATGTCTCACTGCTGTACTCTGAAAATGCAGGGAAGTTAAGAGCCTCTGTTTCTTTCATTGTGAGATGTGGTACTCAACTTTGGTGTGGTTATACCACGCTACTCGCATTTAAGCCCTTTATCTCTTCTGTGATGAAGTCAGGCATAATAAAAGTTAAAAAACAAACAAACAAAAACAATCAAGAAAAAAAGAATATTAGAGCTAAGTGTTGAACTATTCCTGAAAATAGCTATAGTAGTTAATCTCTCTCATCTGTTGTATTTTCTATAATTGTGGTCCAGACATCATATTTTGTAGTGCCAGAATGGATATTGTTTCGTGCTCTCTTTGTGATCTTGCCTATTACATGCTTTTGCTGTGCTGTCAAAATGAGGTATTGCAAAGGGAGAAACTGATGCCTGGAGCTGAACATTGTTTCATCGGAGAAAAATAAAGGTGGGAATGAAGATGATGTTCATATTATATAGTGGGTAGCAGTGTATAGAGTGTCTTGTTGAAAATATAAATGATAAAGACTAAGCTCTGTGTTTATTACCTTTTATTAAAGATACTTATGTTCCATATTAATTACAGATTTATTGCAGATAAAAAAACATCTGTGGAAATGATGGGCATTGTGGGTTGTTCTGTTCATTTCTGACAAAATAATTTTGATGTAAAGCACAGATAGTTTCCCAGTTAAGTTCAAAAGATAAAGCTATCTTAAGCTTACCTTTTCTGTTCTTGTAATAAAAAATGTTCTTTACTTGGGGTTGTATTCTAAAGGTGGTAGAACTCTTTCAGGTCGGAGCAGGGTTAGTTTGCCTTACATCATATTCAGGATGAAGCTATAGTTGCATTTGAATGTATGTAAGAAAATTCTGATGGCCTAAGGATAGATCTGTTTATGCTTTATTAGAGAGTGTGTCAGTAGCATACATTTACTGTTCACCTTACGTGTTTCTTAGCAAGTGCTCTTTGTTATCTTTCTCAGAGAAAGGATCATCCAAAATTGCAGGTTCTATAAACAATTCTTCCCAGCAGTCAATCTGAGACTTGAGCAGACAAAAGATGAATGGATATTGCTTTTCAAATTAGTGCTGCTGTGTAATTAATTGTGCTTAATTAGCAAATCTTTCTTTAAGTATTCACAGTGCAGTGATGTAATTTGTTTTCCCAGGTAACTGATCACAAAGTATGGAAAGCTGCTTTTAACAAACTCCAAGAAATTGCATGTTTCTCTGGAAGTGTTTTGAAGCAGTGGTGATTTATCTGATGACCCTCAATCTGTCTTGGGCCCATTCAATCCTTCCAGCTGGCTTACTGTTGCTTTAAGATATGAAATGGGTGTTTAATTTATCAGTGTGCTCCCTGATAAATTAATGTTGTTCCCTGTGCTACTCAGCCAGAATAGTTTGGAAGTGCATCTACTGGGAAGGCATCCCTCCTTTGCTGCCTGTACAGGGTCTGGTACGTAGAACTAGGAGAAATGTTTACTGTGATGGGGGAATACCTATAATCTGACCTGTAGCTGGTGAGGTTCAGCCAGCAGTGGATCGAATAAGGAATCTATTCCACAGAGAGGCAAATATAACCTTGTGATAATATTTTTATATTTTATATAATTTTATATTGTGACAGCATTTGTGATAGTGTGCTGTGATAGTATGTAATAAAGTTCTCAATTTCCTTTTAAACTGGGTGATGTGTGGCCTGCAAGATGATAAGTGCCCTCATGTGCTTGACTTCTTTTAGAATTTGAATTTTCCACACACCACTGGGCAATAGAGAATTACAGATCTTAGAGAGATAAATGTAATTCTTACTATGATGGATGTTGGTATTTCTGAAACTGAAAAACAAGTGTACAAACAGAGGTGCCATGCATCTTGAACCAACACAAGTCATTTTTCATTGTCCTTGTCGCTTTGGTTTAGAATATGCAGTTCAAGAAGGATCTGTTACTGGGGAATTCCATTTTGGGTTTTAAATGGACATTGTAATATTGCAAGCAGCATTGGTATTAAAATCAACTACCTTGTAATAATACTTATAATAATACCTTGTAATAATAATAAGGGAGGAGTTTGGTATTGTTGTTGTTTGTGTTATTTTGGAGTTAATTTTTTTTTTTTTTTTTTTGGTCAAAGGTATCTGGAATATTGATTTCTACACATTTATATGGGCAGCAAAAGAATTTAGAAAGAACTTGTGGATTTAGAAGGAAAACCCAGTTTACAAGTCAACATGTAAAATAATTGTGGTGTCCAAAGCCAGGAATTTCACAAGTTTATACCAATGGTTATTGTATATCTTTGTTTTGTTTTACAGTAAAGCATGCTGCTACTTCCTTAACCTCATTGTTTTCTTTTTCTCAGTCCGTGTTTCAAAAAGAAGCGGCATGTTTTCTCCCTGAAATGAAGAATTAAAATAGGTTTCTTGCATGAAACACCTGCACAGTAGGAAGTGAAACAAAACTTTTTAGCTCTCACTGTTTTATGGCAAGATTTCTGTTCCCTTTCCGTTCTGTAAACAACAGGAGTCACTTAGAGAGTGGGAAATAAGCTATTTACAGGATATTTTCTGTATGAAAGGAAGGAAAAGGCCTTTACAGAGATCAATCTATTGTGTTGGGAATATGGAAAGTTATATGGAGTTAAATTGAGTTTAGTACTTGGAGAGGAAATACATGGCAAAATACATGTAATCACTTCAGTGTTGAGCCCGTAAAGTGCTAGATGCCCCCATTAGTTGCTGAAATCAAAGCAGGAGCTAGGACATGTACTGCTGTGCCTTGATCCCAAATCCTGTATATTGCCTGTGATTATTGTAAGAGCTAGATCAGAGAGGGACTACACTAAGGGCTTATGTAGTATGGCTTTTATTTATAAACAAGCAGTTTTGATACTTGTATTTTTAGATAGATGTTCAAGTTACTTTTGCTCATCTTTTTTTCATCTCTCCTTTTGAAATATGGATGGTTTTGCTATACAAGTGTCATAATTGGATTTTTCACGGAAGTAATGGTTTCCAATGTACTTGGAGAGTGTATATATTTTCAAAGTTCTCCTTCACATATGAAATATATTAACTACAATTCTGGTGTGAACAAGGCAATTTTATTCTTGCCTGTGTTATAAAATTAATTTCTGTGAATAGCTATTTGATTTCCATTTACCTTCTGTAGCACCAGAAAGAGTCTTTATCACCAGTAAGAATTGTGGATGAGGTATTTGACTCTAAACTCTGCCTCAGCATTATGGAATAATATAGTGTTCTTGAAACCTTGGGTGTATGAGATGATAGGACTGACAGTAGTTTTGCCAATAAAATCGAGCAGGTAGAAAAAGATCTTGTCATTAGTTGTATCACTTTTATCTGCAGTTCTTGTACTCAAGTCATACTTGAAAATGGCAGTTTATTGTAGCAGTTTTTGTAATTTCTTTTGCTCCATATATTAAGTTCAAGATTCCTAGTACTTGAATATCATGAAAAGGCAGTTGTAAGTATGGGCAAGAAGAAAGTAAAGAATCTTGATTGCCTAATAGGTACTGAACTCCATTTTTTCAAAAGGGGTACTTAAATACAAAATACTTTAATAGCAGTACTAGCTGTTAAAGAAATGATCGATTTTCTTCTTGCATGATGGGTTCAGATCCTCACACAGAAATCCTGATGTCTGGGTATTTTAGCCTAGTATTTACAAACGTGTGTTTGTAAAAAGCAAGTGAAAGTGGTGTGTCTTCTGGCATATCTTGGTGAAAGGAGAATGGTCCCCTGTCTTGGTCCCAGAAGAACAAAAATAATGATTTCTTTGCTGCCTGTATTTGGGTTTGCGTTCTTCTAGGCCAGAACTATCAGTCTGCTTGTTTGCTTTCTCTCTGTAGTTTTCTACATCTTTGTTCAAGGCAGGGTATTATCAAAAGGGCTACTGCAGTCATGAATGAGACTTGGTCTAGGTGTAGAGGAAAGAGTAAAGTTTCTTCTTGAAAGTTTGGAGTGTTGAAGACACAAATGTTGATAGTATCCCACAATCTAGAACAAATGACTTGACAACGTGTTAGCTAGCCTTTGTGGTCCTTGTGGTTTTAATTTCTTTCCTTGGATATACCATTGGAAATGCAGCTCCTACAATGTAAATTGAATGTGTCCAGAGTACATTGGACTTCTTGCATCGATGGACTGTGTCAGATTGATATTCTGGACATACTGAATTTGCTCTGGAGCTTATCTTGGCAGTGACCATCTGCCGTCTTAGTGCTTTGGAGCTCTAAGAAGCTGCTTGGAGCTAGACTTTCCTGATGAGGATGCTGCCTCTTTGCCTGTTCTTTCTGGAATCAATCTCTTCTAAATTGACAAAACATTTTGGGTAGAGAAAGAAAACTTGCCCAGGGAAAAATGAGAGATCTTGTACTGATATTATTCTATCTTTCTGCTTTTCCTACAACAACAGAGCAGGAAATAGAAAATACTAAAATATTGGGACATAAATAATACTATATATTCATGCAGTTTTTGTAGTTGAAAATGAGGTGCAGTATGTGGCAGGACACAGTTATGAATGTCTGACTTTTTGCCAAGCAGGGCTACTAACAAGGATTGACTTTCCTATTCAGGAATTATTCTACCTGCATTTCAGTATCTTTCGATGTGAACTCTTCTTTCCTGTGTCTTTGGCCAACTTGACTTCCTTGGTGACAATTCCTGTGGGAGCAAGGTACTGGTTTTTAATTCCAGTGGACATTCAGATAAAGATTAAGAAACCAACAGATGAAATCCATTATTATGTCCAGGAGAATAAAGCAACCCAGATATGACTCCATGAATAGTAAAAAGTGAGATGTCCAGGACAAACAGATTGGTGATAATCACCTACTGCATAGCAGTTCGATGATGTCCAATACCACAAATAAGTTTTGAAGTGCTTGAAAGAGAATAGGCATTATTATTTCTGATTTTTAATTTGTTACGTTATGTGAGTCTAAAGGAAAATAAGTTACCTGAAATTTTGAGGATTTTTTTTCCACTTGTAGACCTTCATGAATGTAGGGGCAAGATGTTATAAAGAAAATTTTCGAATATTGGTGAAGTAATAAATTATTTTTTGAATATATAACTTTATTTTTCTTCTCAGTTCTTAAATTCTTTTCCTGATTCAGTGTTCTGAATAAGAACTTTGGATTAAAGCAAAAAAATAAATATGTGGACAAGGCCTAGTGTTTTCCCATTTGGCTGCCTCACAAAAGAGCAACATAATCCTCTAAATCCTACCTAACTCTGAGGATCAATTGAATCCACTTTCTGTTCCCATAATCAGACAATTTAAAAATTCTCTGTGAGACAGATATTTTGAAGCTTGCTTTTCCAGTGATTTGAATATATGATTGCATTTGTGTGTGTGTGTGTGTAAGAATGAGAATGCTAATAATTCTAATGTTCTCATAACCTTATTTGTGGAAAATTGGAAGCAGTTTCTGTTGGAAAATGGACCAGATTCCATAGCCATTCTAAGAAAAGTTGGTTTTCATTTTTGTAGTTGCTTTCTTCTCATGTTTTTACTTTTGACTTTCAGTATTTACTATGGCTTTAGATTCAGATTTTACTGGAATGAGGTTTATGTGTGAAATTTGTCTTCATCAAATGTAATTTTTAAGTTAGGAATGAGAAATTTATGTTTAATATTTTGGGGGTTTTTAATTATGTCTTCTGTTGGCAAACAGATTAGTTACCTGATGATACTGGTCAACACTACTGCTGATAGAGTTTAGGGCTTTTTTTTACCTCTCCCATGCACTGGCCAAAGTTGTTTGCTCAAGTTTTAGGTTGTAACTACGCCAGGAGTTGGGTTTTTTGGTTATTTTTTGCTATGATGAGCATACATGGTTAAAGTAGACTTAAGTGATAGTCTAGTTTTGACTAGACCTAGAATGAGGATAGCAGCAAACTGTCCTGCATTCCATCTGTATAGGCTTTTTGTTTGTTTATGTTACCGGTGTCTATAATACCTAGATGTGCAGCTGACATAGGATTTTGAGGCTTTGTGTTCTTTTCCATTGTATGCACTATTCTGTAAAATACCTATTAGAATTATTTTTGTCCCTATAGTGGTGATTTAGTGCAGGAAATAACATCTGTTCCTGCTGTGTGTGTGTTCTTTTTCCTTTCTTTCAGTATGAATATTACATTGTGTATTTTCAAGCCTGATTTACTGTCTGAGATCATGGTAAAACAAACTTCTTTTGAAACTTTGTTAGCTCAGATTTAAAATAGCCATATCACCTTGCTGGTACTTGATAGTTTTATGATTTATCTCTTTCTAATATTGATCAGATAGACCTAGCTAAAATATTTTTATTTTATGTATTCTTTTATTTACCTTCATTCAGAAGCAAATATAAAACTGTCAAATGTAAATTTTGCAGTGTTAGATACTTTGCTCTAAGTTGTTCAACAGAATCTCAGAGCGTGTTTCTAAATCTTTTGTATCAACTCACTACTCTTTTTTCTCAAAACATTCTATGTAACTTCATGACTTCTTCTCATCCTTATAATTCAAAATATTATTACACTACTTGCTTTTTACAATATGGTTCTAGGAATAGCTGTGGACCCTTTATCATGACCTTTGAAGCAGAGCCATAGTGAAACAGCCTGTTGGTTCAGCACCTACTGGCTCATAACCTTTTGCCCTAACAACGCTTTTTTTCCAGTTGTTGCCAGAAACTTGCACAGATAACACTTTTAAATTCTTTGTTACAACAGATACGTATGAAACTATGCTGATTTTTAGAGCCAGTGAGTTGTTCTTGATATTTTATTTGCATGTAGAAATTACTGTTTTCATTTTAGGCTAGTGTTAATTTAAGTTTTTGGGGTTTTTCTACTTATCTCTTAATATCATAAGGAGACATGTTCCTAAAATGTTCAACTAAAACCAAAACCAAGAAACCTTTCTCATTTGACTTGCAGATATCTCCATTTTGTTGATATCAGAAGAGTGACTGAAGTTGGCATCCTTTATGAACCCTTGTAGCCAAAGGTAAGCATTACTTCTAACTGGTGGCAAGTATGTTTTTACTATGTTTGTAGTAGTAACCTGCGTTTTAAATAAAAAGGCAGCTGTGCTGCTGTCTTTCTTGATGTTTGACATCTCACAACTCTGTTTCCTTGGGATACCTGGAGCACCCTAAAAATCCCTAAGATAATAATTTATATGACACGGTGTACAAGGGAATGAAGAATCATAGGATGCTTTGGGTTGGATGGGACGTTTAAGATCATCTCATTCCAACTTCCCTGTCATGGGCAGGACACTTTGCACTAGCTCCGTTCAACCTTGTCTTTCACAACTTCTCAGGACAACCTGTTCCAGTGTTCCACCACCCTCACAATAAAGAATTTCTTCTTAATATTCAATCTAATCCTGCCCTCTTTCAGTTTGAAGCTGTTCCCCCTTGTCCTATCACTGCATGCCCTTGTAAAAAGTCCATCTCTTGTAACACCCTTTGCCTACAGGAAGGATGCTGTAATGTGTCCTCAAGTGTCCCCTGTCTTCAGGCTGGACAAAACCTGTCTTCAGAGGAAGTTCAGCTTTTTTTCTGAAATCTGTAACTTGGCAGATTGCCTCTCATTAATATTGAAATGTAGGGTACAATCAATATTATACAGCTGTTACTGTATAGAAGGACTATTGTGTTCTGTAATGCATCAGATAACCCAAATATAAAATCATGGTTTTGGTGATTTGGAAATTCTTGGCTTGGTTCTCTTCTGAAGAAGAGCTGCTGTGACTAGAAATAGACACTTGCATTGTAGGATGAAAGAATGTCCTTTGTAAGTGCTAATTTAGCTGCTTGTAGACAATCCCACCAAAAATCATGATACCTAGATATTTTCTGCACCAGGAATCAGGAGCTGCAGTTACCATTCTATGTCTCCTATCTCTACAAACTCCTTGATCTAGTTCAGCTGGATTGGTTTTAGTTCTAGGGGTATGGCTCAGGCTTAGAAATAATTCATGTTAGCAGAACACGATCTGTCGTCTGGAGACATTCAGTGTAGTAGTTTCTGTTTCTAACATGTTTCTTTCACCAGTAAAACTTTTAAGTTTCATTTCCAACTACATATAGTTTCAAGGAGGAAAAAAATTCTGAAACACGAAGTTAAAAAAATTTATCTTAAATTTATTATGCGTTCAGAGATTTGTATGAAGTAAGATAACTGCTTTTTGTCAACCTATCAAAGAATCATAGATTTAGGGGAGTCTGAATAATTGATCCTCCTTGCCCTGTTTGCCATATGCTTTGATGCAGGAGAAAAGATTGAACTTTGTGTCCAGCCACCTGAGCCCCTGAGCTGTCCGTGTGCTACAGCAGTTAAACTAGGTGGATGCTCAATAGCTGTGTTGTTGTTTATCAGATTTTAAGTGGTTCCCTTTGCTCACATGAGGTTAATAGTTTTTTTTCCCCTTCTCATCTGAGATTCCATTTTTTCAGTAAGTGGTCAGTTCTGTAATACAAAATAAGATCACAAGACTCCCATGTTACTGAGCCTGATGAAGCTGTGCTTTATTAATGGCAGGGTAGAACATATATCTGAAAATCTTATCTATTACTTTTCATATAAACTATGTGTTTTGCTTTGGAAATAGACTAAGAGGACAATATGGTAGCATATTTTGCATTGTGTGTTGTCAATAATATCTTCATTTGAATAATGTTAATGTATTAAAAGAGAGCTTAACATTAGTATTTCTAGTCTAGAATTGTGAGCTAACCACTTCTAGTATTGCATTTGCTTGATCTTTTGGCTGTACAGTTGACCAATGCGTAGCAGATGTTTAAAGAAATCTTGAAGAAGCTGGAAAATATAATTTGTATATTTTGCCCTCTTTCCGTGGTTTAGAGTCGTAGTAGGTGTAATATAATAATGCTGCAAAAAGAATGATGGTTACGGATGTCTAATCTTTAATAAGGTGCATTGCTTTTCTTTCATAATTTGAAAAGTATTTAACACAAGGAATATTGCTGTTTAAGCTGGGAGAAGAAACTTGTGGTTTGCTCACCCTTGATGTAAACACACATCATTGGGGTTTTTTTTGTTTGGTTGGGAGTTTTTCGGTTTGAGTATTGTTCCATATAATCCTGACAAAACCTTTATGCCAAAATAATTCTTTTGATATAGTTTACAATTATAGTAGCAGTGGTAGTGATTAGCAGGTTTGATAATCCTGACTTTGAAATACGCAATTTTGTAGACTGTAAAAATTTATTTGCTCTTTCTTATTTTAAGTACAGGCATAAGAAGATAGAAGGTAAATTATTTTAGTAGTAGGAAACTGATAGTGGCTTTATCTCCAAAGTTAAATAGGTAACCATTTATTAAAGAATGGTAACACTAAAAAGTAAAACATGTTTGAAGTTTCTCTTTAAGAGGTATTCTAAAATTGGCTGCACAAAACTAAATGTTTGAAAAGTGTTTACAATTTCAATTATTTTAAAAGGAATCTGAACTGAGTTTATTCAGCTGTAGCAACTGCACAGCTACATTACACTGTAGATGTACTGCTAAGGCAGAAGAACAGATGATAAAATTGGAGGCTGTACATCCATGTAGGTTATATATGTGTCATATTCAAGTGATAAACTTATCACATTTGCATAAGTCATCATCAGCTTTGTGGGTGGTGTTTTCATTGGGAGGATGTGTCCAAATATATGATGTAGATACAGAATCATTAAACCTAAATGCAGCATTTAGTCTTAGTTTTGCATCCAGTGGCATAAAAGTTTCCTTTTAAAAATAATAAATAATTTTAAAACTAAATCCATCCCTCTTCACCCACAGTTACTGATAGGCTGAAATACTAGTTACTGAGCCACTTTTCTTTAATAATTTTGATAGTTATTTCGTAGGGATACGTGTACATGGGACAACCAATCCGCTCCTATAGTTTGGTATTTTGGAAGTATTTTTTTGATCTGGGAATGAACTGGCATCTAAAGGCTTATGTGTTTATGTGAGTTAATGAAAACATCATCTCTTGACAGTTTGTATATGTTGATAGTTGTGATATGGGCATAGGTAGAACAAGGTAGTTTGGACATAAACATACCATATATTCAGAAACTAATGCAAACAAAAATTGTGTAGCAGTAAATTTGATCTGATAATATATGTATGTCATATAACTTTTTCACAGAAAACATAGAGTACATTTGGTGCAATGAAAATTGTTTTCAGAAGCTGAACTATATTAGACAATTCACAGAATTGCTGAAATGGAGAGGCACCTCTTGAGATCACAAGGTCAACCATCCCTACTTACAGGTCAAGGCCAGTTCGATTTTAAATATCTTCAAGTGTGGAACCTCCACAGCCTGTCCAGGCAAACCTGTTCTATTGTCTGTCTCTCACAGTCAAAGGGTATTTTCCTAAGTTTAGGTGGAGTTTCTTGTGTTTCCTGTCTTACTTCCCTTTATCCTGGCATTGAACATCCATGAGGAGAGTCTGGCTCCCTTTCATGCCCCCAATTAGTCTTAGTGAGATCCCCTCTGAGCTTTCTCTTCTTGAGGATGAGCAGCCCAGCCTCCTCAACCATTCCTCATGTGAAAGAGGCATGGTTTTAGTGGCACTTCTCTGGATTTGCTCCTATAGTTCTATGTCAGTCTTGTACTGGGGGAATACAGAACACAGTACTCCAGATGTAATGAGGGACTGATGATGGAATTTTAGCTCTAACCAGTAAGTGAAAAATAACTAGCTAGGAATGCTGATAGGCACATACTAGTTTTGTCAATAGCAATGTAATAGATTCAGTAATTCTGTATGGTGTTTGATATCTCAAGTACACCTTTTCAATCTCCAAATTGTTATCCTTTATTTCCTCTGTAAGAAGAATTAAAGTATACGTAGGTATAAATAAAATATCAAGCTGCTTTATGCTTCAAGGCATGCATGCTTCAGTTTTGGAAAGGCCCATAGTTCTGTCACTTGCCACCTGAGTGGAAAGGTCATAGGGTAAGAGAACCAATGTTTTGCCTAAAAGTTATTGGATCACATACTACAAAATAATAGTAATGCTATGGATTGTTTGTGTTTGTAAAATCATACCAATCTGCAGAGTTGGTCTTCGCAGTCTGGTTCCCTTCCAACTGCCATAAATCTGACAGGACTGATCAGGGAGAGGGCTGCTTTGGTTCCTACAGGCAGTGAGCAAAAAAAAGAATAAAACAAAAAAAAAAAAAAAAAAAAAAAAAAAAAAAAAGAAAAACACCTATGCTATGTTATGTCGTGTCTGCATTGTGCTACACAAAGTCTGTGGTTCTGGAAAGATTTATTAGTTTGTTTGGATCTTTCCATTTAGCTCACTGGAGCTTGAAAAGAAGTAGGATTCTGTCACCTTTTCATGTTCTATATCACTCTAAATAATAAAGAGATAACAGTAAAAAGCCCAAGTTGACTACTTGTGAAAGCATAAGTGATGTCCTCCAAAATAGAAGTCAAAGTAAAATAACATGCATGTTAATAAAATGGAAGAGCTTACTAATGTGCATTTTGGGTTAGCTGTTATGGAGAGAGAGTTGGGGGAAGAAAAAGGTAATATTTGTCAAGTTGGGTAGGATAGTTAGGATCAAGAACTGGAGAGTGATGAGTCTTAGAAGGGAAAGAGATGTATAATTTAAAAAAATTGGGAGATGATAGTGTTAAATTTTCTTTCCCTAGCCTTTGGCAAAAGTAGTATTTATTTTCTCTTTGAGGATGTGCCAATGGTGCTAGCTAAACAGATGTAAGAAAACACAACAAATGCCTTAATAAAAAAATAAAAAGAATTTTTATTTTGAAAGAAAGTTGTTGGGAGGGAAGAAAGAATGTACACCATCCTGATTCCTTAATTAATTTAATATAATTTATTTCAGTAAAATGATTTGTGTATTATTGTTTTATACAAAGCAAAGGATTACAGTAAATTGTGTTAATTGAAATCCTTTGTTTCTGGCTCGTGCAGAAAAAGACTTATAATAAAATATTTGAAAGAATTGAGAATTAATGCAAATACTTTTGAAGATAAATTGCAGAATGGGTCAGAAACATATCCTATGAGCTTGTTCCTGGTTTCTACTAGAACTGTGCAGGATGAGTGAGAAAGTTGGAAAAAACAGTTATGCATATGTAAAGGAGAGACTTCTCATAAAACTGGAGAAGCAGAATATGGAACAACATGGGAAAATGAGAAATGAAAAATATTCAAGAATTTGAAAACGCTTCAGGGAGAGCCAAAACCATTCTGGAATTAAAGCTGGTGAAGGGTGTGAAGGGCAGGAAAAAACCTGTTGCAAGTACATAAGGAGTAGAAGGATGCTAGGGAAAACGTGAGCCCACTGATAGTGGGGTAGGGGATCTGGTGACAACAGATGCAGAAAAGGCTGAAGGGTTTAACACAGTTTTCACTTCAGTCTTCACTGGTAGGACTGGTCTTCCAGAATCCCAGACAATGTGGAGCAAGGAAAACTTACCCTCAGCAGAAGGTGATTAAATTAAGGGGATATTTAAACAAACTGAACATAAAGAAGTCTGTAAGACTTGGTAGAATGAACCTATGAATACTGATGGAGCTGAGTGATGTCAGTGTGAGGGCACTTCTGATTTTCTTCAGAAGGTCATGCAATTTGGAGAGGTTCCTGAGGACTGGAGAAAAGTCTATATCCAAGGAGAGTTTGGGGAAGTACAGATAAATAAGCCTTGCTTGTCCCTGTGAAGGTGATAGAACAAGTGATCCTGGAAGGTATTTCCAGATACATGAAGAACAAGAATATGAGTGGTAGTATGGAGCATGAATTGAAGCATTGAAAATCCTACTTAATCCACTTGATACCCTTCAATGATGAAATGGCTGGCTTGGTGGATGAGGAGAGATGGCCTTGATAGGTGGGCAGTGAAATAGACTGAAAGCTGGCTGAACTGCCAGATTTGGAGGGTTGTGATCAGCAGCTCTACCTCCAGGGGAAGGCCAGTGGTGTACCCTGGGGACTGATACTCGGTTCATCACTGTTTAATGTCTTTTTTCAATGACCCTCTTGCTGGGACTGAGCACACCCTCAGCAAGTTTCTTGATGATACAAAATCAGGAGGTGTGTTTGATATCTCAGGTTGTTGTGCTGCCATCCAGAGGGACCTCAACAAGATGAAGGGAAGAACATTCCTAATTAAAAAAAGGACATTGCCAATTCCTGCAGCTGGGGAGAAATGACACCAAGAGCCAGCATGTACTGGAGGTCAGCCACCTGCACACAGCACTGCAGAAAAGGACCTGGAGATTAGGGAGGATAGCAAGCAGAACATGAGCCAGCAAAGTGTCCTTCTGGCAGCACTGGTGAGGCCACACCTGGACTGCTGTGTGCAGTTCTGGGTTTCCTGGTACAAGAGAGATAAGGACACTCTGGAGAGCATCCAGTGCAGCCCACAAAGAAGGTTAGGGGACTGAAGCATTTTTCATACAGTGAGATATTGAATGAGCTGGAACTGTTTGGCCTAGAGAAGGCTCAGGAGGATCTCATCAATGTATAAATTCTTGGAAGAAGGGTGAAAAGAGAATGGAGCCAGGCTCTTTGCGCAGTGGTGCCCAGTGACAGGAGAAGAGGCAATGGGTGTAATTTGAAATACATGAAATTCCATCTGGACATAAGAAAAGGCTTCTACTGTGAGGGTGGTTGGGCTCTGTTTTACAAAGAAGTTGTGTATTCTCCAACCTTGAAGATATCTAAAACCTGACTGGACATGGCCATGAGCATCTAATTTATCTGACCCCTTTCGAGCAGGGTGTTGGGGTAGAAAATCTCCAGTGGTCCCTTCCAACCTCAAATACTCTGTGTGATTCTGAGAACATAGGAAAAGGGAAGAAACTGATGTGTATTTTGCGAGCAGAAAAAAAAGCTAGAACATATTGATAAATTCCATTAATTAAAAGATTAATTCAAGGTCACCTGCAGCTCTTTTGCAATCAATTTGTAGGGAAAATGCTCAGGTCATTCATTCCTTGGTTAGTGAGCTTAGGTAGTATGGTAATAGACATCACAATATATTTCAGGCTGAGTTAATGAGGAGGAGAAAAGATTTAATGAGGTTTTAGAAGCATTTTTCAGGGTCAAAATTGATTGTCTAAGAAATCTTTGAGAGCTTTGAATTTTGTGAAACTGGCTGTGCTGTAATATTTTTTTACCCCGTCTATGCAAGGTCTAAATTTTTGTTTTCAGTAAATTTTAGTCGTAAAATATTGATAATATGATACAGATGACCTCTTGTAATAGTTGATCTTCTCTTGGGTAGCCTGTCACATCCACTCTTATCTAAAAAAATGCAGACAGCTTAAAATAATCTCTTGCAGGCTGACCTGGTCTGGTTATTAACCAGCACACTCTGAGCCCTGTCTGTTTGCAAAATTGAGCAGGGAAGACAGGGCAAGAGGCGAGGAAGCATCTAGTTTCAAAAACAGAAACCCCACATGTCCTCTATTTATCTTTTATGGTCCTCTAAAAAGCTATTCATTTGCTGTGAATATCATTCAAATACTTCTTAGTTCTTAGCTGCTAGGCTTTTTTTTTTTTTTCCCACAAGTTTTTTTCTTTTTTTCCATCTCACTTCTGTCATTTAGCCTAGTAACTTGATTTGCTGCCTTATCAAATTCTTCCCTGTGAATGGAGTGTGTACTGTGTCTTGCATGGCAGCCTGTGAGGAGAGGGAAGGAGGAATACAAACTTGTCCCAGGTCCTCCACTTCATCTAGTGTCTGCTTCTATACAAGTTTTCTGTTTTATCTTACTGCAAATAGGAGAAAGTGAAATGGACGGAAAGAAATCACACTTTAAAAATAAATAAAAAAGAAAAAATTATTCCTGACATTTCTTAAGGTTTTTTTGGTCATATTTAAGACCGGTGACATTAACTGCTTTGGACAGCTTCAGGAAGGGCAGGGCTACATGCCGTTGCATGCTGAAGATCAAAGTCCACTGGAGCAAGAAAATTTTCTCAAAAATATAAACTAAATTTGTAAACATTTTTTGAAGTTGTTATTTCTAAGGGGGATGGGAACACATACTTCCATTTCATGTACTGTTTGTTAGCATATATGCTAACTCCTTAAAAGAAAAGAGAAATTGAGACATTTCTGTATGTGACATCCTTCCTTTTGTCATTTGTCTCTTGGAGATTATATAAAAATGATCTTTGTTATTGTTACTGATTATAACAGTTAATTATGTTTGGATGACTGACAGATTAGATAGACTATTTCTACTTTGCCTTTCTTTATTTTTCAGTTGGTTCCAAATCAATACTCACAGATATTTACTTAATTTCTCTTACTTAGGGATTGATGTTATTGCTGTATCATGTTTAGTAATCAGATAAAAATAATGTGACTGATTTTTGGCTCTATTTTCATCTTTCCCTAATGAAGAATTTTTAATTTTTTTTTTTTTTTTTAAATTTTTAAATTAAGAGGAGAATGTTTAGAAATTTTTTCCTGTGCATTTTTGGAATTTAGAATGCACCTGTAAATAGATTATTTTGGGGGTTTTTTGCCTGTTTTGTTCTTTTTGGCAAGCCTTCTTATTAGAATTTTGAAGGTTGGAGTGGACTGCAGGTTTAACAGTCAAAACTGTTTTCTGAGGACAGACAAACTGAGGGCATAGTTCAGCCCTTTTTCTTTATATATGCTAATTATTAGGTAACATTTGGCAGTTGGTAGTTTTGTCTAGAGCAGGAGGAAGAGTGTGGATTATGTGACAGCTGAATGCCTTTCAGCTAACTTTGTCTCCAGGGCAGCCAGAATTTACAGTGCTTTTAGACTTAGTAAGGTAAACTTAGGTTCTTTCCTACTTTGCATTTGATATAGTTTGACTTAGAAACACTGTTCCTAAAATAGAAATAAACAATTGAAATATTTAGTTTTTCTCAAATGGGTTAGTTTTTGCAACCATGGTAGATTTCAAGTTAATATATTACTGGATGAAATAGGAAGGAAATTTGCTCTATCATAGGATTATATTACCACTAGAAGGAGTTGATGGGATTGACATTTTGTGTAGCTAAAGAGTTAAAATGAAAGGTATTTTTAACTGATTTTTTTGTGTGTGTGTTAGCAGAGTGTCTCCTTAGAAAAGTAATTGTAAAAATAAAAAAATTGATGAACTGCATGCTGAAATTGTTGTAGTTGACAAGAGTGTTTAATTAGGATTATTTTTGCCTTGAACTTCCATGTTTGTGTTTCTGTTGCCCTTCTATTTCTTTGTTATTAAGTTCACACAGGAAACTGAAATACAGTCCTCCATTGTTTTAGGGGTGTGTGTGTATTATGAGGTTGGGTGAGTAGCTTTAGAACTGTGTACTAAAGCAGTTATTTCATTGTTGGAAGCCTTGGGCTTCCTGGTCTCTCATCTCTTTTCTTTGAGAATATCAAGGTGACGTGGATGATGTAGTATTAATGCTTCACTCCTCTGGTTGATTTGAAATTATTTTGAGGTTTCTTTTTTTTATCTTTTACTGTAGTGCTGAATGAGAAAATCTTAAACTGGCTTATTTATTTGTTTATCTTTCTTTTGCAGGAAAAATCAGTTTCTCATACTAACCCCTCAGTGCTGGCGATAAGATCAATGGGTGAAGAGGTGGACAAAAGGTTTTCTCCACCTTCTTCCAGCTCTGTGCCTCGAATGTTAACATACAGATTAGATTATCTAAGTAACAGGTTTATTTTTTTAAATTACTCTTATTGACTTCTAAGTGTCGGCTTGGGCTAGGATATACTTCCTGTCTCTTTTCAACCCTGGATAACCATGCTGATTTGCATGCAGACAGCAACCCCCATTTCTTAGATTCAGTTGTTACCACCTTGATGCTCTGTCCTTTTGACACAGTGTTATTTCCTTGAAGTGTCTAGCCCAGAAACTGCCCAGCTATGTTGGGTATACCACTCAGTGAAGATTTTACTGAAATCCATTTTTTACTCGTCTTCTTTAGGTAGGAGAAAAGAACTAAGCACAGTGTAAATAGGTATTTCTCTATTTATGTTTAAATTACAGAATGTTGTCAAATTATCTTGTTTTATAGTACTGGAAAGATGCAGGCTCTGGAAAAAGGCCTTAGTGCCATATCCTGTGTGAAGGCTATCTGCATGATGGATTGAGGGTGAGTGGGTGGGATTTTTCTAAGCACTTTTAGTTTGTGTCACCGTATATAAAATATCTTTACAAAAGCAGGACAGAAGAGTCTGCATGTGTTCTGTGGATGAATCTTTGTTGTATATCAGTCATACTTGCTTTATTCTGTAAAATGGTACCTTCTTTGTTCAGTTGTTATGAAATCTGCTTATTAATTGAATCAGAAGACATCTGGTTTTGATACTGATTCATGTTTAAAACAATCTTTCGGTTGACCACATATGTGGTCTGTCAAGTGGTATTAATTCCTTCTCTGATAGAAACATTTCCAGTAAAGTGCCTCCTACACATCCATTGCCCAGACTCAGGATCTGCTTCTCTTGTCTTGTCTATAATTATTAGATGTTGATTACAGCTAGAGCTGTGAAGATTCTGTGGTTTCCCTATTATGTGAATAATTTAGTTTCTAAGTGTTTCTGTATTTGCTGAGAGTGGAGGATGCAAGCTTTTCTCTAGATGCTTTCCCACTTCACACTAGCCAGTTGCTTGGTAGTTTCAGTACTTCACTGGCACATTGACTGAGGTTCCATTTTGTAAATCCACTAAGATTAAATCCACTAAGATAATTTATTTTCTGGTACTAAATAGAGACATGAAAGCTTATTTCTTACTGGAATTTAAATGATATTGCGAAAAAACAGGGATGCATAGTTTAAAATGTTACTTAGAAGGCGAGATGTATACTGGATAGACTGTATTCATTATTTAATTAATAAAATAACCTTTTTTTCTAAAAACAAAGATCAAACAGCCCTTCCCTCAAAAATGCAAACCAACCAAACCACAAACAAAAAGACCCAGCGCAAAACACAACCCTAACAGTACCAAAACAAATCAAATTCAAATTGAAATCCTTCTCTGAGTATTTCAGGGTAGGAAGATGTTTGCTGTGTTGTACGGTGTAGCAGTATTAGATAATTCTTTCTGTATTCATGGTTTGGTTCTACAGTTTCCACAAAGCTGCTTTTCTCCAGTGGACTCAGAATTTTTATGTTAATGTGTACTTTTTCCCTAGTTACTTCACACTGTCACTGGGGTTCTGTAGAGTTCAGTGGAAATAATGCCTGTCTTGTTTAGCTTAAGCACAATATGCTACTATAGTAGTTTCACCCTACTTTTTTGTATGTGCAAAGTAGTTTGCATCATGCATTGGATCCTGTCTCAGTTGAAAGTAGAGTCATTGTGTGTGTAGGAACAATTAATTGTATATCAGCAAACTGAATTCAATTTTCGTGTGTTTGTTGAATAATGTTCTTTTTTCTAACTTAGTTACAAATGTTGCTGATATCTGCTTTAAAAACTAGGTTTATTAAAATTTATTTAATATTAACAGATTCAGCAAATACTCCTTAGACTTACAACTTGTTTGAGAACCAAGTGTAAAATAGAACTTTTACATTAAGAATCTTTCTCCAGCTTTTGCTGGGAGAAGGGTGAAACATAATGACAAAGGATGAGGGAAAAGCTGAGGTACTCAATGCCTTCTTTGCATCAGTCTTTAACAGCAAGACCAGTTGTTCTTCGGGTTCCCTGAAGAATCTTGAAGACGTAGATAGGGAACACAATGCAGCCCCTGTAATCCAAGGGAAAATGGTCACACAATTTTGCAGGAAGATGTGGCAAAATAATCTGGCACTTTCATTTTAGCTTCAAGATGAATTCTGGCATTCATGAAATACTTTGATCAAGAACAGGTATTTTTTTATCCTTGATACAAGTTTTTTTTGGTTTTTTTTCCTCATGGATGTTCCTTTTGTTTATTTCATGGCTTTGATATGTATCTTTGAAGTTTTTAAGTAGCAACCTGTGTTTAAACTCAAATATTAATTGAACACTTTCAAGTAGCTTTAATGAGTTTGAGGGTATTTAATTACCTTTAATTAGTTCTTTTAAAGCAAAGGCTATATATTTCTGTAACTGTTCTCCAAAAATAATAGATGAAAAATAAAAAATATTATTAAAAAATAATTCTAATTTTAGAAAGTATTATATAGGACTACAAAGGCTACTATATATTCTGTTTTCCTTTTTATGGTCTTCTCTTAGCTTATCTATACTAAGAATACATAATTTGTGATCTTTAGGATCTTATTTGTTTACTTATTTTTGTAATTGACAGTGTTGATGACAGAGTATTCTCTGAAGGGTTTTGTTCGTTGGAATTTTCTCTAGGCTATTGTTTGAACTAGATAATTTGCTGACTTTACGAACATATTGAAGTACATATTTGTTTTGCCTTGGTTTTGACAGGAGGTGGAGGAATGGATTATCACCTAAGAGTAACACATGGTATTAACTGTTGAGTGTAGGTACAGACCCTTCTTATTTAGAGGAAAAGAAGCATTTAAATAGTCATATAGCTTAGTGAACATTTGAAAAGAAATCCCATAGCTTTCCTAGGGAAGGATAAAGGAAACTGAAGTAACTGATACAAGTACTGCTGTACGGTGTCTCAGCTGACTGACGTGGATACCAAAATGATGTGTCCTGGGGGAAGAGAAAGGATTGATGATACTTTAGCAAGATACTAAGAAGGAGGAAAATTATTGAGATAAAGGAAGTGACAGTAGAGGAGTAATAGAGATATCAAAGAGGACAAAACATTCAGAGAGGGAATGAATGGTAAAACGGCAGAATTAAATAGAACCCAAGTGAGTGTTTCTAGAGAAGGCTATAGCAAAGACATGTTTTTAAAGTCAGATGAACTTAAATGCTGTGTTGGGAAGCTGGACTTTTGTCAGACCAGTAGACCTTGGAAAAGACAAGGAAAAGGATATTTATAAATGAGGAAGAAATAGGCTTGGAAGAAGACAATGATATAGGATGTTTCTTTTCCTCTCCATGATGGTTTAGAAGCCTGAACTTGCCAGGACCAAATAGATCATTCCTTGATAACAGACTATTTTGAACAAAGGTTTGGATTCCAGATGGTTTTAGCAGTCAGTGAGCAGAAACCAATTGTTTTGGGTGGAAAACAGAAAGAAGATGGAGTGAGAGCTTTTGACTGGTGATTAGCAAAACTGATGGCCTTTGTCATCTCTGTAAGTGCCTACAAATTAATTTTTTCTTAACTTTGCCTAGCATCATAGTTTACCTTATTGGTCTGTTTTCATTCTGCCTAGCTGTGCCTGAATAAGGCTTATCTGTGAGCACACTCATTCCAGACCAAAGGGTGTCATGAGCCTAACACATACTCACTTGTCTGGTTTGTGCTCCTTGAATGGAGGATGAAATACAGTTGGATTGAGATGGAAAATATTGCATGAATAGGGAATGATTTGGTGAATACATGGTGTCAAGTATATGGAAATAGAGAAAAGAGAAAGTGAAGAAGCACACTGGAATAAATATGGATGGGAACCACATCATGAGAGACAGAGAATTCCTGGTGTTATCCACCAAACATGTACACTGTTCTTGAATGGAAAGAAAATTATACCCATGCTATTTGTTTTTGAAATATAAATATGCATTCAAAAAATCTTCCCAGTGAAAATAGGGACAGCCTGGTTAATGGTGCTGTGTGCTGAAATAGCCATTCATGAGACATTTGCATTGGTGGTTTTTGTTTGTTTGTTTGTTTTTTTTCTTTAATCCTCATGAACATTTATTGAGTTTAGAAAAGCTAGCTGGGCAGATTCTGGAATATTATTTAAAATCAGTCCCATTACGAATTTCGCTAGGTAAGGAAATTTTTCTTAGTGGATGATACATAATGTTGACATGATTAGCTGAGACCCTTTGTAAGCAATTCATAATTTGTTGACAAATATGCAGTCAGTTATAAAGGTTATTTAGGTTATAATGAAAATAGTATTTGATAATGATCTATATTTTGGGGAAAATAATCAATGGATTTTACTGGTAAGTAGTTGAGTGTGTATGGGGAAGGAGAGGGAATGCCATTCAGGTTTATATGTCAAATGTGTAGTTTCTTTTGTAATATAATATGAGCTTTCTTACAGTCAGAAACATAGCAAATGTGATTGTTCCTTTCTAAATTTGGATTTGGAAATAGATCTGTAGTTTCTATAATGCAAATATGCTTTAAAAAAGAAGGAGATATGCACTGACAGCAAGTAAAAACACAGTTCCAGGAATGTGTGGTCTGTATAAATGATATGCAGCTTGTTGGCTGACCTGAAACTTTGCGCTAAATCAAAGCCAATAATGAAATTCAGAGGCAGATTTTATACAATGCCTACGCTGCATTACTATGCCTGTGTGTGAACACTTTGGATCAGTTAATTATACCCTCCTATTTGAACGTTTTCATTTACATAAGGAGCAGAACTTGATAAATCAAATATAAAATTCAGTGTCTGATTTATTGGATGGGGTGTTATGTAATCAGAATTTTAAAAGCGAAAGTTAAAACAAAATTGGCCCTATAAAAGCAAACCATTCCAGATGAATATGAATTTAAAATTAACATTCCCCATACTTCCCAAAGTGGACCACAGTTATGCTTTGCATGTTCCTAATAGTAGTGTTTCTTACTGTGCTCAGAGATGTGTTTAAAGGTAAATTACTGATTACTGAACATTTCAGTAAGTCACCTTAAAACAAGACCTAATTCTCAAAATTTTTTGCCTTTTAACTCTTTACAATCAAGCAGAAAAATTAGGAAGATGTTGGCATGCAGCTAAGAATCAAGAAAGGCTTATAGACATTTTCTGTAACAATAAAGGATTACAACTCTGAATCTGCATTCCTTAACCCCAGTCATGATGATGACTTTGGCGAAAAATACATATATACAACAAGTTGTCTTCTTTCCAATCTAGAAAAATAAGATCTTGTCTTTCTGACTCAGAATATTTGAAAGATGTGTTTCCACACTGTATTTTTGAAGATAGTTTGTGTTTTTTTCCTGTTTAAAATGAAAATATATAGCATATTTTCCCTGCAGGACAACTCCAGAAAGTTCTCACATGTGCTTTAACTTAGTAAACTAAATCAAAACTGTAGAGCAATGATAATGCAGTCTCATTGTTTGGGGTGGGTTTGGTTGTTTTTCATCTTTTATTGGTTTTTTTTTCATTTTAGGGGGAAGCAGAAGGAGGCTTTCCGTAAAGTTGACTTAAAGCTTTAACAAAATAATTTTCAATTATAGCCCTCTTAAGTCTCATTGAGAACAAGTTTTTTAGCTTAACAGCAATTTGTTCCTAGATAGATATCAAATAATCACTGAACAGATGGCAGTGACATTTTATTGCTATCAAGTTGTGCCAAATTTGAGTGGACTGATGAAAATGAAGAACAATATTCTGCTAAACAACTCCCTCACTCCAGCTACTGTTCTTCTGTTTATATCTGGAATTATGTAAAAAGTATTCTATTCATGGGAGAAAGAACTGTTGCTGTACAAAGCAGTGAAACAACCAGCCTAGAGTGTGGCAGTTTCAGAGAGGCACTTGTTTGCCCAAGCCAGGTGGTCCAGGCCAAATTGCATGTGCTTGGAAATGTCACGTGGACACAAGCTACCAAGCTATTTGGTAACTGCCAAAATATTTAATATATGTTGTTAATATTATTAAATCTGTTTTCCAAATTTACAATGTTATTTTACAAATTAAGAACAAAATTGGTTTTATGTAGTAAGACTGCGTGAAGTTCATTATGGCCACCATAGATTTCAGCATACTTTATTTCTATAGAGAACTCCTGCTCTTTTGTTTCAGAGAGGAAGGACAGAAAAAAGGGAAACTTCTGTTCTCAAAATACAAGTTTTTTAAAAAGATCTTGATGCACACTGAAGTGATGTTTTATAGCTCTACCGTGATGCAGAAGTACCTAGGAAATTACTTGCTGACATCTGAAACTGAAGATCCTCGGTCAGCTTGAAGCTAAGGTTCCAAAAACTGGCCAGTAATATTATCAGCATGTACTACCTCACATTTTCTGCCAGTTGATACAGAATCAAGGTCAAACTATAAACTAGTTTCCATAAAAAACAATAATGACTCATGCTCACGTTTCCTTTTTCTTTAAAACTTATTTTACTTTAATCAACCACTTCCTTTATTAATACTAAAAATATTTTAGAACCATGATATCAGAGCCACTCTACTGCCAAATGGCATGACAGAAAACCTACTTCCTGTTTTACTTTCTTAAAAACATAAGAAAGGGAAATACTAGCTTCGTTTTTTTTTTTTTTTCCTTAGCATGTGCTTCTGTGCTTCTTAGTGAACAGTTAAGACCTCTTAACTAGAACACTAGAACGTTTTGACTTGTCATAGGCAGTGTTTCTCTGTTGTCACAGACAGTGGTTTTGGGTGTTTTTCATTGCTGTGAACTTTTGCAATGGGAGAGGTTCTCCTCAAATTCTCCTTTGCTTTAGCAGTGAAGTGGACTCAAGCACCTTTTTCCTCGAGAAATGAACTAACTTGAATTTCTAAAACTGCATTTATCTGCTTTCTGATTCCCTCTTGGCCCAGATGTTGCAGTGTGTTAGAAAGAGTGGTTTTAGCTTTGTGTGACCCTTTCTAATAGAAACACTCCAATAGAAACTGAAGTCCTTTGGCAGACAAACTCAAGTTATCATCATAAGAGTTATTACAGGAAAACTCAAGAAGAATCTGGATGTATCTTTTATATCGGGGGTCAAATATGACCAAAATGTGTGTTTAGCAAAGTTTCTCAAATCTTATTTTAATCACTGCCGGTTTTGCTCAGATTTCTATGTACAGCAGGAAATTGGATAAAATAGTATATGCGACAAAATATTGTAGTTTTGTCGGCACAGTATATTAGTATCATATACATGTATTCCCTGTTATCAGAAGTTTTATACAGCTGATGGAAGTTTGAAAAGTTATCTGTAATACATGTATGTGTATATATATATGGGTTTTTACATGTGGTTTAAATGCAAAAACTGGTTATTTTGAGCCAGCAAGGTCTACTGTGAGTAAGTACATGGAATCCTGCTGGATGACACTCATTTCTCATGAACACGAGCAGAATGACAGTTTAACCGTTTATCACGTATCATTTAGAGCCCTTTCATTTTGTACCACTGAACCCCCTTTGGAATGCTGGTTCCCATTGGGTCATAGAAGTCTTATCGATCGTAATGTGTCAAAGCAGAAGATTTTTGGAATGAAATAGTGAGTTTTCAAGCTGTTGTGCACCCGTGACTAAAATTCACGCGCTCTTTTGATTGTCTCATTCATTGACAGATGTACCAAGTGTGCCTTTGCTTTAGGGAGGTTGTTCCTTCCTACTTCTGAAAATTAGATGCCTTGAAAAGCTGTAGCATTGGAGCAAGTGTTTCTGGTAGAAGTTGTAAGTGGTTTGGTGATCTCTGGTGATAAGCCCAGTGTTCGGGTTTGTAAGGTCCTACCATGGAATCCAAGTGAGTGCTTAGGTCTGATACCACTGATGAGAGCATGGCAGGCTTAATCAGTGCCCCTGTTGAAACAGCATTTTTACTGTGAAATGCAGTTATAATGGAAATATGTAAAAGAACTTTCTTGTTCTGGCTAAAAATGGCTTTGTACGTTTCAAAAGCTTTCTCGAGTGCCAGCATCTGAAACCTCCTTCATGGAATAGGCTGTTTAATAGATGTGTTTAATAGATGTTTAATCAGCTGTTTAATAGATGTGTTGTTTTATCTTTTCACCGAGTGGATGAAAAAGCTTTATTTTGGGCCTCACTGTACTAGACTTATGAAAAGCGGACTTGCCTCATGAATTTTTGTGACATACTCTGAAAAGCCAAAGCTTGCAATCTTGTTCACTCTTTCTGAACAACATCTCCTTTTGCAGTGCTAGACTCCTTATTCAACTTCAGTGCAGCTTCTGAACCTGATTGCAAATTTCTACCTTGGAATATGAAATAAAAGTCAAAATGTTAGCACATCTCTAATTTCCTATCAGCTTTTAATTAAAACTCTTTTCTTCAGATAGCTAATGAGGTGTCAACTCCAGTATTCCTATTTTTTCACAATAATCAAAAGCAATTGTGTGTATTATGTGGGAGCAGTCTTACTTACATATCCCAAAAGCATCTGTTTTCTGTAGAAAATACAGTGCTAGTGCATAGTCAGAAATTTATCTGAGCATATTTTTCAGTTAGCAATGTCTCCATTCATGAAGTTTTAAATTTTGAAGATTGATAATTCATATAATGGTGTAATTCAACAACTTCTAATTTTTTCATCCCATCATTCCATCTGTAGCAATTTGTTATATATTGTAAGGACAAAAATTCTTACAGTGTGGCTTTTTTTTTAATGAAATGGACAAGACATTTCTTAATATTCAGTGGGTTGCTTCCTGTGGGTTTTTTCCTCTGGTTTTCTCTATGCTTTCTCTTGGGCAGAGTGCTTTTCAATTGGAATTTCAGTTCTTTGTGCTGAGCTAGAATTAGAAGAAATAATTTCTGATGTGACTAATTATGGGAAAAAGGTGGAATATGTTCTTTTCTTTGTTTTAAAATAATGCAGTACTCTTCTAAATCACTGAGTTGCTTTTTGTTTTTGCCAGTATTTTATAGGAACTGCATAAAAGATGGCATTTGTAGTACTTGTAAATGTTTATTACCAACTTAAAGGTAAAAAGTTTGTTTTGAAATGGAGTATGTGTTTCTTCCTTTCTCAACATACAACCTGAATGTCCTCCTTCCTGTATCCTCTGCTGCTAGTCGGTTTACAGGTGCTGCATTTCTCTTCTGCTCTTGTTATTCTGATGCACATACAATTGGCTGTCCTTTTCCTTGTCTTTGAATATTGCAAACGGGCTGCACAAGGCCTGTCTTTTATTTTTCTAAGCTTTGCCTCTGACAGTGGCTTGGTCCACTTGTTTACCAAGTGGGTAATCATGGTGTTTGGCATCCTGTCCAGTGCACAAAGGAACAGTCCCTGCCTTGTGGATTATGCAATTTAAATGAGAATACATACATTCATGCAGGACAGGGCAATTCGACAATCTTTTGACAGTTTGACTTTTGACAATTTCTGAGCCTGTAGACAGTTCTGTTTCTACTGAGGTTTCAGATGTTGTCCAGCTTGCTTGAGAAGACTACTCCTTTTTTTTTTTTTTTTTTTTTTTTTTTTGAGTGGAACTTGCTTCAATGCAGTGTTTCTGTACTATAACTGAAAATGAGTCATCTTTACCCTTTCAGAATAATTCACACTTTGTCTAATGTGAGCTCCCTTACTGAATTGGCTCCACTGGCTGAGGAAAAGTACATGTCATGCAAACAGATTTTTTGCTCCCTTCTTTCTAAGATCTTGAACTACACTGAATATATCAAGTATTATGTAAAATTTATTTGTATTTATCTGCTGACTGCTAATTTTTGTATGAATCTTGTTTATGACATACCTGTATCATTATGTGTTGAAGACTCTTAATTTTCAAAGATGAAACTAGAATTAAATTTCTGCTTTACTAATATTTTAAGGAAAAATCTATTTATGAGGAAATTGTAATTACTGTGAAATGTTGGAGGAACAGGCATAAATATCTCTAATTTCTTTAAAGCAGCAAAATGTCTTAGTATATCAGAGTGAATGATTCTATGTAAATTACATTCTGGATGTCTTTTTATCTTCCCTGTAGAAATCAGATTATTTAATACACAATAAGTTTGATTCTTTTTTTTTGTTATTCCTGCCCTTTGACATCTAGGTTCTTCTTCCATTCTTAGGAATGGAACGAATGAAAGGAAACAAAGAGAGTTTGGAATATGTGGGATTTTTTAACATTTTCACTGATACCAGAGTTTGACTGACAGGTAAAATAACTTCTATTTGCAGTTATTAAAGACTGTCAAAAAATTGTATCAGTTAATGATAATTTATGAGGAGTTTGATGCATGTCCCATTGCCCTGGAATAAGCGGTCATTTTATATATATAAAAAATTATATGTGGATCTTTTCAGCCCTTTCCTAGAACAATTATTTGGTCTAAGACTTCCTGTTGAAATGTTTCTTTTTTACTTCATTAGTTATTTTATATTGTCGGCTTTACTGTATTTTAAGTTTTATAATTTCAGTTAAAAATAACTGAACTGAATTGGAAGATGCAAATGAAATATTCTCAGTGTGCTTGTCAGTGGCAGTTTTGCTACTGTTTAAACTCTGCTACTTTACATGGTTCAACCTGAATAAGATACAGCTTCAGTTCCAGTTTTGTAGCTGAGCTCTGCATAAGAGCTGTAAGAACAGGAGGATATCCAGTTGGTTCTGGAAATCAAATTAGCCTTAATGCATCTCTGTCAAATTTTGTGTTAATGGAACAATAGAATATTGGTATTAATATTTGATGAAAATGCAGTGCTGAAACTGTCACAAATTTATCTAAATGTATTTTTCAGTAACAGAAGGTAATCTCTAACAGAAGGTTTAAAATTAATGACAGTAAGGCTATGGTCATTAATAGCCCTGTATAAAACACTGATATTCACTGGGAGATAACCTAGGCTGCTTGATGAAAAACTTAAGCAGTGTTTTTTAACTAAACAAAGCATGAACTGAGATAAAATGTGTAGGAGTGCAGATTCAGGAAAAGTAATAGAAGATAAGCTAAAGGGAAGCTGCTGGAACTTTGTGATAGATTTTCTTTGGTGTAATGAGTTACACCAAAGAAAGTCTATCTTTTGTAATGGCTTTTTTGCTTTTCTTTTTCACTGAATGGATGCAGTGTATTTAAAAACAACCAAACTGATGCATAGGATTGAGTTTTGTATTTAGCAGTTCGAAGGTGAGATTTATTAAAATCCTGGAAATGCCAGGATAACAGGTGGGGGATCTTAACCATAGGATAAACAAATCTAGCATTTAAAGGGTCTATTTGCTATTACATCTTACGCAATCATTTCTGTAGAGGGCCGTGAGATTTTTCTCAGCCTGTTGGTGAAGGAGAACGGTTATGGTTGGAGGGGTCTCTCCCTAAAAGTAAAACACCTTTCATTGAGCATCACCAAACAGATGTGGAATTCAAAGTTCTGTTGCATCTCTTTTTCAATATTTATGTTCATCTGCCGTTTTCTTTGTTGGAGAAGGGAACTGTGTTTGAAAAACAGAGTTTGTTTTATGAATTTTTATTTCTTTTCTATCTGAAATCTTGTACCAGTCCCAAATTAGTGAAATTCCACTGTTTTGCCAAGAAAAGTGATGGTCTTATACCAACACTGAGAATCATGTAGGCTGTTGTCACTCTTAGCTATAGCTCCTTCCCTCCCTTCCCACTCCCCATGATTGTTTGTGGATACATTTCTGTAACTATCTTATTTCAACAAAGGCTTTTTTCAGTTTTTACTTGGAAATTTAACTCACAGAGACTGTCAATGTAAAGAAATACAGCATAACTAAGGAAGTGTGCAACAAATACTCACTACAGAGCAGCTCCAAAATATATTTCCATTTTTCAAATAAGAGTCTTCCCATCATTCTTCTGACTCTTTTCTATGTCTGCATATTAATCAAGTATCTGAAATATGCATATCTGAAGTAACCATTTATACTGTAGTAGTTATAGCTTCAGTTGTAAATTTGATGTACAATAATTTAGATCATTTTTTTCATGAGCTCTGCTCATAATTTGTTCATTGTATTATTTCCAATCCATTTTCCACAGCTGCAATCTGAATAAGTGGCTCAATTATAGTTTAGTGTTATTCTTTAATATTCACTGAGCCCTATGGAAAACTTTGAAAGAAATATTCTATTTAAAGACAATTATGCTTAAATATCATCGTTTTCTAAAGACATTTGCATGAAAAAACCTCAAAAACATGAAGAACTAATTTTTCTTTTTCATACTACTTTCTGCAGTAATAATTCTCCTGTGTGACATCATAATCAACTGTCATGTGATATGATATCACAGTTTAGTATGATCAGAATTTTCTGACTTGAACACACAAATAGCATTGCTTGAAAACCAGACAGCTGTCACTTTGCTTACCAAAATTTGATAGTTCTTTTAAGAACTATTGAGAATATTAAGAAATAGATGCTGTTAACAGATACATTAAAATATGTAAATCTAAGAACACTTGCTAATGTAGTCTATTTAAAAAAAAACAAGTTTGAACTTAAATTAAAAAACTTTTTTTTCTACTATTATCTGATTTTTCAAAAATTACTTTCTTTTTTTTCTAGTGGCTATCTTAGTTTTGTGACAGATCTTTGTGACAGATCTTATGGCAGATTTGTTCAATGAGTTATTTCTTCTAGAACTTGCAAAAATAGAGGCAGCTTAAAAACCATGTTCATTTGTCCCATGCACTCTTCTTTTTTATTGCACTTGAAAACATGTGGAGAATTTTCTTGCAAACTTTAGATTCCCATGAAGCAGCCATTGTGTAGCTGCTGCTCTGCTGTACTGGCCAAGTACATAACACTACTACCCCACTGTGTGTTTCTTTGAAGACTGGAAACTAACTGGAGGGAGGCACAGAAAATGCTGTGTAGAACCAATTGAATGCAAATTAAATGTCGGATCTTCAGCTTTTGGTGTATTATTACTGCCTATACTCCTGTTTTGTCAAATTGCACTTCCCATTTTTTTAAGATTAGTAGAGCTTGAGAGTCTTGTTGTATAGAATTGTCATCTTGATAAATAGTAGAGATTAGTGCTTTCATCCAAATTATGCACTCTTTTTTTAGGATGATAGCATTACATAATAATAGGGGCAGATTTCCAAAGTCTTGATCAACAAAATGATCACAGAAAGACTTCTTAAATAATTCATTTCCATCTATCAAGGCTGACATGAGGCAGCGTTACCAAACAATCTCCTTTTGACAGGATAGTCCAATAGCACAGTTCTTATTCATTGCTCCACTATTGGCACAGGAACATTTGTGGGCACGTATCCAGGTCCCCAGGAAACTTGGAGTCGTTCCATGTTAAAGAACTGTAACTGTAGCTAACAAACCAGCTGCTGTATTGAGCTCAGAAGGAAGTCTTTGTAGCTGTGTGGAAGGAACTTAAGTTATTTGCATAACATCCAGCAGTCTTAGTGGGAAGGGTTGGCAGGAGCACAACAGCAGGGTAGGCATCCAGCTTTTCTTTTTTGACCTTATCTGTCACTGATTCCATTCTTCAATGCTAGGGTGAGATGAAAAGAGAGGGAGGTGGAGAACTTGACCAAAAGAGCTTTATAGGTCTGAAGAGAAGAGTACTCATGGTCGTATTGACATCATTCTTTGTGGAAGTAGTAGTTTATTAAATTCAACAACTACAAAAAAATTGGTTTACAGTAAATAGTGTCAACATCAGTGCAATATTTGTGAGCTGGTATATTCCTACTGTAGAGAGAGAAAAACCTTAGCAACAGATAACTTGAGACTATAATGCTATCCATCAGCATAAGTCAGCCAGAACATGTTGTCGTATTGAGTTACAGAAATTTACAGAAAGGGTCAGTCATGTTAAAAACAGGCAGATTTTTTTCAATTATGGCAATTTCAGATTAAATATATACATATATATATATTTATATATCTTAGATATATTGCATCACATCTTCAAACATTACTGTTTCCAATAAAATACCAATCTGCATTTCCAAACAGGAATGTCACACCAGCTTTGCACTATAAAGAAAAGGAATTCTCTATTAAAGTACTGTCTTTTGCAAAGTATCTGTTGAAATACTCAGGCCCTAGTTCATCAAGTATTTAAGCTACCACCACCAGAGGGAAAAAAAAGTCTTGCTTTCCTGTGGTTTTCAGGCTCTCTGCTGCTTTCCACAAATACAGATGTTTGTGTTACTAAACAGTAAATCACAATGTGAGATTAAAAGTAAGTGAGGTGGTAGTGTCCATCTATTGCTCTTTCCTTCTGCCTCCCACCACATCATCTCCAGTTTCGTTTCAACCTTCTTTATGCTCTTGGTCCCATTCACTACTTTTGCACAAATGCTTATGATAAAAAGGGGCTAACACAAGAGAAGAAAAGATTGGAATTTTTGCAAGATAGCCTTTTCTTACCTTATACTTTTCCCCTATTTTAGGAGAATTTTAGGAGATTATTTTTTATTTAAAATGCAAAAACTAATGACTTTCATGAAATTTTTTTTTTTTTTTTTTTTTTTTTTTTTTTTTTTTTTTTTTTTTTTTGTAGGAAAGGGCAGGAAGGCTAGAAGATGTAATTCACCATAATTTCAAAGAAAATTGAATTAACCTTTAACAAGAAGTTAAATATCTTTCCTAGTATGTGAAATTAAACTTACTGTGTTCTCACTCCTCTATTCTGGCAGAAACAGAAAAGATGATTCTGGAATAGTTTAGTTTTCCTTCAGAGTTTTTATTTACCAAAGGTTTCTTCCACTTCCATGATTGTATAAGTCGAAGAGATGATTAAAAAGCTGGCAGCTGTTCATGTTAATTCACAAAAAACGTTCTTCTATTTCGACTTTACAGTGTTACTTGTGCTCTAAAAATGTGAAGCATGTTGACATATCTGAAAGCAGTCCTGCAAAGAAGTCTTTGGGTTATTGGTGAAGGAAAAGCTGGACATGACCCAGCAACATGTCCTTGCAGCCCAGAGCGCCAATCCTGTCCTGGGCTGCATCCAGAGCAGAGTGGGCAGCAGGGCCAGGAAGGGGATTCTGCCCCTCTGCTCTGCTCTGGTGAGACCCCACCTGGAGCACTGCATCCAGCTCTGGGGTCCCAGCACAGGAAGGACATGGACTTGTTGGAGCAGGTCCAGAGGAGGCCATGAAGATGATCAGGGGAGTGGAGCATCTCCTGTGAGGAATGGTTGAGAGAGTTCAGATTGTTCAGCCTGGAGAAGAGATGGCTCCAAGGAAACCTAATTCTGGCCTTCCAGTACCTAAAAAGGGCCTATGAGGGACTTTCTACAAGGCGTGTTGTGATTGCATGAGGATTAGCTGCCTTAAACTGAAAGAGATTTGATATTAAGAAGAAATTCTTCATTATGAGGGTGGTGGGGCACTGGAGCAGGTTGCCCAGGGAAGCTGTGGATCCCACATCCCTGGAAGTATTCAAGGCCAGGTTGGATGTGGCTCTGAGCAATCTGTCCTAGTGGAAGGTGTCCCTGTCCATGCCAGGGGATTTGGAACTAGATTAAGTTCCCTTACAACCCAAACCATTCTATGAATCTTGGACCAATTTTTTTTCTTTTTGTGTAGTATTTTCTTAAGTCAGTATTTAAAAATCCTACTTGCCATTTTTCAAGTGCTATTTCTCTGATTATGTCATTTGTTTAAATAACCTTTTGGACTTCTGTAAGGAACCCATTTGTCTTCATTGGCCATCAAGGAATTTGTATGGAGTGGAAGTAAGCTACAGAGATCCATTGTTACTGAAATAGTCAGCAATTTCTACTACTGGTCACATAGAAACCATATCCGTTATCAGACTGTTGAAGTCTTACTTGTGTTTGTTACCTCATTACTGCAGAAGTCTTCTAAAGTTTGCTGTATTAAACACAAATACTTTTGATTTTCTGACAAGCAGAAAAAAAAAACGTGTCACATTTTAATTTATATTATTCCCTTGGCCTTCATCTTATTCTACCTCCCTATCCTCCAAGGAATTTTTATCACATTAAGTATTAAGAGAAAAAACACTCATCTTCTGAACCCTTCTTATTACCTCATCTCTTCATTGAAATCAAGAGGGAATTCATATTCCCAGCTAATTTAACGTGACTTTTTTTAGTCTCTGGTAAATGCATATTGTCCTTATTTGTAGCATCTAAAAAGATCATTATGTTGGCATATTTGTTCAAAGAATAAAATCTGAAGAAGTACACAGCATTCTGTCTCGCCTCCTGTTTTAATCTGCATTTATGCAATGGATTAATGGATGGACTCTGCCTGAAAAAGAATCTTCACAGCATGAGTCATGGTCATTCTTAAGACTATTGAAGATTATTTTTATATCCTAACAGTTCCAATTTTGTAATCAAATTGAGGCTTATCAATAGAGCTACTATCTTTTCTTATTTACAGAAAAAAGCAGATGTGTTCTTTATCACAATAACTGAATTAACAGTCTGGGTTTCCAACCAGAGGAATATAATATAACAGAAACAACTGTAACTGTTTTACACAGCTAAATAATAGTTTGCACTCCAAAGAAAGGAATGTAAGTAAACCTCCCTATGGGAAGAGAGAAGGGGAAGGAAACGAAATACATTAATTCACGGAATTAATGATTGTGGAACAATTACTTATCTTTAAAATGTTCTTTTAAATAGAGTAAAACCCATCTCTTTGTATAACGTCCTATCTGCTCCATGTAATTTTACTTGCATTTTCTACCGGTCTTGCTCCAACACTCCTGTGTGAATTAACCATTTTCAAGAAAGCCTGGAAAACAGTGTCTTAGATGTTATGTAAGCAAACCCCAGTGATTAGAGAGTAGGCATCTAAGTTGCTGTCAGCATTGCAAGGAATGCAGAGAGAATTGTCTGTGGCTGTTCTGCTTTTGCATGTAGTGGGAAGCCCATGAGAGATGCAGGTTCAAACTGCTCACATCCTGTTGAATCACATGAAAAACTGGAATTATTACATTTGCTAGGTTTTAATGAGGCCAAGGATAGAAAATGATACAAAGCAAGTCACTTCAGGTCCATCCAGTTTCATGGGTTGTTACCTATATACAAGCAACAGTGGAAACTTACTGTAATTGAGTATGAAGATTTTAACACTTTTCTTCTTTTTTTTTTTTTTTCTTATGAACAGATTTAAGAAATTTGTCTGGATTAATACTGAACTGAATGCATCTCAACTGAAGGAAACATTTTGAGATTGCTCTCCTGACAGAAATTTTACAAAAAATGGTACACTGAGGTCCCTGCCTGCACCTGTGGGAAGACTGTAACAGTATTTTTATATTGCAGTTTATTGGCCCATAAAAGACGATGTAGTAACAAATGTAACAGAAAATTTATGCAATAGTAGTGGTTCCCCTCCCACTGACTGGACATGAGTGATCAAAGGTCTTTGCAAGAAGATAAGCACAAAGTTAGCAGAACTTCCTCCAAGTTCAGGGAGTCTTCAAGAAGCATGCAATCTGATGATTATTTCGCTAGAAAACTTAAAGCCTTGAACGGTAGCATGGGTCCTCCTGTTTCTTCAAATGCCTCTAGCAAAGCTGAAAATAATCAAACAAATGGTACACCAGCCGTGCCTAAAATGGGTGTTCGAGCAAGGGTATCTGAATGGCCTCCTAAAAAGGATTGCTCTAAAGAACTGAGTAAAGCTGCTTGGGAAAACAGACCTCCAGCCAGTTATGAGGGTGTTGGCTCAGTACTTCCGAACGGACAAAATGACCAAAGTGATGAACAGCAAGAAGAGCTAGAACTGGAATTTACAGAGGGAAAATACTCAATTGGTGATCTTTTTGTTCATTCACCTCAAAGGGGACTTCATCCCATAAGGCAAAGAAGCAACAGTGATGTGACAATAAGTGATATTGATGCTGAAGATGTGTTAGACCAAAATGCTGTTAACCCAAATACTGGAGCAGCTCTTCACAGAGAATATGGCAGTACTTCTTCAATTGATAGACAAGGCTTGTCTGGAGAAAACTTTTTTGCAATGCTGAGAGGATACAGAGTGGAAAATTTTGAACATAAAACCCTTGCTCCTTTTGGATTTTCTGAGTTTTTCCACTGTGATCCTACGGTTTCTCCGAGTCTACATGCTGCTGCACAGATTTCCAGGGGAGAATTTGTCAGGATTTCTGGGTTGGATTATATGGACAGTGCCCTACTTATTGGTCGAGACAGGGAGAAATCTTTCAAGAGGAGACTTAAATCAGAAGCAGTAGAAACATCTTTGTTTAGGAAATTGCGAACAGTTAAAAGTGAGCATGAAACTTTTAAGTTTTCATCAGACCTGGATGATAGGCTTGACAGAAATGTTCGTTTTTGGAACTGTCAGAAATGTTTTGCACATTATGATGTTCAGAGCGTTTTGTTTAACATAAATGAAGCAATGGCTACCAGAGTAAATGTAGGAAAAAGAAAAAATATCACCACTGGGGCTTCAGCTGCATCACAAACTCAGATGCCAGCAGGCCAGACTGGAAACTGTGAATCTCCTTTGGGAAGCAAAGAGGACCTCAATTCAAAAGAGAACTTAGATGCTGATGAGGGTGATGGGAAAAGCAATGACTTAGTACTGAGTTGCCCTTACTTCAGGAATGAAACCGGTGGGGAAGGAGATAGACGGATTGCACTTTCTAGGGCAAATTCAGCATCTTTTTCTTCAGGTGAAAGTTGTTCTTTCGAGTCCTCTCTGAGTTCCCATTGCACAAATGCTGGTGTTTCAGTACTGGAAGTACCAAGAGAAAACCAGTCCATTCATAGAGAGAAAGTGAAGCGTTACATCATAGAACACATTGATCTTGGAGCATATTATTACCGCAAGTTCTTCTATGGCAAAGGTAAATTTTTCTAATGCAACTGTTCTGATGTATCCATGCATTAGATTTAAGTTGTTTAGTGAAGATTATTTTTTGTTTTCCTTCTTCTCTATAGGGAGACCTAGGTATTCCAGAGAATCCTGAGACTCTATTGAAATTAAGCCTGTTATTTTTGCCAAGCAGTGGGTTATGTGAGGTCATGCAATACCTGTGTGACTTCATTAAGTGATTTAATGAAAGATCATATAAAACAGCATGTAAGCTAACTTTTCCAACCCAAACATTTTTGATCAGCAGGAGGAAAAGATGTCATTTATATCCAGTAAATGCATTGGAAATACTGATGCTCAGAGCGGGAATAATTATTTCCTAAAAGGTGACTCCATTTATTATTGAGGCTTCTGACTCTCTTCTAGATTCAGCTGTCTTCAAGTGTGTCTTGAGGCCTTTCATATTGTATGCATATGTACATACTCCTTAAATAGCGAGCTTCTGATGTTATTTAGTTCTTGAACTTAAAGAAGGATGTCTTACGCCTTTCTCCTAGCCTTATACCTCTTTCTTTTAGGATGTGTTCAGTCTGCAAACATGCCAGGATACTCTTGTCAGCACAGTAATTATCTTGGCTTTAATCATGATTCAGATAAATTGCTTCAGCTTTGTGAACAACTTTGTTAGTCTGCATTCAGTACTGGCTTGTGCAATGTGGATGAAATCCCTGGTTTTGTGGGAGAGCCCCAAAATACCTGTCTCTGTCCTTTCTGTCTTATGAATTGCAGCTAGATCTTACTACTTTTATTAAAAGAAAATAAATACTCTGCTTGTTTTTAAAAAAACTGTTACAACCTGATTCTTCTTGTTCTTCTTGAAATCATACTTCCTCTGCTTTCTAACTATATTTGAATGTCAGGAAATAAGCACAGTACTGTTACTTCTTCCTCATGTAATGCTTTAAAAGGGACTCAAAGGAGGACCCAGTACAGTGCCGGTCACACTATAATAGACACTGAAAACATATTAGCTGTAAAAAAAACTATTGAAAAGGCAAGGAAGAGAAGAATCTGGATCTGTGATGGAAGAGGAAGAAAAGGACCCACAGCTGAGCAAGGAATGGGCAGTAAATTCAGAGGTTCAAAATGGATTTCAAGCTAGACAGGTTGTAAATTCTATAATAAGTGTTGAGGGAGTCAGAGCGCAAGAGAATGAAGGGAAACTTTTAACAAAAGGGTGGCACATTTTTTGAGGGGCAGAGAGAAGAAAAGATTGGCATTCACAAAAAAGAAAGGAAGACTGTCAGTAGACAAAGGTGGTGGCAGGATGGGAAGGGTGAGACAGGAATTAAGCCAAATGAAAGAGGACTTGTTTGTGAAGTGCTTTTATCTTGGATGAGTTGCAAGTGCTGAAGTGCAGAACACTTCTGTGAAAAAAAATCTTGTCAGAGAAATTATAAAAAGAAAATGCAGATGCATACTCAAAGCCACTTTAAATACTATATTATAAGCAAACCTAATGGCCTTTCTGGAAAATCCTAGATATGAATGTAATTAGTTTTTATTAGCTTCTGTTCTGAAATAGTATCAGAGTTTCTCAGAGTTTTATCCCAGGTAGTAAACCACTAGGAAATTGTTACTAATTGTTCTCTAGGTAAAGTTATTCAAAACTAAATATGGTGTGATTCATTTAATATCCAGTAATGAATTGTTACCTTCTCACCTTTACAATGATATGTAAGCCATGGCCTGTTATGCATTATCTTTTTATGGAGCTGTAACAGAAGCTCCATGAGAGAAATCTATATTGGATGGCTTTTACGATGCAGCAAGTCAGGGCAAACAAGCTGATGAAACTAAAATCTTAATTTTTTTTAATGTCTACTGTCCTAAGGGATCAAGCACGTAAGGAATTGCCACATTAATTCCAATTAAATACAGTTCTCACCTAAGCAAAAGCTCTTGTAGCTAGAGGAAATAATCCAGACATTTTACATTGGGCACCAAGATGTCTTGCTACTGGCCTGAACTTCCATACTGAAAAGAAAAATTGACATTTATGTTCATACTGGGTCTTCATGATGCTCTTCCATGACAGTGAGCTTTCCTAGCTGAATTTTAGATTTAGTTGTGAAGTACAATTTTACCAAAATCTTTGTGGAAGGATGAAATGAAAATTCAGTAAACAATAGTTACTTGTACATACTACAACTGATTTCTGTTGCCTTTAAGAAAACATATATGAAAAAGAAATAGCTTTCTGAACATTTGATTTTGTTCACAGTTTTATAATTGGCACTTGTCAGCATACCAGTTTTATTTCAGTTTTAAGATGCTTGGAAGAAACACCCTGGCATGTGTAGCACTAATTATTCCATTCCCTTTCAGGAAATATGAGATTTGGGATTCAGTGTTTTCTGAAATGAGTTGTAGTTTTATTCTGGATATTTATAAGCTTTGTAACTATTGTTATAATCAAATCCAATGCAACTGATATAAAATATGTTTATTGAATATATCTTCTCAGTTTTCATTTGGGAATTGTAAAAGCTAGAATATATTATCACATTGTTTTGATTATCACTGATTTGCCCATTTCCCCTTGTGCAATTATTCTCATAATTCCTCAAGACTTGTTTATTATTACCATGCTTTTTATTTGAGGGATGCTTGCAACCATTTAATGTCACTGTCTCTATCTGCTGATATGGGATTGAAAAAATGTCCTAAAAGAAATGTACAGGCTTAACAAGATACTGGTATTAACTCAGTTTTGTACAGTTAAGACTTTTGTGATAGAAGAAGAATTGACAACTATTCCTCAAAATGAAAAAGTAGAAACTGACAAATATTTCAGCATTTCTCTAGATCTCAGCTAGAAAATAGCACTTATTTTCTTCTTTTCTCCCCAGCTGGTTCTTTTAAACCAACATAAACACATTTAAATGAGCTTAATAAGTTTTTACTTTTTAAAATTAAAAAAAAGAAGATGCCTTGAATTAAAAATGTTCTCCCCAAATCCCAGAATATCAGTAGCCATGCTATTCAATTTACTTCAGTTTCCTCAGTTTTCTTTTCTGAAACTGGTTTATCTATTTTATTTTTAATACATACAAATAGTATTTTTGGGTTTTTGTCTTTCATGTTGTACAAGAAATCAGTAGGTACCTGCACACACTTGCATTTTTCTGCTCGGTAATACTGCAGCCAAGAAATCTAGTTTCTGTGTAATACCCTTTTCTAGATTTACATCAAAACGAAAAGCTCTAGACTTCTAACTGAGGAGTTTACCTTATGTCACAGCCTGAATTATGCAGCTATGGGGAGCTTTTATGTTACTGAAGAGTTTGACCTCTGAAGTTCTCTCTCGCGCTCGCTCTCTCTGTCTTCTATGTGGAGTCCTGTTCCATTTGATAAAATTGACCGTTTAGACTCAAATTTTTAATTTAACGCTGGGAATTCCATAAGGTAAATTATTTATCCATGCAGGTAGAATTTTTAGACTGGGAAAGGAATGAGTTGGAGAGCATGAGCAGATTATTTAATGCTTCTGCCTCTTTGATTCCAGGTGTTCCTTCCAAAAAACGTTGCAATGTGCTCATTTTCCTTCCACTAGGAGATGGATTGGAACCACCTACGTACTTCATAGATAGATTTTTGAAAGACTACTGGAAACCTAATTTAAACTTGATTTGAGAAATAAGACTGTCTTTTATGTAGAGATGATTTCATTCTTTTGTATTAATTCTGAGAGTATGGATAACATCTTAGTTTTTTGCAAAATGTCTTTCACTTCCTTACGCATTCCTATAAATATATTTCTTTTAAAAAAAAAGTATCAAACTAGCTCAAAAATGCTAGCAAAATATTTTTTTAATCCAAACAACCTTTAAGGAGAAATTAGTCAATTGTTATTTAAAATATGGGATTATAGCATAAATTGGATTGGAAGACATTTCTGCAGGCCATCCAGTCTGATTCCCTCTTTAAAGTTCCCTTTAAATGTAGGTTCTGAATAGGTTGCTCAAAACCTGTTTCCCTTTAGCAGGCCCTTTAGCTTTTTTACGGTATCTGAGGATGGAGATTTCATAATCTCTGTTGGAAACCTGTTTGTGTTGGATTCTCCCCACTCAGAGGGGGGAACAGATGAGATGAACATTGTGATGGTTGCATCTTGTTCTTTCACTTTTTACCTTCAAGAAGAGTCTGTTTCTCCTTTCCCTAAAACCTCCCCATCAGCTGGTGGGATCCAGCAGTTATTTCCCCCATATATCTGCTTTCTCTAGCTGCACAAGCCTATTTCTTTTAGCCTCTCCTCCTTCACTATATTCTCCAGCCCTCTATTTGCCGTCATAGTCATCTTCTGGCCTTGTCTCACTCTGTCCAAAACTGGACACTTCTGCTTTTGTGGCCTCAGAAGTGCCAAAGAGAAAGGCACAATGTTCTCCAGAGCTGCTGCAATGCTCTTGCCCCGTGTGGTTCCCCTCCCTCTCTGCTGGGAGGTCCTGGTGGCTGCTGGGCAGCCTGTGCTCACAGGATCACCAGTCCTTCTCCACAGAGAGGTTCGTGAGGCAGTGGGTTCCCAGCCTGTTGTATGAGCTTGTTCTGTTCTACATGCATTTCTGTGTTGGTCTTCATAAGGATTTTTCAGTCAATTTTCTTGGATTGTCAAAATGACAGTTTGTTTTAAATTCAGTATGAAAACTTCAAGTGCTTTAGGAGTTGCTTCACATGAAGCTCAGCTGTCACAGCTCAGCAGTAGCTGCCTGGAGGGGAAGGGGGGTAGTGGCAAGTGGAGCACAAACACCCTACAGCTGTAGGACTCTACCTGTGCAGCTCTGCCTTTGGCTGTTTTTGTAAAACAGTGCAAAGTTTATGTATTTCAGTATCTACCCTCTGCACATATTCCTGATTTGTTAAAAGCCTGCTGGTTATTCCCCTTCATATGTTACACCCATCTGTAGTCCTAACCTAATACATAAACTATTCTTTTAGAGCTTGGTCATGGACAACAGCTTGTTGGGGGTGCACTCCATTCCATCATTCAGATAACGTAAAGCCCTATTAAACAATAGAGTCTATCAAAATCTATCAAATTCTGATAAACATATTGGTAACAGGTCACTAGTTGTAATTTGTATTACTGATCACCGTCTTTTAAGGTCAACTGTCCAGCTGGTTTCCATCCACCTTGTCATTTGTGTGTCCAAATCAGGTCTTTTCAGTTTAGCTACAGATATACTATGGCAGGCTGTGTGAAAAGCATTGCTTAAGTGCAAGTGGGTGACCTTCATTGCTCCTTCCTCATCCATAAAGTCAGTCACATCACTGCAGAAAACAACTGGATTGGTCATGCATGGTTTGCATTTTTTAAATCTATGGAGGCTGTTTCCAAGTATCATTTTGTCCTTCATGTGCCTGGAAATGTCTTCCATGAGAATTTGTTCCTTGATCTCCCTGGGAACTGAGGTTTATCATGACTGTTCTGTGGCTTCCCAGACCCTCTTGCACTTTTTTAAAGGTGACTGTAACTACTCACTGTGACCTTTCAAAAGGTGGTAAGGAGGAGCCTCAACATAGGTCCTGTTTGGTCACATGGATTTGAGTGTCTGGTCTCCTTAAATGGTCTCTAATGTGATCTTTGTTTTCAGCTGACAGTGCTTTACTCTCCCAGACTGGACCAGTTGCTCAAGGATGAATTTAACTATTCATTAAATTCTTCAGAGTTACTAGTCCCAGTTTTCCCTTGTTGAGACTGGGTTGCTGCTTTAAATGTAAAGTTGTAAATAAGAAGAATAAATCTCATTTGTTTGAAGACTTAGCTTTTGATCAAGGTTATGTGCAGATACAGTTTTTCCAAATGAGTCTCCTACAGCATGAAGCAAAAAGATTAATTTCTTAGTAAAAAAGTAAAAAAAACAAGTATTTCATAGTAAAAGGAGTTTCAGTAATTTATGTGATATGAGTGACCATTTTGGTCATCAAAATTAGCATTTGTGATTTATGTACTTATTGTACAGGTCAGAAGATCACCAGCTGGTGTATTCACAGATCTCATGGTTCAATTAAAAATAATCTTTTTTTCTTTGCCGTAGTGTTTGGTGGGTTTTTTTTGGTGGTTTTTTTTTTTTTTTGTTGTTTTTTTGGTTTTTTTGAGATTTGATGAAAGATTTCTGGGAGATTCATACTTTACTCTTGTTTCTTCATTCATTCCTGTGTAAAAGAGCATCAGAACTACTTTGGAATAGATGAAAATCTTGGACCTGTAGCAGTCAGCATCCGGAGGGAAAAGGTTGACGATGCTAAGGAGAAAGAAGGCTCTCAGTTCAACTATCGTATAGTTTTCAGGACAAGTGAGGTAATGTTCATTCCATAATTCTGCAAAGCAATGGAAAAGTTGACTTAGAGCTTAGGATACTAGTTGTTTGTCTGGGTGTACATTGCTAACTTTGAAAGTAAATCTCTTAATGGGAAGGGATATTTCCTCTACCATTAGTAAATGTAGTTGCTCCGGAACAAAGTTTTCCTTTTCTGTACCACACAAAATTTTTGTCCTTTTGAGTAAGCACCCAAAAGGAGGTAAGTTGGCTGAAGAGAACTGCAAGGCGCAAACAAGGGAACAGATGTTAACACAGTTAAAGGAAAGTGTGGATCAGGCTGCTTGTTATGTTTCTAATGACAGAAATGAAAGATTAAAAAATGTGGGGATAAAGGGAGCTGTGTAAAATATGAAAACAAGTATAATGACTAATTTATATTTTTAATTTTTCTTGAAGTTACTTTCTTAGAAGCTTTTTTGTGACCTTTCTATGCACTTCTACATGGATGATTTGCAGAAGGACTATTAATATATTCATAAAATAATGGTCTTCTTTGAAAGAAGAATTTGCTTGTGGTTGTTTTGTGTGAAGTCTTATAACTTCGATTTCAAGCAATTTAATATCTCTTGCTAAATGATTTCTTTATCACAGCAATTACCTTAGATTTGTATGAAAACACACAATGTTATTATTGCAGCAACCAACTGGAAATTTTTGGAATCCTTAGGACTGTTGATTTTTTATTTTAACTAGGACATAGAGAAGCATTTGATAGACCTCTGATGTCACTGGGATCTTGTGCTTTTGCAAACAGATGTAAAAACAGAGGATATAGATATAATTTTTGTTTTCAATCTAGGGGTTTTTTGTAGCCAAAAAAGGGGTGTCCATGTACGTATGTGTGGAGATGTGATCCAGGTGAACTCAGTTCTAATAAATTACTCTTTTTTTGTCAAATCCAATGAAGATAAGCAGCATGGATTAAACAATAGGTGAATGGGTTAAGTAAAGTTGCAGTTGGCTATAGCTTATCTCACATATCCAGCCTCACATATGACTGCTGTGTTTGCTGGGGTAGTATGGCAAAATTAACTATTTTTTAGTTTATTGGGGTCTTTAATACTTTCCCCTTCCCCAGAAAATGAATATTCTTAGTAATTGTAATAAATTGTTAACATGCTTCATTAATTTCTTTAAACAAAAATGTGTTTGTTGCTTAGACATTGAAAGCTTGTCTGCTCTTTAAAAGTTATTTAGTAATTTTTTACTGGTTTAAAAAAAATTAAAATGAGGATGTTTTTCTTTCCGTTTTTGTTTTCCATACTTTTGCTAAAACCTGAAGCTTTTACCTCTAGGGTTTAGAGTACTAGAGCTAGAACTGTTTTGTGTGTTTTACCTTTTCTACAGCTTACTACACTTAGAGGAGCAATTTTAGAAGATGCTATACCATCCACTGCTCGCCATGGCACAGCGAGAGGTCTGCCTCTCAAAGAGGTGCTGGAATATGTAGTTCCAGAGCTAAGCATCCAGTGCCTGAGACAGGCTTCCAACTCACCCAAAGTACCTGAGCAGCTACTTAAACTGGATGAACAAGGGGTATGTAGCACATGGTCTTCTTTTGAAAGACTATTCCTTAGATAAATAGAAGAAAAAAAAAAATTAAATATTTTGTAGAGAGGGATAATTAACATGGATCTGTAATGCACACCATTAAGTTTCTTGGTTTTAGAGAAACTTGTTTATTTTCACTGACAAAATGAGGTTTGCTTTTCTAAGCAAATTCTTCTTAAAATATATTTCAGCTGAAAGAAATAAGTATTGGTCTGTAGAGATAGGCTTTCAATGGCTGGGTGAGAGAAAGATTATCGTGTTTTAACATCAGTAAGAAGGGATTTTCACAATCTTTTATTTGCTCTTTAAGGTGTACAAATGTTGAATGCAAATGAAAATACATCTAACACTTTATTGGTATTGTGTGTGTGGGTAAGGACACAAAAGCATTTTGTGTCTTAAGTCTGCATCTAAAATTTATGGTTATTTTTTGCGCTACCATTTTATGATATTCTTGCAGTATTCTTACTAGAATAGAATACTTCTGTATTCCTAGAACTGAAATTGTGATTGAGACTAATGAATTAACTGCATGACAATAAAATATTCGAATGGCCTATATTTTTAGAGAAAATGCTGAAGTTTATTAGGTTCAATAAAAGTGAATCTGCTTTATTCAAAGCTAGTAGTTGCATTTATGGTTTCTGAATATTTTGTGAAGGGCACTCTTATGATGGTTTTTAAATCATGGTTTTTAAAAAATATCCGTTTAAATTGAAGATTTTACTTTCTAGGTGAAAGTCAGTACCTGTCTGTTGAAGTCCAATCCAATGACAGAACCAGTTGATTATGATGGTGCTGTAGTTAATTTTTTATTGCTAACTCAGTTTTAGTGATTGCATCTAATGTGGGTGGTGTCTACCAGCATTCCACTCTCTGTCTTTACTTGTGCCTATAATAATTGCTTGAAACAAAGCACATGTAGCTAGAGGAACAGAATTGGCTTTTTTTGGATGGATTGTTAAGCTATCTTTTATATATTAATTTTAGTACTTTTGTTCATATTGGTGTTTGAGGATGGTGTTACTTTTGCTGAATGTTGTTACTTTCTTCTGCGTTTGTCAGTTTTTCTGGTAAAACAATACAGGGAAATCAGAGGCACTGAATTCTGAATCTAAGAGTTCCTGATGTGCTCTTGCTCTCTGCTGTTTGAGCTTCAGACTAGGGACTGATTAGACTTTGGGCTAATTTAGTAAATAGTATTCACTCTCAGGGGCAGTATGTTCAAGGCAGTATTGAGTATGACTGTGTTTGATCTGATCTGAATGCTTTCCAAGCTCACTAATTGTATTTCCAAAAAATTGGAAATGGAGATTGTCCATTGAACTGACCGAAGTGGTTCTTTAATCATCATCTCCTCATTTTGAGAAACACCAGTATATAGCACTTCCTTTTATTTTGTGTGATCAGTTCTGAAATTTAGTCCTATTATTAAATGGGCTGTCACTCGACAAAATGTAATATTAATATATTTTATATACCACTTATTACAAGGTAACTACTTGAACATACAAAGCTGTGGAAAGAACTGGCATGAGATCCATTTTTGGGTTTAATCTTCTTAGGTACTTAATGCTTTCAGTTTATTAATCAAGTAAATACAAAAAGAGTTATGCTTGGCAACTGAAGGTGATCACTGGTGGAAATACCATGAATTTAAAAATATGAATTATGATCTAGAAGGTTAGTACTGTCACCAGAGTGATATGAATTTTGTCTAATGGAGTGTTAAATGTTTGAGTATTTACATAGCCAACTGAAGACTACTTTGATGTTTTGATTTAATTATCTATCTGTTTCATAATATTTCTGTGAAATCCAACATGGATTATGGAGGAAATGTGGTTAAATTTTGTCTCTAAAAATGGCAGTAGAAACTAGATGTAAAGTGGATGGTTTACCTGATTTGAATACATAAAGAAATTGCCTTTTTACCTAATTTGAATACATAAAGAAATTGCCTTTTCCCAGTTTATTGTGCCATATGATGCTCATCATTAAAATCAGCTGTAAATTTGAAAGAAAAGTCAAGATTTTATCTGCTACTGCTGTTTTTTTAAGCTTCCTCCAACTTCCCCCTGGTTTCCCTTTCTAATTTCTGCTAATGATTGTTTATTGTATATGCTTTTTGGTTCCACTCATATTGCTCTAGGGATGCTCATTTCTCTCTAAGCTATAGGATGAAGTTTTAAAAAGACCAAGGAAATTAAGATTGGTTGCAGTGATGTTTGGCTATTGTGTGTCTAATCTCTTTATGGTCCTTGACAGAAAGGAATCTAAAATCTTCACATGATGAAAGTCAACAAGTTGTTGTTACATGATAAATAATCTGTGCAAAAATTTGACAAGATGCCAAGATTCAGTAGTGAGTGATTCTGACAAGAACACAATCATTTTGTGTCAGGAAGGACTGCTATGCACCTTCAATACATATCACACATCCAAGTAGCCAAATAGGTTTAGAAGCTTTTTTTGTGATGTCATGTTATTAAATTGTTCTCAGTGTAAAATATGACTAAATGTAAAATTTCTGAATTGGAAATAATGAAATCAGAACCACGTCTGCAATTATTTATTTTAAAAGACTTGAATGAGCATGTGGTACCATTTCAAAACTGGCAAACTTTATCAGTTTTAAATATTCTGATAGTTCTTCATGCCAGTGAAATGCACGAGATAAGAAGATCCTGCCAAAGCTTGTTGAGTTATTTCTCTTTTAGGCACTGACATTTGAAATATACCTTGGTCTCTGCATTGGCACAGCCACCAAGATTTTGGCTGGGAGTTCTTTAACTCAGGTCTTCCAATTTCATAGTTGTGAAGCCTTCTAGCATAGGGGCAGGAGGTTCAGATTACTGCAAATGAGCTTGCAGCTTGTTAAGCAATAGTGGTTTTTTATAGTATTGACTTTGTTCAAAACTGTAGCATTCACAGTGCTTGTCTGTCCACAAAGTCAAATCCTAGAATTAGTTCATGTTTGGGGCTGGTGAGTCTCAGATCCTCATTTTCAATGTCTCTTAGCTCAGTGTTTAAACTGTGAGATGTTAGATTGTTCTTTAAGATAGGTGTATACTTCACTCCTGTTTGGAATATTGCTGATACTCGTGAGCAAATGCAGGAATGATTGGCATCCGCAGAATGGAAAAGTGTGACTAGACTGAATATTTTGCCCAGGTGCCTCTTTACTCTTAGTTCTTGTCCCTGTTTTTGGTAGCGCAGTTTAACATTTAACTTCTCTGCTTGTCAATTCTAGTGTGAAGTCAAGGAAATCAATGTAAATCCCCTGTGATTTACATTAAACTGTTTGACGCAAGGCTGGTATAGAGGTGACAGTATGGTCACCATCATTTAAAGTCTGCTGGGATGTGTCAAGTAACTGCGCTGCTTCCTGTAATCTAATGTTTATATGAGTTTCCCCCCTGAATTGTTCATGGTAGCTTTCTGATGAGTAAAAGCAGTGTGCAGTCTGGAATCTTTTGTTAAATACCTAACTCTCTTTAAAATGGGGGTCAGGGAAGCACTCTGGATGGGGGTAGACCCAATGCCAGTCAAATGGAAATGACAGGAGCAAACCAGTATCTTCACCCTGCCCTGTTCCAGATTTCCTTGGTCTGACTTGGGCAGCTCCTACAGTGCATCCATAGCCCAGAATCCCCTTTTGTCTCAGATGGTCATCCTCCCATTCCACATCAAACCTAGAGCTTCTGGCTCTAGGCTGGACAGGTGAAACCTTATTCCTTATTCCTTTCCTTACTAAGCCTGTCCTTTGTTCCTAACTGCTCTCTGGTCAATGGCATTCTTCCAGAGGAGGTTCCACGAGGGCTCACCCCTGCACAAAGTCTTTATCTCCTTACGACTGAGGGGAAGCACACTGTTGTTATCACTTTTGCTCTACCAGAAACACATTCAGCCTTTGCATTTTGGACACTAATCTTGAAGTTTAATTAAGAGATGTGCACAGCTGGAGAGTTGATTTGAGTCATGAATATAGATACTTAATGTCTGAAGGGAATCGGGTGTGACTGATGGTCTCTGTCAGTTTGTGAAGCTCTAGAAGGTGTTGGTTAAGAATAATAGGAGTAATCCATCCGTGGGAAGGTTTCCTCTTTGTCAGCTTAAGTGTGCATAGAAGCTAAGAAGAAAATGGTCTGCTCAAGAAGTAATGATCTGTCTTTATAGCTAATCTTTTATAATTTTTGTACTTCATTTTTGAATAGATGTGATTTGCCTGTTTCATGTTCCATAACTGAGAATCTCAACAAAACTATTTGACTGAAATGTTTTCCTGTTTTAAGTATAATTTTAAAAATGGCAAATAGTTTTTAACAGTGCATGATTTTATGACAAAGGCAAAATATTACATATAACAGAAATTACTGTTTCGAGGGCTTATTTTAAGAGAACTACAATGAACTTTAAAGGGTAAAACATGAGGGACAATAAACACACCTTTTAAATCTGAGAAAAAGGACCAATATACAGATACTTCCAATTAATTTGTTTTCATACTGTAGCATGAAGTAGAGTGTGCTTTTATAGATAACAAAGTAAAAAGTCTTTGTCCTGCTTTTATCTCTGTTTGAATAGTGCCAATTTAGTTTTCTTTCTAGAGTTGGAGGGTGTCTTTTGTGGGTTTTTTTGTTTGTTTGTTTGTTTGTTTGTTTTCGTTCTGTGGTGGCTGAATTTCCCATATCAGAACACTTATTTTTCACTTTCAGATGTCTTCTGTCATCTGTCATCAGGGGTTATAACAATGTTAGATTTCAATTGTTAATGTTTGTTCTAGTGTTGACTTTCCTTTGCTTCTGTAAATTTTCCTTCTCTTTTTTTATTTAATTTTTAATTTCAGCTGAGTTTTCAACATAAGATTGGTATCCTTTACTGCAAAGCAGGCCAAAGCACAGAAGAAGAAATGTATAACAATGAGATGGCAGGACCAGCTTTTGAAGAGTTCCTTGATCTTCTGGGCCAGAGAGTACGGCTGAAAGGATTCAGTAAATACAGGGCTCAGCTAGATAATAAAAGTAAGTTATGTTTCAAGTTATGGGAGAAAGGGTAATTATCCAGCTGATCTTCTGTAAATTGTGTTGTCTTTTCATGCTCTTGTCTTTGGGTTTTGAATAGTAACATTATATGGTAAGTGAGGAAGATGAAACATATGGTAAGAGCATGAATAACACCTTTTCTGGTTTGATTTTTATTTTTACTTTTTCTGTGGCATTAGTAGAAATGAAGCTTAAAGGAATTTATTTAATTTGTTTCCATTTAGTTAAAATCGTACTACATGAATAATATTTCCCCAGGTACACTTGAACATCTTATTCTTTCAAAGGCAATGAAAATAGATGCATTGCAAATGGAGTAATTTCTCTTATTTCAACTAAAAATACATGCTTACTTTTACCCAACACGCACAAGCAGTCAAGTTTCCTGGTTTCTCAGGTGCACAGAAAGCATATCATCATTTGTCAGCTGATAATTATTAATCTGCCTCAGCACTGTGTTAGTACTGCCATTTCCCCAGGTCTTTCAGTTTTCCTAAGTGCAATAGTATAAAAATTTAATTGTACAAATTGGATCTTTTAGCAAAATAGGAACTGAAGTAATTGCTGTTAAAAACAAAGTCAATGATATGTTAAGACACTTCTTCATTAGCACTGTTGTCACTGCTCTTAAATTCATTCTTACTTTAATGATGTTTTAGCATGATTTTGACAGATGATCATATGAGCTGTGATCTAAGGATATCTAGTTATTCATCTACTTCATTTTAACACAGTGTCAACCTAGTATAAGCACTACATTTATTTCCAATAGCATTATTGCCTTTTTGCTTAAATCCATGCTTGCTTCCCTTTAATAATTCAATTTAGAGACTATTTCATTTTATTTCAGTACCGAATAATAAAAAAACATTTAAAAAATTAATTTTTCGAAATACATATTAACATGCTGTGGATGTCAGTCTTCTGGAGTGAATTGATAAACAGGGATGAAAAATTGAAAGGAGTAAGGGTGTTTGGGTTTTCCTTTTTTTACCCCAATCAGAGCATGACTGAATGTCACCTAGTAAGTTGCACATATGAAACTAAATGCTGGTCTGTCAGCAAATTCAGTTTCTGTATTTTCTGTGCTTCAGTATGAACTTACGTTGCTGATCAGCATTGTGTGTGTATCAGTCAGTAACATGAATTTAATGTTTTACAAAGTCTGTGTGCCATTAACTACATTGTCCTGTCATAGTGCGTTCTCATAGTTTGCAACAGGTAGAATGGAATTAAGAATTCAAAAAGATACAGTCTTTAGTATTTTATTAAATGTAAAGTACTGGCTTAAGTATCACATTTTTTGTTATACTTGTTTTTAAATAACAACACAAGAAGTATTGCTGTGTTGTATTTAGACTTAGTACATTGTCCTGACTGCCTGCAGGTTCAGAGGAGTGTAATTAGTCTCTGGCATCTATATTTTTGATAGACACAATGTTTCAGTAATAAAGCTTGCTCAGTTCTTGCAGGAATCAAATTTATTAAGTTTTTATATTCTCAAATGCTTGACTAGTTGTGAGGTTTTTCTCTAAAAAGTTCCCTTTTTAAAATTTGTCTATTTTAAAAAACGGTTTATTTAATATTTGGAAAAGTAATTGATCAATTTCTTGTATAACAGAGAAAGTGGAATGTTGTGGTGTGTTGCGCTGTCTGGCAAATAAGCCCCCACCTCTCACATGCTCACCGACCCTCCAGTTTATGAGTCGAGATTAAGAGAGTTCAATGAGTGAAGGGAAGGAAGGAAAAAAAAAAACCATGCCCAAAGAAACTCCCAAACAAACAAAAACTCCAAAACAAACAAAAAAAACCCAAACAACAAAAAATCCCACAATGCACCCACTACATCAATCAGGCAACAATACAACTGATGCAAAAGCAATCACTCTCCACCTGCCATTAGCTCTCTGATATCCAGCCATTCTCTGAGCTACCATGAAAACACACTCCCTGGTCCAGCTTTCTTGCAGAACATAACTTCATAGAGTATGGGATATGTTTTTGGTCAATTTGATTGGCTGTCCTGGCCGTCTCCTCCCAAACCCTTGGCCACCCCAGCACCCTTCCTAGGGTCGGGGACAGCAAGGGGCAGAGTGGCGTTGGTGCTGCGTGGGCACTGTTTAGCCACAGCTAAAACATTAGTGGGTTACCAGCACTGCTCTGATCTCATGGAGAACACACAGCACCATATGGGCTGCCATGAAGAATTTTAACTGCATCCAAGCCAGACCCAGTGCAAGTGTTGAGAACACACAGAATATATTAACTATAACCTGTTTTCTGCCCTTCTTTAGTGCAGTGTTAGTGGCATGAAGTTCCAAACCCTAAGATAAATAAAAAAATTGAATGAAGCTTTACCATTTCAATACTATATATTTTCTTCTATATATGTTTTAGAAGATACCAGTCTACTAGAAATGAGAAAAAAAGTCTCATCGTTGGAACATATTTTCTCTTTCTAGCTCTTCAGAACTGTCTTTCTAAAATGCCACTGAAAGGTTATGATGGAATTAGATTTTCAGCTAAGATTTTGAAATAGAAGAGTGCAATAAGGTTTCCCTTTTTAAGCAACGTTTAAGTAACAAACTTCAGATGAAATTATGCTTTTTGTTTCTCATGCAACTGTAATCTGTGTTTAATAAGTTAATTTAATTATCTCACAGCCATAACTGATGCACCCAAATATTATATGAATATGCTTCTAATTACATGCACACAAATATTTTTAGATTTAGAGCTGCAGATAAAGAAGTGTACATTTATGTACTTTAGATATATATTTTTAACTGGGTAACTGACATGGCTAATTGATTTCTTTTTGGAATATGGTTACTATTCAGAACTTAAACAGTGTGTTGAAGTGTGTACTGGACAATATTTATTCCTGTAGATAACATAAAATTATGTTAAAAAACAAGTGAAAATGGAAAAAGAGAAAAAAAAATTGGTAGTTGTCTTGACTATATAGGGTATTCTATAGAGTTAAACCTTAAACTTTTTAAAAGTTCATTGTACTTACTTAAATAGTCTGTGCATATTGAAGAGAAGGAATAAAAAGGACTAACTTTTGACTACAGTGTAAAACTCAATTGCTGTAAACATCACAAAATGCTAACTATTAAACTTTCTAAATAAAAGAGAATGTTAATTCATATAATTTATGAAATTGATTTTAATAATTTTCAGATATATGTATTATGAACATGTTCTTTGTTTTAAAAATGTCTAATCTGCAGCATGTGTTTTAATGTTAAATTTGAAATAGCCAGTTCACTTCTGGAAAAGTATGGGTTTAGTCAATTGTCCTTATTAATGTTTAAATAATAAAAATATATGTTATATAAAACTACACTCAAGTAGCTAAGTGTTTTGGTTTTTTCATGATATTCCAATATATTTTAAAATAGTTTGGGTCTTGACAGATCATCATATGAGGTCCCAGAGACACCAAACTCTGGGTTTTTTTGCAGGACTCCTTTATGTCATAATAGAAAAATTAAGACTAGATTTTTAGCTGATGGAAACTGGTTTTGTTCAATTGTAAAAATGATATAAGTTGCTTAAATAGATTTAAATCACAGCATGCAGAGCGGTGTCCTAAAAAGTAGTATGAATGTTCTAATTTACTGACCTTCTTGCGATTAAATTAATTTTCAGCTGATTCAACAGGAACTCACTCCCTCTATACTACCTATAAAGATTATGAATTAATGTTTCATGTATCAACAATGCTTCCATATATGCCCAGTAACAGGCAACAGGTATGTTTTTTTAGTTTTACATTGTAATTTTACATTATAAATGTTTGACATTGAGTGTTGGGGTTTTTTAATAGTATTGGTTAAAGATGGAATTGTTTTAAGAGAAGGATGACTCAATTATATTTTCTTGAAATATTGTAAGACATTAGAAATCTTGTAGGATTTTTATTCTATATAATTCAGGAATTTATCCCATGTACCCTATTTCATTATGTTATTAAATGGCAATATTGCCTCTGGTGAATGAGTTAATTTCAGTTTGGACTGAATTCACATCTTGTGTATGTTTTAAACACTGAATGGAATGAATCTTGAAAATAGTCTTATGATTAAAATATGCATGTAATAACATGTTTAAAACTATTCCACTTACCCTTTTATTGCAGATCTTGAAATGCTTATTAATGTGTGAATTTTGTAATAATTTTAAACTGTATCCTTCAAGGTGTCTGTGAATACAGAAAATTGCAGTGTTTTTTTCTTATTTCTAGAGAATTCCCTTTGCTTATATAATTCAGAATGTCTTCAAAGCATTAAGGATGGCTAAAAACCAGCACAGCATCCAAAGTGTGCAGTGCACCAGTAAGGCTACTCTGTCTTGCCTGTCTAAGATATTTCTTGTGACTTAATTAAAACATACAAGCACATTTGGTATAATATATCAGTACTAATGCTTAAAAGAAAAGCACTAGAATTGCTCTTGGATCCGACTGATGGTAGTTTGTAACTTTCTGTGCTGCTACTCTGTGTTCTTCTGGGTATGCAGAAGTAAGCATTGATTAATTTAGTTAGTTTGGGAATATTCTTGCCTTGCCATGCAAGTTACAATCGTTTCAGCCATTGTGGAAGGTTGTCATGAAAGAAAGATGCTATCTCACTTTGTTTTTGAATGGCACACAAAAGAGGCTTACTGTTTGATTGTGGAACCATATGGGAGTTGTATCTTTCATGTCTATCCTGTCAATAGGTCTTGTGTGAGCAGAAAGAGATGTGTCAAGGCAGAAAGAAAAAGATAAAAGTACCGAAATTCTTGAGAAGGGATAAATAAAAATAACAATGGAAGAAAGTATATCACGTTATGTGTTTTAAATAATCAGTTCATAGAGCTCTGAACAGTTTGAGAAGCTGTTTCAGGTGAACAGTTAAGACATTACACTTAGGATTTAGATGTGATTTAAAGGAACTAAATTAGGAATCAAAAGACAAACTTTTCACAATGTGAATAACACAAAGTTTAGATTACTCACTTCCTAAAATGTGTAGCTTTAAGGAGACAGAATGTTCAGCTACAGCAGACACTCAACTGTGACATAGCTAGTAATTAAGAGATTAGATCTTCATCACTGATTTTGGGTTCTTCTACTTCTCTAAACTTTCAGTTGCATCTTTTTACAAAACAGGATTATTTTAGTAAATGCACTAGGAGTTGTTCTGTCTGTAATCAGTCTAACAATCTTTGACTAGAATTACTTGTAAACTGGGAAAACTGTACTCTCTTAAGACGATATAGTACACTGAATGAGCTTGCCTTAAAAGAATAAAATTAATATTTTCATAGCAAATCACAGGCACTGACAGTAAATATGGCCTTACTTGGAGTTTATTACTTTTGTCTTTCGTGAATTTTCCTTGTTTGTGAGAACAGGATATCCTCTTGCCATGGTCCACTTATTTTCATAGTTTTTTGCTGCTTGTCTGTCAGCTTCATTGCTGTGTTGCTCAGCCACCCCCCATTACTGTCCTTTCACTTCTTCCTGTGCCTTCTTTTCATTCTTATCATTTCCTTATGTGTCTTCTTTTATAGTCAGGTCCTGATTCTTGTGTACAGCAAAGTCATTCAGTTTTAATTCCATGGTTTTTCCTAGCAACAAGCACTCCTTTCCATAGTGTTTTAGTAAGCTCTCATCATTGTCCCTTTAAAAGGTTCAATATTTAGCAGAAGCACTATGTTGTTATTCATGGCTTTCTTGGGATCAAAATAATGTGGCAGTTTTCCAAGTTCAAGCACTGTGCCTCTCTGAAGACCCACCACATTATTTTTCAGGTGATGAGATCTGTCAGTGTTTGCACAGCATGTACACTGTCTTAATGAAATGTGACAAGTGCACCCAAATTATTAGAATTTAGCCAGCCTTAATGTGCAAAACAGATCAATAATAAGTTTTTTTGGGTTTTTTTTTTTTTTTTTTCTCTTACTGTTTAGTTTCAAAATGAATAATAAAGTCTCTTCAGGGTTTGGGTCACTGCATACCCAAGTAAGGGGAAGTTAGTGACCATGGTAAATTTCCTGTTAGGTTGTGTTAGGAATGAAGCCCCCCATTCAGTAGTTATTTTCTGCTAGCATATTATGTATGTACTGGCTGAGGTTGTTGCATCCCTTCCTGTGTCCCTTGTTTGGTAATGACTAGGCAAGGTATTCAGTCGCTCCTCCTAATCTACGACAGTGACCTTCAGTGAGCAAGCACTGAGCATTGCTTCTGTTCCAAATACCTGTGAGCCAAAAATAGGCCGCACCAGAACTGTTTGTTGCTTCTTCCAGGATATAACTACGCCCTGCTTGGTCCCTGATCAGGACATCCCTCTAGTTTTAGAACCAGCAGGAGATCCAAAGAGCAAGGTAATTTTTATTTTGGCTGCAACGTAGGCTGGGAACTTTCAAGTCAGCTGCTCCTTCCCTAGGACGGAGAATGCAACCAGCCCTGGTAGGCCAGTTCCTTTTCCTTTACTGGCCTTTTCTTCAAAGCAGTCCAAGGCTTTCCCCTTTAAACTTTACCTTTGCAATGTCCCTTTCCAAATCATTCCCTTGCAAGTTTCCCGTTCACACATTTGCAGTCTGCTTGTGTACACAAGCAGGTCAGACCTGATTAATCCAAATCTGTTCAAATAATCAGTTTTCACCTGGTTTTATGAAAACTTAAAAATAAAACAGATATGCAATAATGACATAAGCTTGTTGCTTTTAACTACTGTTAAAATAGTGGGGTTACAAGACCTGTGGTCATACCAAATTTGGTTGATCAGATCTGTTGAAAGAGCTTTTGCCGTTCATTTCTGGTTTTGGTACTGGCTAAGACCACAAATTGAAAATAAATCTTTTGAAACTGCTTATTTTAGAAATGTACTAAAATAAGTTTGGAGTTTTTCTTATTTGACTCTTAATACTTCATCATTTAATTGAATGAAGAGTATATTTCACTGCTTTTTCAACAAGAATTTCTTGTTGTTTTGCAGTTAGATACAGCAGTTAATTCTACAGAAGTGGGTAGATTTTTAAGGCTGAGCACAAGCTGTTAATAGCTAAGTTTTAAGACATTTTTTTCCTTCAGAGGTGCATATCTGAAAATTAAGAATTGAGTCACTAAAATCTGAGAATTAATATAATAACTACCAATATAATAATAATTATTAGTGCAAATAATTTCAATCTAATGGATTCTGCTTTTCTAACATATTTTCCTGACTGGACTCCCATTTGTGTGTCTTGTATTCTTACATAACATTTCATTGATTTCCTTTTGGCTGCCTATCATACTTGATTAAGTTTATTTTCAAATTCTAACATGACAATGATGCCTCCTTACTGCAAATAATTCTCTGTAAACTCTGCACCCAGTTGAGAATTCATATTGTGCTCAACATTGGCATGAGATTCTTTAGAGTATGTTAGAAAGGCAGATTAAAAAAAGTAATTGTACAACATCCAAAACCCCACAAACCTAAGCAGACCTCAAAATGGGAGAGGAAGGGGAAACTGAGAACCTGAAAAGAACACCCAGACAAACTAGGAGGAAGAAGCTGGGAGAAAAATGTAGGCTTTAGAATGGAAACTAGAAAGGGGTTTCTTATAGATCATTTTGCTGAGTTCTGGTTTCCTTCAATTCCTTTTTCATTTTCAGTATGCTATCCTTATCTCACATTTCCCAGAGAGGTATGTGTTCCCTCCTTCTTCTCCATTCAGTACTTTATTCTTTTCCTGTTCCTTTATCCTATCCAGAGCACTTCTTTCCATGTTCCAGATCACCCCAATTTAATTATCCTACCTTTGCATTATTATCCTCTGTGCAGAGCCACAACTGTGCTTTGCCTTTTGCATTGTGTTGAAGTTGACTGACCACTTATGCATGACAATTACTTATTTATAAGTGTTACACTGGTTTTGTTTTACATTGAAGAAGTCACTAAGATCTCTACAGTCTTGGTAAGGTTCTTAAAAATAATGACCTGTCTTCCTGTTTCTATTTTTGTGCTTTGTAGAGGTTTCTGCTCTTAAAAAAATATCCTAGAGATAGGATATGGGAACTGCCATACTTTTAAAAAGTCTTTGCTTGTAAAATTTTAAACATTTCTGAAGCTTACATTCAATTAAGTGAATGCTGTTCTTGCTTATGCTATGTATGATGGCAAGCAGAACTTCCTAAAGGGGTCTACAAAAGCAGAAGATGTTCTTGAAAACAGTGATTGTCTTGAAAAATATGTATATATGCCTTTAAAGAGGATTGCATTCTCATTTTTATAATTTACTCTATGGAAATGTGTAGGCATGAACCACTGTAGCAAGAACAAGTAATTGGGCACTTAGTGCTGTAACAAGGGCAGAAATTAATCACCTTGTACCTCATAATTTGAAGGTTGCTTACAAATTTAACTGAGTTGTAAATTCCAGTCTGTGAGATAGTAATAACTTCTAAACATGTGTGCTGCCCTACTATGATCTGATTGTATGGCTCAATGGATGAGCAAATTAAAGTATATCTGACACACTTAGTTCTGTGGTCAGTTCCTCAAAGTGTACTTCTGAATGCAATAGTCTGTGGATTTTAAATGGCTCAAATAATCAGTTATTTTCATTTTAGTCTTAAAAACCTAAAAACTTGGCTGAGCCACACAACGTCATACTGTTTTCTGTTCCTTTTTCTGTTTTCAAGTTTCATAAGAAGTCTTATTTCTTTATCTGTATTTGGGATTTTGATTATGTTTAAAATAATATAGGTATACTTAATGATTTAAAATGGTGGTTTTGGCCCTTCTGACTACCTTCAGAATATCATCCTTTATGTTATTTTAAGGGCTATAATGAAACATACTTGCAGGTTCTAGGCTTTAGCATGTGCTACTTTGCTTTTTATTGTTGATAGTTGAAATACTAACTTTTAGTAGATCTGGCAAAATGCAACAAAATACTCATATCAGAAAGATTGTGTTCTATGAAATCACCTTGACAGAAATTTTTTTACTTGTTCTATCATAAAGTTTTCAAGTAAATTTATTCATAAATCCTTTTTGTTTACACATGAGCTAAGGCACAGCTTTAACTGTCTTTATGCTATTATTGACAATACAAGATCTTTGGCAGACTTTGAGTAAATATTTTAAATGCTGCACCTGGTAGACTGCTTTTTTTTGCTTGTTAATGTACAAAATTTGAAAGTTACCATATTCTTCCATGAGGAAAGTGAACGTCATTTTACTGTGTTATTTTGTTAGGGTTTTGGGGGAGAAAGAGTAGTAATCCCTCATTCCTGAATATGTTTTGTAATTTTTACTTAATTTTAGCCTATAACAATGATTTAGTACTTTAAATTAGTCCTTAAATATATTTTAATGATAAAAGTTACCAATTACAAGAACAAATTTTTAATTTAAGAGTTCTCAATAGCTGTTGTTTCTCCGTGAGTCTTGGTTCTGTTCCTCAAGTGTTCAGTTATTAACATTTGTGATGGATATTCATGATAGTAATTTTTTTAAATTAAGATGATAATATTAAGGACAATAATAGAATTGTGACATGGAAAAGCAAGATTTATTGAGACAGAAGCAATATTTTTAAAGTAGAGACAAATATTACACTGTAAAGAGGGAACAGATGTACATTTTTCTGGTAGAGGGAAATGTCAAGTGATGCAACACTTTTTTATTACTGAAGTGATGCTTTAGTAAGAATAAGAGAAATACATTTCTTTCATAGAATGAAATATAAATGAGCAGAAACCATGCAGAACTAGTGTGGGGATTTGAGAATAATTCACTAGTATTTTTGTGAACTTAACCCAATTTCCTTTCCCTATATTTTTGCAGTTCTGATATCCTTTACATCGTTATCCATGATGCAATAAAAGTTATTTCTGAAAAATTATGCTTTATTTGTATTGGTTTGGCTTGTTTGGATTTTTTTTCCCTAAGATGATCAATTTGTGATTTATAATTTTTTTTTTAGTAACTAATTTTTCAATGCATGTTTCTTGTCTAGCTGCTAAGGAAAAGGCATATAGGAAATGACATAGTTACCATTGTCTTCCAAGAGCCAGGAGCACTTCCTTTTACTCCAAAAAATATTCGTTCCCACTTTCAACATGTATTTGTCATTGTCAAAGTGCATAATCCTTGCACTGAAAATGTGTGTTATAGGTGAGTAGAGCCTTATAACTATTTAAGTTTGTTACTAAGACTACAATGCAGCTGTGTTTTCTATATGTTTTGTATTTCTTATTATGTGCTCAGTTTTAAAATTTCTGCTGCACTTCCTGTGAATTTGATACCCCAGTGTCTCCCTTGCACACATCAAAGGGGTATGTGCAGACTTCCATGTTGCTGATTTATGGCCTCAAAATGGGGTATAACAAATTAGTGAAAATAAGATTTACAGACACACCAATAGAAACTAATTTAGAATTTGTATTGCATATTTCCTTTTTTAAAATAGAGTGATTTAAGTTATTTCAGAAGGTCCTTTAAGCTGTATGAATCCCTGAGTATGAGAATATGACACCAGGATGAGTCATAGCCTTTAAGCACATGAACGAGGACTTTTGGAGAATGGAAAAAAATAATAAATTTCAGATGATTTTAACTCTCACATTTAAGTCACTGCATCATGAATTTTTGCAAGATGGAAACACATTTGTGAGTTGATTGGGAATTGTGCAAAAAGTGATAAAGACATGAAGCATAATTACATAGGTTTAATTTTAAATGTTCTTAATTCATTGTTTAGAATGAAATTAAAATACATTGTGAGGGTGGGTCATATTATTGTCTTTTAGCTGTCTACTAGAATTTAAACTGTCTTTTAATACTTGATTTTGTTTCAGTAACTGTTTGGTGATGATCAACACATGACATTTCCTAAGTTATATTTTTCTTACTATTAAACTCTCTCATTCCAAATTTGACTGTATCTCAGTCAAACAAATAGTAGTTGTACCTACTGTGTACAGTATTTTAAAATTCTTTTTCAGTTGAAATACATAATGTATATATCAATTAGATGTATAATTGAATCAATTAGTAAATATTCCTATTTTTCTTGCATTTTCCTGTGAACTGTCTAGATCAAGAATTTTAAATGTTTTCCAATTTTATGACCGTAGAGTAGGCAGCTTAAACAGGTGGAGAATGCTCCATTATAGTCATATTTGACACCAATATTTTTTCATTGAATTCACACTTCATTGTAGAAGAAGATTTGAGGATAAAAATTAATTCTCTTTCTATTTTTACATTTCTTAAGATGAGTGACAGCTGAAAATGATAGATTTACATAAAAATAATTTTTAAAAATACTTCTCTCATTTATACCTTGCAATTAATTTAAATTTTTATTACATTAAGAAAGATGTTGATGCCCTAAGAAGTTAGCTTTGATATTTTTTGTTTTGCTAAGATACCTTCATAATGTTCTCTATATATTTAAAAGAAGAAAGCCATTCTAAAACAGACAACCCAATCAGTTTTCTTTGATGTGTCTGAAATGTCTGCAAATTGGCATGTCAAAGCTGTACTTAATTGTGTAAATGGATTGCAGAGATCACAGTTCTGCTTAACATCTGATTTTATTTTGTTTTAGGGAATTAATAATTTTTTTGGTTGGTTGTTTTTTTTTTTTTTCTATTTCCAGTGTTGGTGTTTCACGATCAAAAGATGTTCCCTCATTTGGTCCACCCATTCCCAAAGGAGTAACTTTCCCCAAATCTGCAGTCTTTAGGGACTTCCTTTTAGCCAAAGTTATTAATGCTGAAAATGCAGCGCATAAGTCAGAAAAATTTCGAGCCATGGCCACAAGGACACGTCAAGAATACTTGAAAGACCTGGCGGAAAATTTTGTTACCACAGCTACAGTGGATACTTCAGCCAAGTTCAGCTTTATTACTTTAGGGGCAAAAAAGAAGGAAAAAGTGAAACCAAGGAAAGATGCGCATCTATTCAGTGTTGGAGCAATTATGTGGAATGTGATTGCCCGAGATTTTGGCCAGTCTGCTGACATTGAATGTCTCCTCGGAATCTCCAATGAGTTTATCATGTTGATTGAAAAGGAATCAAAAAATGTTGTGTTTAACTGCTCCTGCAGAGATGTTATTGGATGGACATCTGGATTAATGAGCATCAAAATATTTTATGAAAGAGGAGAATGTATTCTTCTGTCTGCAGCAGATAATTGTACTGAAGACATCAGAGAAATTGTTCAAAGACTTGAAGTAAGTACAGTTTCTAAACTGGAATTCCATTTGTTCTATGAACAGTTATTTGTCTAAATCTCCTTTGAGATATAATAAAAATGTTCTATGTTTATAGTTCAGGATTTTTTTCGGTCTTCAGAGAGCATTACAAATAATAATCTTCACAACAGCATGTGAGATAAATGTTATCAACCTGTTTTTCAGGGGTAAGGTTTCAGATACCATTAATCTGATTACTTGCCCAAGGCCATGAATGGTTCCAATGTTGAAATCAGGACTGAAAAGCTTTTGCCACTTCTTGCTGTAGCCTGTTCTCAAATCACACCCTTGTAGGTAGACATATCATTAATTAAAAATTATATAAAATCTTAGTGTGTAAAATATGCTTTAACTCTGTAATAATCCATGAGAATATTAGCACAAAATTTTATGTAAGTGGTTCTGCTGATTTGTTCCTCTGTTTCTCTGCTGAGAAAGTACAGGAAGTAAAGAAAACTGCACCAACTAATGCAAATTTTAACAGCTGACTGGTTGAAATTTTTCAGACACTTGATGACCCTGTCAGTACTACTGTCCTGCAACTATTTCAGTCAGTCCAAATGAAATGACAAGAACTCCAGAGTAAAAGTGCTGATGCATCTCGTGTTTCCACGTCACTCTTTGATCTTAATTTAGATTGTCCTAGGGTTTTCTTCTATTAGAAAGAATAGAAGAAAAGAACTGAAAAGAAATCAGTCTGCTCACAGTTTCACACTGGAATAGTTGGATTGCAGCTGATGTTTTAGGGCCTTCCTAGTACTGCAGTTTCACTTAGCATTGCTCAATATTGTGCTCTAGAAAATAACTTTCTTCCATCCAAATTGCAATTACTATTTCAAGAGTTGAATGTCTTTAAACTCTTCTTGCCACTGTTATATTATCCTTTTCAATTGAGGCCTTCAGTTCCACTTTCCTTAGACAGATATTTCCCTTCTAGAAAATAGTGCTCCCATTAGGTCTTGTTAACCGAACAATAAGAATTTCTTAACACAGATGAAAAACAAGATTTAAAGTTCTAATGAAAACTTCTGTTGTCATCAGTGACCACTTTTTTTTTTTTTTTTCTTTTTTTTTTGCTATTTTTCATTTGCTCAGTTTGCAAATAACCCATGGAAGTAACCCATGTTGCTGAAGACAGATCTTTAAGATTTGGTAATTAAAACCACAAAATGAAATGTTTATGTTTACTACTTCCTCTTTATTATGGCCAGATTTGGGGTTAAATAATGGAAAATTGGTTTTAAGCCTCAAATTTAGCATCAGTTATTACTAAGGTTACCTGAATATTAACTTTAATTATCTATTCCAATGAACTCTGACTACCTTTTCTTTCCCTGCTACCTATCCTATTTCTTACTAATTAAAAGAGTTAACTATCATTACTTGTTTTAAAAAAATTTTCATCCCTGTTTCTTGCCTGATCTTTTTTTCATTTTTCCCTGCTTATTCCTCTCTCTTGAAAGCTTCATATTGATATTATTTCCTGGTTGGTTTGTAACATCGAATGCTTTCTACAGTCCTTACATGCATTTGGTATAGAACCCTTAGAACCACTAAAAAGCATTTAAAACTCTGATGCCACACTTTACGTGCATACTTTAAAAACCTTTCAAGTGACTCAGAACACAGCTAAGGTTAACAGCCATATGTGCCAGCAGATGCTAAACATGAAAGCTCAAATTGTGATGTAATATCAGTCTTCAGTGACCAGATGATTAACCCTTTTCAGTCAGGAGTTAAAGCATTACTTAAAACCATTGAGTAGAACATTGCAATTACTAAATGAGATTGTCAAAGAAATAACTAACTAGTCTTTATTGCCTGGATTTAAATCATACAGGTGAAAAGGACACCTATCTGAATATCCAGATGAAGAAAAGGTGTAAAAAGCTGGTTGAGACCATGATTTTAGATTGACCTGAAATAACCAGTCCAGGACTGAAAAAAGAGCTGTGTCTTGTCAGTCTGGACAAATTTGTATTTGTGGGGGAGAATATCTAATTACAGAAAGTGCAGAGAACAGCAAACTGTAGATGAACTTGGAGGGTTGTGTTGGAAGGCAGGAAAAGCACTGGTTTTGAGCTTTAGGATAACAGGGAACAGCAGGATGATAAAAGATTAAATGGAAACACTTGAATGGATCTTTGGATAAGTATCTGAGTTGCCAAATTTTCCTTAGTGTCCTGTACGTTAAAAAAAAAAAACCTCTTTGCCTTCTTCATGGCACTTAGAGGATCTCTGTCTTTTAACTTTATCTGTTTTAAGTGCATTCAGAGAAGCCAGCTCTTGGTTCATTTGTGGCCACAGGATCAGTGAAGCTGCAACCAAGTCAGCAGAATGCTATGTTTTGAAGTGGAGCAGTACTATGTTTAGTGCGACATTACTATGTAATATGCAGTGTTACCTTTTAGGGAGTATACACTTGGGGAGGACTAGATCTCCTGGAGTATTTCCCATTGGGAATAGATGAGTCTTTGGCAAGAATCTCTATCTTTCTTATCTTTTAACTTTTGAATATTTTACTAACTTGAAGAAGAGATTTTGAGTGCTCTGAGCTGGGGGGAAAAAAATCCATATACTTAGGCTGTTGGATTCATTTTGCAGTAGTCTAAAATTGTGACATAATGACAAAGAGGTGTCAGCCCCCAAAAAAGAATATTATGTAGGTTAATAAGGATAAAATTCCATCCCTCAGCTGGGCTCCTGACTGTAATTAGCATGTTATTCTTTTCACTGCATGACTAAATGTGTATTTTAGAAACTTGTGATGGAAGTGTAGCTGACAAAGAGCTGAAAATTTCCTTTTCACTTACCTAGTTCACAAATTATGAAAGGGTTTTTTTCTTATTTAAATTTAGTCATGAAAGAGCTAGGTCAACAGTATGTTAAAGTTTCCAGTATGCTATATAGTTCTAATACTATATGCAGACTTTATAAGCTCAATAGAAAATTCTATTTGAAAAGGAAGTTTCTAAACCACGCTAAAATCTCAGAGCAGAAAAATGACAAAGGAAATAGCTGCTTTGTTTTTGTTATGAAAACCCAGAACCTGACTTCGTAAACAAAGCCTCCAGAGTACATTTTAGACATCTCAAAAATTGCTTTCACATTTTAACTTTGAAACCTAGATCTTCACAAGTAACTGGAAATATTATTAATGAAAATTTCCAGGCAATAATTCTCAGAATATCTGATCTTTGCAATGTCTTCAATATTTCACAGTTCACAGAAGATTATCCCTTAATGAATGAGGACTAATTGTATTTCTTTATCTCACAGGTTAAAAGCATGAGCATACACCAGATCAGTTAAAATAACTCATGGGTTTGTGACGCTTTGTTTTCATGTGTGCAAATTTTAATCTTTTTCTGCTGAGCGACAGATATGCATATTGAAATATTGTATAAAGAAAACAGTGCTTTAAACTTACTAAGGTACCAAATCTCGTGATTTGGTTCCACTCCCTCCTCATTCACCCCTGAATCAGGTTGGGCCATTCTGCTATGTCAAGCAAGCAATAAACTAGTAGGCTAAGGCTATCCTGCCTGTATTCTGGCTCAAGCAGGCAATGGAGAGCAAGAGTGACTTTTCCAAAATAGCCTCCTGAATTAAACTCAAGCCATAAAAAAAAAGAGATGACCTGCACAGCTGGCATTAGAGAACACTGTCCTCCTATCAATTTTTGTGATGCACACTAAACCCAGACATAAACAGTATGAACACCTTTGTAGAACCAGGCAAGGTGTGCTGTGGAACTGCTCTTAATGTAGTGTGACTTTGGGAAGATCCCTTGATCTGTACTGTAACATAAGTATCTCTAAAAGGCAGATATTTGCCTTGGTGGAGTGTTTATGGGAGGTCTTTGGTACACACTACAAACAGATATATTTGATAATATTTCATAGTGGCAATTTTTTTGTTCTAATTGAACTAATGAAGCTAAATACATACTGCTTTTGTGACACTGACAAAAGGGAAGGCTGGGTAACTCCCGGATCTCCTTGTCATGAGGGCTAGAATTTTGTCTTCTGAGTGTGGTTCAGTATCCCAGCTTACAGGCTGTTGTATGATTATGATTTACATAGCAAAACTCTTGAGAACTTGTTTCACAGTATATAAAAAGGATTTTCTGCTTAGCAAAATCTGAATTTGTAGGATTTTGGCTACTCTGTATAGTGACAGTTACTTTTCATTGAATATGAGGAAGGTAGTTTGTTTCTAAGTTTCCCAGTGACATGGAAGCTCTCATCCTGTTTTAGCGATATCCTCATCTGAAGATGATGGTAGCTAGGAATCTGCCTGTGAAGAAAAACAAATTAATGTTTTCTTCATGGCTATTTTCTTGAGGAAAACAAGCTGCTAGAACTGAAGCACTTCACTCAATTTGGCTCATGTTATCTCGGGTTTAATACTGTTTAATGCTGAATAACAAATGTCTGCGCACCTGCAGTCAGCCAAAAAAGAAGGAAGTAATTGACAGGGCAACATTTTTCTTGCTTTGTGTTTTGAAACTACTAGCTGTGAAGTTTTCAATAAGATATAAATGGCATTGTGTTAACGTTGGGCAAGGGGGAAGAACTTGACATGGGTCAGCTGCCTGCCCTGGAGATGTGAGATCTTTAGCATCGTGAAATGTTTCATTCATTTTGTTTTATGCAGAAACCTTCATCTAACATAAATGTTAAGATAATTTAATGTGAGTATATTAGAGATACTTAGTAGCAAGCCATACATGACTTTGTAATGTCTGTGCCCTGACAATTGCGTAATGATCTGGTGCTTCCTCAGATAGTGACCAGAGGATGTGAAACCACGGAAATGACCCTGCGGAGAAATGGGCTGGGCCAGCTTGGATTCCACGTGAACTTTGAAGGGATAGTGGCAGACGTGGAGCCCTTTGGATTTGCATGGAAAGCAGGCCTACGGCAAGGGAGCCGCCTGGTCGAGATCTGTAAAGTGGCTGTGGCAACGCTGACCCATGAGCAAATGATCGACCTTTTACGCACATCAGTGACAGTAAAAGTGGTGATTATTCAACCACATGAGGATGGAGCGCCCAGAAGGTAAGGGGCAGCAGTTCTCAGTGTAACATTTGTATATGTTTGGGGCTTTTTTCTCTTCTCCTTCTTAAATGACAACTCTTTTATTGAAAGCCTTCAGTGAATGAATATTGTCTGTCGTGTTGGGTGATAATATTGTTGAGGCTCTTATAGCAATCCTTTCCCCAAAACCCATATTGACTTGTTATAGAAGGTAAAATAAGATCCTAAAAGAAATTTAATGGAAAATTTGCTTTTATATGACTTTAAAAGGGTAGGAAGTAAACAAGTGAACCCTGACTTAGCTGTCTTGAAAGCTGATGTTACTTCTTTTCTTCCACGGGAGAGTTTTATGTTTTAACGCTGAATTTAAAAACATGGAGTTCCTTTCATGAAATTGAACCTTGTCCATCTTTGAGATTTCTCCAACTTCTGACTATTGGAAAAGATTTGTTTTTTTCCTGTGTTGAAATTTAATGAAAATAGCAAATTACTAGGTTTTGGACATACATGCTATTAAGTCTTACAGTTCTACTCACTTTCTGCAGATATCTAATTTATCACAATAAATGGTGAGTTTCATCATTGAGTTTATCATTTAGAGCGGATAAATCTTACTGCAACATGAAATATATGCTCATGCTCAGGGAAAGATTATAGTAACAGTCATTACAGTGACTGCATCAGTGTTTTCAGGGATTTTGTAGGAAAAACATTTTTCTTTCATCAGTGTTCCTTTTTTGGTGACAGAAGAAATTTTTCTCCATGTTTTTAATATCACAAGGTGGACAAGTAGGAAAAAATTGAAACATTGAAAATTTGTAACAGTGAGGCTTTATTTCTCACACACCTTGTCTAGTCAGTGTTAATTTGGCTCATTCTAAATGAGAACTCTACCAGAGTAATTTAATTACTTCTCTTCTTGTAGCAGGCCAACTTTAAATCTTTTGTTGATTTTTAATTCAACAGAAAAAACATTAGATGTGTTGCTTTTGGCAAGACAACAGGCAATAAAATTTTACGTAGCGTGCAGCGCTGTGAAGTTGATGCCAACTGTATGCGAATGCTGTTTAATTGGTGGCAATTCTCCAAGTAGTCATTGGCCTGATGTATGACACACAGGGGCTGTCCCCTGCCTCAACCTGCACTGTGGTGCCTCCCTTTCTGGACAAAATGCCTGTGAATGTAGAATACCACCGTTTTGCTTAGTTGGATAGAAATTTACAATTAAGCCTCTCTTTGCTTAGCTTTGCTATTCTCACCATCTGCTTCTGGGTATGAATTTTCACTGACTTGTTTGGTATACATTTCCAAGCTGTTTACTGAATATGAGCCTAATGAGCTGATCCTTTTATATTGAAGGTAAAAATGTGTGTTTTGTAGGCCCTGATAGAAAAATACATACTGTATGAACTGTTTATATTGTCTTTGATATAAATCTTCTTCTAGAGATAAAATGTTTAAATCCCAGATCAGTGTGATACATAGCACCCCAGTCTATGTGTAGGAGGAGTTTGAACTGAGTGTTACCGCAGTGAGAAAAATCTACAAAAGCTGCTCCTTTTTATAATTTTTAGCATTTTTTAAATTGTGAGTAATTACTAAGAAAAATGAATTTTTTAAAACTGTGTGTCTATTCTGAAAATCTTTTAAAAGCATATTTAAGTTCTTTTTAGCATCACCTTTCTAGTATAAATATATATATGTAAAAGAAATGTCTCTCTCACATAACAATTTCCCACAGAAAACCGCTCATTTAACTTGTATATCCCCAAGAATATGATTAGTGATTTCAACTGTCCAATCTCTGGAGGGTTTTGAGCTTGCCTTTTCACAGTGTTTATAATCTAAACAGAACAGGCAGAAAGCAGTTATAGATATTGCATGACAAGTCTGAGAATTTCGGTTGACAAATATGATCTTTGACTTTGTTTGTAAATACATTAATAAATGAGAGGAGAGGGCAGAAAGGGATAAATTATCAGAATTCTGAGGGGAAAAGATAGCCTATCACTGCTAGTTACTAGTTAAAACTTGTGTAAATCCATCTCCCTGTCTCATAGTGAATTGCTTCTCTTAGCCTTCTGCAGTTTCTTGTCACAGAAACAAAGGAATAGTTGAGGTTGGAAAGGACCTCTGCAGGTTGTTGAGTCCAACCCCATTGCTCAAAGCAACTCAAAGATCAGCCAGAGCCAATTGCTCATGGACATGTTCACTGGGTTTGGTATATGTCTAAAGATGGAGATTCAAATATTCAGTATTTCAATTTTGGTATGCAATCATCCTTCCAGTAAAAAAAGTTCTTATGCATACTTAAATGGATAAAGTATTTTCCTGTACTTCAGTTTTGCAACTTGCCTTCTGTGTTTTCACTGGATACAATTCTTAGCCTGTCATCTTTTTTCCTTATTCACCCCATTCAATATTTTATACACATTGATAAAATCCCTCCTGAGCCTTCTCTTTCCCCGCTGGATGATAACCACTCATCAGCACTCTCAGTCTCTCCTTGTGTTTCAGATGCTCTTATCCCTTAATCGTCTTTGATCCTTTGCTGGAGTTGCTCCATTTGTTCATGTCTCTCTTGTACTGTGGTATTAGGTTTACTCAGAAATTTACAGGTAGTACTTTTGGATGTAAAACAGGAGTATCTGAAGAACTAAAATCCTTTTCACCTTCGCTTGACAAAAGTGTCCCTGGCCTTATAGAGTCCACACATAGCTAAACAGAACAGAATCAAGCCTGAGTGATTGCAAACACATTACTGTGATAAACATTTAAGGCAGGTGTGACAGCTTGTCAGGAGGGAACTTCTTTGTATCAAGTAGCTGTAATAATTATCAAGTAACACTCAAAGCAGACATACAGATATTTTTGTCATATTTGGGGGTCCCTCCACCCTTGACCCACACATTTCAAGTGTCTAGGAGAATGATGGTTAAAAAGCAGGAGAAAGCTTTACATCTGTGCTCCAGTACTTATTGCTTTTATTCACAGCTGGTTTTAGAGGTTTTCTACTAAGAAATGATGCATCAGACTATCTGGCATATGTAGGAAAGTACATTTGGAGGCTGATATAAGTCCCTTGAAAGTCTTACTCATCCGACAGAGTATGTGATCTGGCAGTTGGATAGGCTTTTCTTCTCTGTTTTTCAAGCTGGTTTCTCAGAGTACGTACTGGTGGTTCTGTTCATTTTAATATTTTTTTTTACTTAAATGCCGTAATCTGGGGTTTCAAGTTCAGCCACTAAGATTTTGCCCACAGTGCCTAGGTATAAAAATACATTATCTGTGTTTCTAAAAGGATCACTTGCACTAAAAATGTACATACATTTACAAGAATATAAATATCATTTTATCAATAAAATAAAAAAGAATCCAGAGTTTCATTAAAAAATCCAAATGCATCATTTCATTAATGCCTGCCTTTGTTTTTCTGAGACAATAGCTGATTTCCACTTCTTGATAGACTAGTTTCTGCTTAGCTTTGTCTGCTGGGTTTTATGAATACAAAGCAATGAGGAATTTCTCTTTTAGTTGCTTACTAGCACTGGTTCCTTGCTGGGATCAAATTCTGAAGTGAATTTACACAGATTGGACGTGAGTGCCATGGAGTGTCTTGGGCATTGTATCCTTCAAGTGAAAATGAGTTTCAAGTATGCAGGAGTGTTTCCAAAGCAGTCCCTTGAAAAAACATCAGCCAGATCTTTAATCAAGTTCTTGACTCGACTTTTTTTGTCTGTGAGCTTACCCACAAATAATGTTCATCATTTTAAAAGAAAACCAACAAAATGTAAGTGTGCACCCACTGAGAATAAACTATTAGCAATAACCTATTAGCAAGGATTTATTTTTTTTCTGTGAACTGTCTTGTTTTCATTTATTTCAGCATGAAAATAAACTATTTGAATGTTGAAGATGCTTACAAAGGAATGTTACAGGGTGATTAGGAAATTACAGAGGAAAATTCTGCTCGATAAATGTCTTCTACTTAATGTAGATCCTTCTACTGAAGTCTTGACAGTAGTATATGCAAAAGCAATCATGGAATAAGGCCTTTCATTTACTATCCTGTAAAATTAATGAACTTGAGACAGCTCCTGCTGTTTTCAGTTTGCTCCAGCAATTAAATAATCATGCACAAATTGATGCAGAAATCAAAATTATTTGTGTGGCATCAGGCTGATATTTTGGTAGAAAGAAGAAATTGCTATTTAAAACATAAATTCTTTAAATGACAAAGCAGTATTAGAACAAATATGTTGGTCATTGTTTTCAGATCTGAATAAGTATTTTTGTGTCATATTTGTTTCTGTGCTAGGTATGTCCCTTCAGAATTGATGATTTGGGATTTTGTGCATTTGAAAAGGAGAATGATGATGTTCATTCTGATTTGTTTTCACTGGTGATGGTATAGTAGTGTTCAAGGACACTATATCCTTAAGCAGCCAAATCCAATCAAGGAATTCAAGCACTTCTAAATCTGTTTTAAACTGTAGATTTTGCTAGATTCTTTTTTTTTACCTATGTGTTTCTCTTAGTTCAACTACCATTTTATATTGAAAAGAAACTGCTTGAGAACAGATTTAGAAACAATTTCTAGGAAATTTAGAAAACAAACAAAACTTTAAGCAGAATTTCCAGGGCTGGCTGTAAACAGAAGCTGGAGAGTTGTAGGAGCGTTAGTTTCCACTGTTGGTCTGGACAAGCAAGAGACTCTTTTTCTGCTGTTGTAGGTAGTTTTGAAAATGGAAATACTTTAGTAACTATGACTGAAACTGCCTGTGGGCCATTTTTAAGTACTGCTGCAATTCTTCTGAGGTTGTTTTATTCTTTTGAACGTTGCAAACTCCTTCTTACAAATACAAAATAGATATAATTACTTATTTTCCAGTCCTGATGCTTGTTTCCCCTAAACGCTTATATTTCTTTGAAAGAATTGTCTTTCTGGGGCTTCTTAAAAGTAGCAGATAACCAGCAGCATATAGAATGTTTTGAAAATGCTTTTAGGAAGGGGAAGAGGCTCCTGTGTGGTGGAATTCAGTTATTGTCACAGGGTGTTATAGTACATAGGGCCTTCAGATTCTTAATATTTATTTACTTATTTAATAAATTAAGCTGCCTGAACTAGAAAGAAGCCAAGTCTATCATCACTTGAGGCAGGTTGAAGCAGCAAAACTTGAAACTGAATCTTTGGCTGTAAAAGTAGAATTTGGATGTACTAAATCTTTTAATTACCACCCCTGCTACTAATCTAAGAAAGCTAAAAATATCTGAACTGTCTAGATTCTGATATTTTATAGAAGTAACTGAAAGAGCTATCACTAAGAAAATGTAATTATACTAATTGGAAACTGTACTACTTGCAAAAGTTAATCCTCTCTGCCCAACAAAAAATAAAATGTTAGAAAATACTTAACTGTGTTTCTCATACAAATAAAGTCTTTGATTTTTTCTTACTGGGTTATGAATGAACTTATAGTAGGGGTTAATTATAATTGCTAAAATTAATTATATGTACAGTTGTTACAGTCGAGCAGAAAAAAGCCCCCTAAATGCCTGGCAAAGTGCTGTTTGTCTTTATGGAGGGATGCAAAGAAGAGTTTCAGACTCTTTTTTTCCCTTTTTTCTTTTCTTTTTTCTTCTCTCTATTCGTCAAATCATATTGGAATCACAGAACGTTGTGGGTTGGAAAGAAACTTAAAAGATCATCTAGTTCCTGTCTGTATTTCTCTTTTTCATGTAACAGTTCAGAGGTAGAGGCTCTTTAGGAGGCCTCTGAATTGCTTGTCAGCTCACCAACAACAAAGGTTCTTTTTAAAACTGAATAGTAATAAAGATCAGAAGGACAATGAGTTTATCTTCAAGAAGGAGGGATTGGCAGCTTCAGCTCTTTAACTCCATGGGGGGACTGTCAGAGAGTCATCACTTCCCTTAACCAAGGGTAGGATGAGCAGCAGCCCTGTCTGAGGTTGCTGTAAGCAATCTCATGTATCTATTGTGGTATGAAATAATTCTGAATATAAAACTGATTTAATTTTATAAAATTTTTTGAATTATGTATGACTATTGTTAATATGTTTCTGAGATGTCAGAACTCAGAATTTTTGTCTTAACTTTTTGACCAAAATTGTCTTAGACTATTTCAGTATTATGCAGCATCTTGGACTTGTGCTGTAACTGATTTAGAGCGTCAGTGGTGTTGATACATTACCTCCAGGAGGTACTTGACAGTGTCAAGGGAAAATTTATGTATGTCTTAACTAACTACATTCTGAGTCTCAGCAAAACAAAGCTACTAAATTCTGCTTTTCAGTTAAATCCCTATAATTATATGAAATTAATCTGTGTTTTATGTGGATATAGTAGATTGCATAATGAGTCCTCAGGCTCATTGTGTCACTTTGGGCACTACTGTAGTGTAAGAACAGACATGGAACTCTAATGGAAGTGATTGTTTTCAAAAACAAAGTTTGAGTTAGCAGAATGCAGTTATTATACTGCTGAGTAAAGACTTTTTTTGTGCAGGATTAAATATTTGATATTGAAATGGTGATAGTAAGGCATAACTTATCAGTGTAATAAACTGATTCACACCAATGATTCCTTCTCTATCCCTACATCTATCTGCAATACACAGAACTGGAGTTAAATTGTAACCAGGTGTTCTGGTTTTGTTGATACTCTAACAAACCGTTTATGCTTGAAATCTGTAGATAGCTGGGGCACAAATGCTGAAGTTGTACCCAGCAGCTAATAGTCAGGATTTGGCACAAAAGAAGGCTTTTGTGTAGCTATCAAGGTGACAGGGTGCTGACGATGGCGTATGGAAGCTTCTATCTTTTCTGTGGAGATGGGTATTTATGGAGTTTAACTAGACTCCCTGCCTAATGCAGACCCTTCACAGAGCCCATTGCAGGACCCTTATATGGAACCTGAAACTAATATTGAAAGGTTTGGATCATGTAGTTTTAAAAATTTAATGGACTGCTTGATAATTCTTTCAGAACATAATGCTCCTTGCAGGAACATTTGAATATTGCAAATTTTTATAGTGGACTCTTAAATTTTATTATGTTGTCATGACCTGCTACCTGTATCATAGAGTCATGCACTCTCTAATTGCAGAGTAGATTTTATTAACCAAATTTTTAATAAGATATGGCTCTTGAACCAAAGGCATTAGTAGGAGTCTGTGCTTTATGTTGAAGCATTGATTTAATTAATAACAAACTATGGTGAAGAGCAGGAAGTGCTATAATTTCTGATGTGTGGTCACATTTTCTTGTTAAATATTGTGAGTCTATTTTTCAAATGTTATATTGGATATTGTTGCAAAAGACATTCAATATACTATACTTGTTTAACAAGTATAAAAATTTAAGTATCTTTTTAAAGCCATAAAATAGAGATTGGTCTTTATGTGTCCTTCAAAGTGAATTTAAAACAAATATATAAAATTTAAATTTAAAAGCTATCATTCAGTACCAGTGCCAATGTATATTCTTGCACTGGTGAAATAAGTAACAAAATCATAAGTAAAAGTTAGATAAAGATCTAATTAAATATTTAAGATGGAATTGTGTTTATTTTTGTGGGGGTTTTTTCCATGCAAGGTAACTTACAGATTGATCCATGATGGGAGTAGAGGTATTCCATGATGGAATTGCAGGCATGAAGTAATTCTTTCTCTGTCCTCCTGATATAGGAGGTAGCTACAATTATGACTTTACCTATCTCAGTATACTGCAGTATCTGTTTTTTAGGCAGTGCTTGTGAAGCAGTGAAGCATATTTTTTCATATAAATGTTGGAGTGATTGGTTTGGTACTTTTAAATTAAGATTCAAAAGCCTTATGTGACAAAAGAAGCTATCTGAAACCATGGAAATTCTTTCTTGAGCCAGTTAAAATAAGCATTCTAGGACTCTGTTTTGAATTCATAAGCAACACTGTTGAATTTCTGTAGTGATCTGAAACAAGGTTGTTTTGTAAACCTTTTTCTGCAGGATCTGTCTCCTCAATTTATTTTTTTTTTCATTTGTAGGAAGGGTATGTTTTCCTGATGGAAACAAACACAAAATTTTACAAAATTTTCAGTTCTTACTCATTGTAGGAAAGTTGATTGTTTACTATTATTATGCTTTTGTTAATTAGTCAGCATGCTAAGTCAAACTAAATTGTACCAGCAGTGCCTTTTGCTTTTAAAACCCATGGCTATATTTACAGCATTTGGAGTACTTTATGGGGAGTATCTAATGAGGGGTACAATCACAATTATATTCTATAACTTTCTCAATTACCAAAATGAACTGTAAAATTGATATCTTAATAACAAAAGTTGGGGAGGTGGTGGTTTGTTCCTAATGCCTAAAGCCTATAGGAATGCAGAAGGGAGTGAAACAATACTAAATTAGCAGAAGGGAGATCGAAATTTTAGCCTACATAATTGTTCAACAACTTCATCAAATAATGGAAAACTGTGTATATATGATCACATGAAAAGTTGTGCAGTGCACCAAACTAATATTAGCGTTGCTATGTCATTTCTGCATTCTTTGATCTGATTGTTTCATATGTTCTTACTTAAAAACAAAACAAAAAAAATAGAGAAAAAAAAGGCATCTCAGTTGCATCGCTGGAGGCGGTTGTCTCCTACACCTTCTTTGTTGCAGATAGTGAATGAGGCAGGAACTTGCATGAAGGGAAGAATGATCTTGGAACATAAGCCAGTGAAAATCACACTGGAGAAATACATTCTATAAGTGCTTCAGCAGTAGAAGAGTTTGCACAATTCTGTGCAATTTGCTTAACTTGACCTTTTTTCATGATGTTCCTCATTCTAAGACCCCAACATGTGAAGTGTGATAAAAGTTTTAAAAATCAATATGTGGACTGAGGCAGTTTGAAGTGGTGTTGTGAATAACTGTGGCATTTCAGGGTGAGGGTAAGGCTAGAGATACACCAAACTGACCCTCTGAAGTGATGTGATAATTTTATAACAGTGATTTCTCTGTAGCACCATTCCATGTCTGTGAGAAGAGATTATTAGAGTGGTTTTCTCTCCTTAGGGAAGCTCAAACCAGAAAATCATGTAACTATTATTTGTCAGCAGAGGTTGGACATGTTGGATTTTACTGGTGCATCTTACAATGATATTTCTGATAAAAGAAAAACCAGGAATTCTGAGTTCTGCTTTGGAACATTCTAGCTCTTCAGCTCATCTTCATCAAGGTGTCTTCCTCCCTATATTGTCCATTCTCAATACTTTCATCATCTATATTTTTAAGTTCTTAAACTTTTTCACATGTTTGAGTGCTGCCAGGGACAGAGCTTCAGTGCTACAGGACAAACTTTCCTATTTGCTACTAAAAAAACCAGCAGAATGAAACATTTGGCTGGATCAGATTGTGCATATACAGAGTATGTAGAATGTAATTGCTACAGTTGCTCATGGGTCTTCCCTTCAACAGCCTTGAATAAGACAGTTTGCTTTTTGTCTAATATTTTTTCTTTTAATCTGTTTACCAGAACACAGATAATGAAAATATTCTTTGGAAAGGTTGATTCAGAAGCTTTACTGCACAGTGATTTAATGTGTGAGAATTTATAAAATTTGCTTGCACTGTACATTTGTATGAAGTCATTTATGCCAAAATATTTTCAGGATTAAGAATTTAAACTCTTTACACTCTATTGCGCTTTCTCTAGGTGATTTTAATTTAGTTGCAAATGCTAAATGTGGGGTTTTCAACAAAAGCAAAGCTTGATCAAGACTCTTCTAAGGAATGGAGTAGAATTGCAGTCGAGACAGAGGAGGAAATTTTCCCTATTTCTTACTTAATGTATTGCTTTGAAAGTATTTAGGGTGTTCTCTTCATAGATATTGATTTAGTATACACTGCCTATCAGAAAAATAATGGAAATGAATGTTGAGAATATAAAAAATCTTCAATGATAATCAGTGTTCACTTAAAGGGTGTGTGACACGTCTATTAACCAATTTCTGAAACAGTAACACTTAATTATTGGGTGCAGTCTGAGTCTACAACAAATGTCCCACAGGCACACTGATCTTTTGTGGAACACTACCAGTGCTTTTACCTGGGTTTACACTGTCTGTGAATACTGTTAGTATTTAACCACACTGTAAACTCCAAGCAGAGGTGGTAAGCCAGACTGTTTCTGATCTGTCTCTTCCTTCCTCTTCCCCATTTCTCTTCTAGGCTTACAAATCCCTAGGAAAAGAGACATTAGAAAGTACACATCAAAAACACAGGGAAATATATTTTTATGCCAATTAATTGCACTGTGGTCTGTGCACTTTGTCATTTGATAGGGACAAGGTGGGATTCTAAAGGAGAGTTCTCAACCCCACTAAGAAACTTCTAGTTTGCTGCAAAGAAACAAACCTATTTCTGAAATTTAAACAAATCAGTGCTGTTTTAGAAAAATTTGATGCTTTATGACTTGTAAATGCCTTGTCTCTGAGAGTTTTTATTATGTTTAATTCAATCTGCAGATTAATTTATAAAAGTTTAATATGTTCCTTGTTTTAAAGGGCGAGGAGACAGTTCAAAGATCATTGAGCACATGACAGCAAATCCTTCATTTTTAAATGTTTTCTACAGGCTTGGCATGACAGTTTTGAAGTGTTCAAATTACAGCACTGTATGAACACCTCTGCGCACCTGATATCAAAATATGTATATACTTCTGACCGTGAAGGCAAGATTCCTCTCTCTGTTTTCTCCTGTGAGACTGATGAGCATTTTTATTTGTCCCACAGGGGTTGTTCAGAACTTTGTCGTATACCCATGGTGGAATACAAACTTGACAGTGAAGGCACCCCATGTGAGTATAAAACCCCTTTCAGAAGGAATACCACTTGGCATCGGGTGCCGACTCCCGCTGGGCAGCCTCTCTCTCGTGCCTCTCCAATCCTAGGAACATCTGACAGACTGCAGTGCCAGCAGCTTCTCCAGCAGGCTCAGACAGCCATTCCTCGTAGCACTTCTTTTGATAGAAAACTGCCAGATGGTGCAAGGTAATACGCTCTCTGGTTAATGCCTGGCATTTTCCTGACGTGTACTACTTTGGAAATACCCACTTTATAGAACATTGGTGTCTTGTTTTTTAAACTTTCTTTTATTGAGTTTTGACAGTAATTTTAATTCTGAGGTTGTAAATAGCACTCTCTGGACCAGTCTGCTTGAAACAAGTGACTTTTGGTGTTTGTGGTGGAAGTGGGCCATGCTGAGGATCCTGCTGCTGAGGGCAGTTGTCCTTTCCCTTTAGTCCCAAATCAGTGAAGTGGGAAACTTCCTTACAGCTTTTGGATCTTAATAATGTCCTGTTCCCCACCTTTTGGAAGACTATTTAAACAAATATTGAGTGTAAATAAAATGAACTCATTCCTTTAAAAATTAATTATTTAATCTCATTACCAAGGTATTGGCATAGTTTCAAAGGGTTCTGTAACTCATTACCAGCCCTTATGCTTTGCTTTGCTTTTAATTAAACAAAGCAGAGCTTGTGATTTGAATATGTAACACCTCTTAGATGATGGGACGGTATCCTTAAATGTTAGCTCTGTTCTAATTTAATCATAATTTTTCATAAGATGAAACTTGATTCTTAAAGATAAAAATTTGGAAATACATTTGACCTTTGAATTATTTAGGAAGACCATATGTCTTGAGCAGAACTCTGTTTTTTTATTGTTTATAATTATTTCAGCTTATGCTCTTATCTATGGGGCGATGTAGTTCTAATTTCCAAGGAAATAATTACTGCATGTTGAAGGTATCTGAGTGATAGAAAAATCTGAAATACTAGTCCTAAATGGGTTTAGAACAATTCTGGATGAAATCATTAAATGCTGCTATCGCTACATTGGCTACTTTATTTAGTAGAAAAGAATTAATGACTTTTTACATTGAAATGTACTCAAGTAATAGTAGTACATATTTGAAAATATGTCTCTTTCATTGTCTGGGGAAGGAAGATTCAGAGTTGTGACCATTTGATCATTTGTGTTCTCCTTCGCCCCTACCCCTCTCCACTCCCTAAAAAATTGAGAAGTGCATTTCTATAAGCATTTAAATACCACTAAAGAACTTAAGCTTTTCCTAATGTCTTGTTAATGAAATTCTCGATAACGTCTAACATAAGGAGTCAATGTATCAAATGTCTATAAATACTTCCATCATTTATGAAGCTTTATTAAGCATACTGTATGCCAATACGGAAAAGAAATGAAAGCTTTCTGACTTGCTTCTCAATTCCAAAAGGACTTCACAAGCATAAGCTGCACTTCTCATAACACTCAGCAAAGCATGTGAAAAAGTGCTTAGACTGAGTCTACTCTTATCATGAAGAAATTCCTGTATCACTTAAGCAAAACGTGCAGTGCAGAAGTGCTGTTTTGGGAAAGACATGATACAGAGTATAAGTAATAAAAAGAGAGGAAAATTATAGATTCTGGCATGCAGGTCCTAAAACATGTAAGTCAAGATACCTAAATTGCAAGGTCTTTCCACATGGGAAGAGGCATAGTTGATGATCTTGGCAGAAAGATGAGCTTAAAACAGAAGAGTTTGAAGTAAGGTGGATTAGTACTTATAAGCAGTCTTGCAAGGGTGAAAGTGTATCCTCAGGCTTGTAAAATGATGAAGAGATTTTAGAGGGTCAAAGACCCAATATTGGTTTAAGAGTGCAAGCAGGGAGAAGCAGGCTGATAAAACAGTGAAGATTTAACAGCTGATCTGAAAATGAGCTAAGAGTGAAGTCAGCAATAAAACTGCTTGGTTTAGAAATAAAAAGAGGAAGAAGCAGAAGAAATGTGGACTAGATAGAGTAAGAGACTTACGCAGAAAAAACTCAACTACTGTGACATAAAATTTAGGTGCCCAGTCCCTAGAGTGAAATTAGAAACTGAGAGCTGAAAGCTTATTCTCCTAATGAAATTCCTGAGAATTAAGTGCTTAGAGAAGGCAATCCAAGTATTTTGGTGTTGTTCTCCCTCTACTTAATCACTTAGAAATACAAGGATATCCTCAAGCTCTACTCCTGTTTTCACGGAGTTCTGTGACAGCTACTCATAGCATGTGCCCGAGTGATGCTTTACGCGGATTCACTCTTCTGATTTTGGCACCAAGAATTCTCTGTGTAATTTAGTCCCTGAGTCACACTTGTAGGCAATGCATCCTATCACCTGGAGTCTGGAAGCCATTCCTGAGAGCAGATGGTTGGAATTTTTTTTCTGAAGGAACTGTGTGAGGCAATCATTGATGGGATTTCTGTAGTTCTCCTTTTGTAGCCACTCATTTCTTACTAGGCAAAAGGCTTAACATTTGTCCAGCAAACAGGAGGTAGACATATTTCAGCCTTGAAAAAGCACGAAGCAATATTCTGGCTTTGAGGACAATGTCCTAGACATCAGCCTGGAGGGTGGAAACACATGGGATCATAATTTATCCATTCCTTAATGCTGGGTCACTTAATCTGGGCACAAAATGCATTATTCTTGGTGGCAATAAGAAGTTTGTGGAACTGAATTAAGCTGTAGCCTATTGACCACTTCTCTTAATTGAGAGAGGTTCAGTCCTATCAATACTTCTCAGAGAAAGACATGCTGAAAACTAAGGTACTACACTATTTATTGTAAAAAATATGTCTAATAGTCTAGACTATAGGACATCTAATGTCTTTAAAAAGCAACAACAAAAATATATATAAAAATATTAAAAAATTAAATATAATAGCTACTGTCTTTAAAATTTTCAAGCTGAATGATAAAGTTGCTCATTGAAAGGTCATGTTCTTGGGAAAGTGTTTTGCGTAAAGAAGAAAACACCTCTTCATTTCCTCCCTGAGTACATACATTCATTTCTGCATGAAAAAGAAAAGGGAGGAGAGAAAAGAAAAAAAGATAAACTCAGGGAATTGAATTCAAGATAATGTCAAGATAATTGAAGAGAGTTGTGTTGTAGTTATGGAATGATGTGCGCATAAGTGAAGGAAAGGAAATGTGATCTACCCCAAATTTAAGCATTAAATTTCAACTGTCTGGAAATCTAAAAAACTGCTTAGAGACGTCGTTAAGACATGAGGCTTAAAAGTTTAAATAATAAGTACAAAACAATACCCTTCCATGAAAATGTGGGGGGGGTTGTTGCTTTTCTATGTCAAAGGATTAATGAAATAAAATTTTTGAAAATATTAGAATTGCCTCTTCCAATTTTTCTATCTTTAGAATTGGAATAAGTGCCAAGGAACTAACAATCTGACCCACTATGAGAGTTTCCCGTACATGAATTTAGAGAACTAATCCAGCTGCTCTGACTCCTAAATAATCCCGCTTATTCAGAACTAAAGCCAGATCTAAGGAAAATAGGATTTGGCACTTAGTCTTTCTCTGTTTGTGCCTTTTTATATATCCAGTTGGAAATATTTTATTCATGAATAAATACTATACTTCTAAAATTCTTGTTAAAGTTTTATGAAACTGAGATAAACCTTTTAAATTCCCCAAATGGATGTAGCTGTGTTCATACTGCATCTGTATTATTTATAAAAATGAATGTATTTGATAAAAGAAGCACAGCCCAGTTCAAATCTGAAACTCCACAAATACCTCAGTGCACTGTTAATGACTCTAAAAACAACATTACAGAAGTTCTCCAAGCAACCAGTCCTCATCCAGTGACCCAGGACCCAGCGGGAGCAGCCACTGGAGACAGCAAGTGGGATATGACGGGTATTAGTGATTTTTAAAAATTTTTATTTAAATCTTGCAATAGCTCCCATTCATCTTTCTTAAGCAAAATTTGTATGGGTGTTCTAGATTTTATTTTTGAACACTGTTAGTATATTTTAAGATGTAGAGGTTTATTGATCTTTGATGTAACATGCATGCACCTGTAATTTTAAAGTCATCCTAATTTAACTCTTTAGGATCATATTTTTAAATTCAGGTAAATGACAAATGGTTCTTAGGTTTAGTTTCCCAGTAATAGGACAGAAATCAGCTAGTAACTCAGAACTAGAATAAAATACTTCCTCCTCCTGCTTCAGGAGGAAGGTGTTTGATTAAAAAAAAAAATCTGCATGATCTTTGAAGGTTTTATTTCCTGCTGTGTTTGTTTTGGTGACACCCATTCCCTAGCATACATCCTCAAAAATGTAGAAATTCCAGAGGTCTGTTCTCCCTAAAAGGCTGTGCATAGATGGTCCTTTTGCATCCCTGTTAATCCCTTGGTACAGAAATTTCAGAAGTTATATCTGTATAGAAAAGACCACCCCAATATAACTCATGTTATAAGAACATTACGTGAAACATCTGTTCTAAACTACTTCCAATTTATGACTTTGTTGTATATATACAGCTGCCGAAAACACTCCTATTAAAAAATGTTGAGCTGTGGCAATATCTACAATAGAGTAATATAAAAGCATTCCAGACTTGCCAAGTGGCTCTCAGAAGCTACTTTTCAGAAAAAAAAAAAAAAAAAAAGAATGTTGAAAGCATCAGCTTGACTCCTTGAAGCTTATTAATGCTGTGGCATGATTGATTGTGGATAAGATATTCCATGTAGCAGATATATATGCAGTATCTTGTAGACTCCTCAAGGAATTTCACATAACTCAGTGAAATCTCTGGCAGCTAAATAGATGCTAATAATTCAAATAAAACTGTAGCTTTTTGGGTTTTTTTCTTTTTGACAGTCAACTCATTGAAATGCATCTTGTGTCATTTTTTTTCCAGCACAGTTATTTCTAACAGCAATCTAGGTTTTAGTTTGTTGCTTTGTGAAATACTTAAACTTTTTCAGTATAATACAAAGCAGTGGATCTGGTACTGACTTGTATATTCTCAGTGTGAAACCCTGCAAAACTATGATTACTTTATGTGGGGCTTAGACCACAAGGAGGTTAAGCATATATTACCATGGTTTTTCACTGCAAAAGCCTTTGTGTATATAGCCCCAATACATTTCTTCCTGAAGTTCAGTGTTTTCTTGGTATGTTCACACTTCAGATATAACAGTGTGCTGTGGAAAAAAATTGCATGTAAATATTTCTATGCGGAGTTTGGAAACATTTTGGAATGGTGATTATTTTGAAAAGGAACAAAATACTTGCTTTTAAGAGTAAAAAGTGGTGTAGTTCATCATGTAACTAATCTTACAGGATAAAAACCTTAACAGCTTAATTTTCTGCTTACATTTAAAGATGCCAGTCCCCTTTACTGCATGAACATCACCAAGGTTCAGGCTCACTGGAGTGTGAAGGAGGCAGAGAACGAGAGGAAGCTTTGGAAGGAACTAGACATTCGGGTAATAAAACCTTTCAAGTACATGTTCTTTGCAATTCAGTGCCTGTTGAAATGCAGCCACCTCCCCATGTGGAGGTTTGACTCACAAAGAACATGTGACAGTGAAAGCAGGCACTGTTACAATGTTTTGCAAAGCTACCTGTGTCTGGTTGCAAAAATGTGCAGGTTTGAAATGGGATGCTGAGTCATGTGCCTTTCTCCCTTATTTTTGGCAGAAGCCAAGTGGCATGCACCATCAACCAAAGTCCTGAGCTCCTACAAAGACCGAGCTTTACAGAAAGAAGGCGGTGGCAAGGAGTCACCAAACAAGCTTTCACATGTAAGTCTTTTCTTTGGACGTCATTCAGAACTCTAAAAGCAAACAAACCCCATAACAACAAGAATAAAAAATTACTCTGGACTTATAGAAATAAATCTTAAAAATACATTTTAGTAATTTATGAAGACCACTGTGTGTTTTGGAAGGCAGAGTTTATGCTCACCCAGATGTGGGTTGAATCAAGTATGCTTAATCTGTTTACAAACTCAGAATTCCAAGAGGGCTTGGGTCTGGGGCCTTGAGGAGATAAAACTAGTATAGTCTCCACTCAGCTGTGAATTTATAGCTTCATTTATACTGGCTTGTTTAATCTCTTGAGTATTTAATTACCCTTTAAAAGAAAATAAAATTATATTTACCATACCACTTTTCATTTTATGTGAAATACCCATGGAGTGTAATTGTCAATAAGCTCTATAAAAAGGTAGCTTGTATGTTGTGAATACTGAACTGATTTTCTAGTCTACCTCGTTAGTAGCTTGTTTTCAGTAATGGTAAAATCCTCAACAACCTAGTGATGGAAAGTACATAATGATAATGTTTGTTTCATGGAAAATCCTGCTATATGTAGTAAGAGTCTGTACACTGTAAACTTACATTTTATGTGTGAGCAGCAGCATCTCCTAGCATCTGCTAGGAGAGGGACCTCATGAAAACGTTAGTCACCCTTCCCATTTATATCCTACCTAATAGAGGCCCATTTGCTGTAGTAGAAGTCCATCTGCCTTTATTCTGGCTACTGTCACATACATAAGTTAATCCAACTCTCTATAAAATTTATTTTAAAACGTAAATAACAAAACCTCTGGACTTTATTGGCACAAAAGTCTGACGTAATTATTCCGCTTCAATAGCCATGCTTAGTTTAGGGCCTTATGACTTAAGTTACTTTCATCTGGTACACATACATCACAATTGGCTTCCATTTAACTAGCCACACATCCAATTGGATTTGGTCCAATGAGCTGTGTATTTCAGCCACTCTGAGAAAAAGCCAACAATAATTCAGTCTTTGGTGTTTTTCAGATTTGCAGTAGAGCTTGTTTAAACAAATAATTACCAAGGCTTCTAGCTTTAACAAATGCCTGTTTTAACTGTTCAGAAATGCAATTTTATGGATGTTAAGCAGGTCCTATAATCAGAAAATTCAATTCTGATTTTAAGATTTGTGATAGAAGATGGAACTAGAGCCTTTTTATTTGCAGTGACATCAACCTTTAATGTGTCTAGCCAGCTGTGCAATTCATTTCACAGAAACTGGTGGTATAATTGGCTCTTTTCATACTTTGCAGTTATATGAGAGCATACTGTAAAAAAAATAATAAAATGGTCTGTGAATGGCACAAATGCAGTAATTTATATGAAAATAGATCTCTTTCTATTTAATTTGAGGGGGGTCTTTTTTTGGTTTGTTTTCCTGTTAAGATTGGGGACAAAAGCTGTTCAAGCCACTCCAGCAGCAACACCTTATCCAGCAATACATCCAGCAACAGTGATGAGAAGCACTTTGGTTCTGGAGACCTGATGGATCCTGAGCTGCTTGGCTTGACGTATATAAAGGGGGCTTCTACAGACAGTGGGATCGACACGGCCCCCTGCATGCCGGCTCCTCTGCTGGCTCCTCTGCACCTGGCTGGCAGCAGGGCTGGAGTGCACTGTCACACGGAGCCGTGGACAGAGGCTCCCGAGGCTCCCGGACCGGACGATGACCCAGCTAAAATCTACGCTGTTCATGGCTATGCCTCTGCTATCTCGACCGCTCACACGGCTGAAGGCAGCATGGGAGACCTGAGCGAAATCTCCTCCCATTCCAGGTACGTGTTTCATACAGATCGGGGGTTGTGGGTTAGAGATTAAAGTCCAGGTAACTCTTTTGTGTTGGTTTTATTCTGTTTATCCTTCTTTGAAACTAAACTTAAGAGGTTTTGATGGTTTTGTTCTATTCAAATGCCTGTATGAACAGTTTTCAAGTAATTTTTGACGAGTCTACCTGGAAAGCATAGCCAGACCTCCTCCCAGATCTGATGGAGGCTTTATATGTGACCCTTGCAAATTGCTTAGGTTTTTAAAATTGGGAAATGTTCCTGAATAAAGGAGAAGCTTGCACCTAGAGCTTATGTCGCATAAGCTCTTTTATGAGAGCTGTCTCATTTTAAAACACTGTCGCATTTTAGTACAGTGCAACAAATTACCTTGGAGTTAATGCTAGGGAAAGTCAGAAAAAATGGACGATTTTTAGATATAAAGAAACTGCATTGCATACCATCCCCCCAATTTGCATTATTCCGATGTATGCCTTACAGTTTTGCTTGTTGAACGGCATTTATGATTGATTTTCAGCTTTTCTGTTTGTTACCAGTGAAATGTGTGCATGGTACATCTGTTGTAAGGCTTGTTGGAAGTACACTTTTATAGCTGGTTTCCTTTATCTTCCAGTTCCCATTTTATGGTGACTTTGAAGTTGAAGCTTTGGTCTATGTGTAAAGGTTTTTACTCTGTAAAGGATAGAAGGAAATTGTTTGTTCTTCTTTCCCTCTGATTTTCCTGTTTTCAATGTCAATATGTACAGGAAAATGACCAAATAATACCTTGTATACTGATTTCCTTATATGCTTGACACGAGTGAATTCTTCTTGTATGGTTATTCTGAAGAAATATGTTTTTCAAGGCAGTGTTTGCTTCAGTTCATTTGAAATAGATTTTTAGTCTTCACTAAAAGTATGTCTTAGTGCCTACTAGTGCTATTATTCATAATAAAAGGGGTTGTTAAAATTATTCAGAGGACTGTCTTGTTGAACTGAAATTTACTGCTGTTAAATTTCCTGATATTGTAATATTAGTGTGTCTGATTGAAAGGCAAAGCCTAATCTTGCATCAACTGGCAAAATTATTGTGAAACAGAAAAGCACAAGGTTTTATGATTACAGAAATATTTGAGTAATTCCCTATGTAGATCTTTATGTAAATGTGTGTGTACATACTTACTTAAAATTGCACACACAAATCAAATATATATTTTGAGTTTAGGCTTTTATTTTTGATTCACATCAGTTTGCACTGGCATTTCAGCAAGCTGAATTCCATGCATTGTTTGTTCTAGAAACTCATCACAATTCTGTTCTCAAAGAGCTGTAATGTATACATGGTTGGTGTGTAGAAAATTACTGTGCCAATTTTGCTTCATTGATTTTAACCTTGAGAAAAACTTTAACAGTGAGAATTGCTGCCGCATGCCAGGCAAAGCATTTCTGATTTGTTGTTGCATAACATATGTAATTTTTCCTTTTGTCTGTTTCGTTCACTTTTCCAGTGGGTCACATCATTCAGGAAGCCCATCAACACACTGCTCTAAAAAGAGTGGCTCCCTAGATACCTCCAAAGTTTATATAGTGTCGCAGAATAGTAGTCAACAGATGTCCGGGTCGATTTCAAAACCATACCACAGACAAGGAGCAGTGAGTAAATATGTCATAGGATGGAAAAAATCAGAAGGAAGTCCTACACCTGAAGAATCTGAAGTTTCAGAATGTCATGAGTAAGCACTCTGTTTTACTTTGTTGGGGGAAGAAGGGTAGCAAAAATAAATTTTAAAATAGGATAGAAAAAAATTTAAAATTCTGTTTTGCCTTTAAATGTTTGGGGGTGTTTTTTCTGTACCTTTATGTATCTAATGAAGCTTAACACTGGAATAGTCCTTGAGAAATATGTTGTTCTTAGGTTGAAGAAAAAGGCTTGAACTCAAAGAAAAACATGCAGTACCTCAAATACTGAGAGATAATACTTTCACAATGCTGCATCTGTAATAAGTAATGTTTGAATCTGCTATTTAAAACTGACCTTGAAATTCCCGCTGGCTTCCAAATCATCTTTATGGATAATGTCCTTGCTTTCTTTTTGTGCACAAGCTGTTTGGTGCTGTTTCTCAAAACATAGTCACTGTCTATCTCAATAAATCAACAGACGACATGCAGTACCAGATTTTCAAATGTTTAATTGGAAATATTCTTTGTTTAATGGGAATGGGTTATTTTTATCTAATACCTAATTTTATATATGTGGGCGCATTTATGGCAAGAGTAATATTTAAAAATATATGCAAGAATATATATATGATGAAATATGAATCTAAAATTAAGCTCTTAAATTCCTAATTTTCAAAAGTAGATGATATTACTCCCCTCCTGTCCTGGTTATTGGTGTTCCTTTGTGTTAGCACAGAGGTGATTTCATTTCTCCCCCCTCAATGTTTTAATGACATAAATTGTTCAGTCATATTAGTATTTAAATTATAATGTGGTAACTTCAGGGTTTCCCACTAATTTTTGGATTTTGAAATCAATGGACTAGTGAAACAATGTCTCTTTATTTTGAATGGCAGTCTTAAAATAAAATTGCATAATGAATCAGGGTATGAAACAATGGCAATTTAGAAAATTATCTTCAAGAGAGAGTTCTGTTCAAGAATTATTAATTGAACATGACAACACTTCCTATATTCAGAAATATTTTCAGACTTTTCCATGACATACAGTATTTCCTTACCTCTTTCTTTCTAGGAAAGCTCTCTATATCACAGAGAGGAAATATCTCTCTGAGGATAATTATGCGGAAATAAAATAGCATCTCTAATTAGCAGTGATGATGAATATCAGGTCAATTGCTGAATGTTGTGCCACTGTAGGTTATAATTCACTGAGAATTGCACTTTACCATAGCAAAGCTTATTTTCTCTCTGCTGAAGACAGTCACTGATGAGGCTGCACTTGGCAGTGAGCAATGGCTTCCAGTGTGTTTTCTCTGTGAGTTGCAGTCTCCACTTCCTTCGATTGCATTCTCAGAGTAAACCTGTTAAAATCCTGTCTCTCCTTTCTCACTGGAAGGAGCTGAAGGTTAATAATTCAGTTTGACAGTCTTTTGTTGACTGTAACTAGATTTTTATGTGCTGATAATTAAAGAAGACACCTATTTAATTTATCTAAATAGCTTTATGAAATTGCTGATAATAAAATAAACTTACACTGGGCAATTGATTGCAAATACACTTCAAACATTGCTGTGATGACCATAGTAATTTTTCCAGATTTTGAAGCTGCATGCTTCATATTGTACTATAAAATATTGGGGGGTTTATTTGCTCAGGAAGTAGAAGTTGAAGTATTTTGTGATGAACCTTTGGAAATATTAGAATAAATATAACTTTTGTATTGATGGAGAAGTGTGGTGTGTGAAAAAGAGAGAGGCAGGCTAGGAAAACAAGGATTATGCTTTTTTAAATTGTTCTTTAGAATTCTTAAACTGTTTCTCAGTGGTTTAAAAATTTCATTTTGGCCCCACAGTTTCATAAAGGTAAAGTGATGAAAAAATTTTTCTAAACAGTGTACTGTGTAAGGAGAGAATTCTGACAATTTTCACTTTGACAGAAAATGATTGCAGTCTTTCAAATCCAATTTCTTGCTAAAAACACCCATTTTCTCAACAGAGTGTATGATGATATTGATGCTGTGTCTGCATCAAGTCCACTCCAAACTTCTGTCAGGAATGCTATTGTTGAAAGCCAGCAAGTCTTGTCCAAAGAAGATTTTCTGAAGTTGATGCTGCCAGACAGCCTCTCCATGGAGGAAGGGAGAAGAAAGGTTGGTTACTTTCTTTGGCTCTATGTGTTTCAGTCCTTCAGTAACCTTAGAAATGGGTTTCTGGTATGCCCAAAGTTGCTGTACAGAATGCAATATTGTTTTGTACAAGCTAGGTTTATTCTCATTTTATATGGGGATGACCAAAAGTCCCAAAATATCATTTCCCACTAGTATGGCAAATGTTTGTTTGATGATTATTTTTTTTAATCCAGTATTTTTTTAAGTATATCTTTGCTTAGCTTGACCAGAGGTGGGTACAGGTTGAGCAACTTCATTACAATTTGAAAGGTTAGAAGTGACATTTTCAAGGAAGGAGGCCTAAATTTGTACATCTTGAACAATATTAAAGCATATGAATAAAAGTAGCCTACTTTCCTCTGCCCTGTAATAGTCAGTACCAACAATTCTGCTAGAAATCCAAATCAGTTTCATGTAGGCAGTATCAGTGGCAGCTGCTGAGAAGGCATAATTGTCAGTGCTGCTGGAGAGCCTGGATCTAATCTTTATAGTATGAAGTCAGTTGGTAATTCATAATAGTTCACAGTAAGTGGATAGTGATCTTAAAATTTGCTGCTCCCCAAAGTAAATGGTTCTGAATTCTGTGCTTAATGTGGAATAAAGAACAAAGCAATTAAATTGCTTGAGATAATTGTCACACTTCTGTGTTAACTCAATGCTCTCTCTTAATCCACTGTGTTTATACAATATGCTAAATAGCATAATCATCATGTCTGAACAAATGTAACACACGGAAATCTTCTAAGTGCAGAGTTGAATTTAAAATTCAGAATTAAAATCATATATATTTTATATATATATATATATATATATATATATATATTATATTTTATAATATATGGTACGATAAGTATGCATTATATATGCTTGAATTTCTGTGCTGACACACAAAATGTCCTAGAGGATTTTATGATTTATGATTGATAGAATAATTGGAGGGATTTTGTGAAGATTCCAAGAACTGCCAGTGTTTCTGGCTGCCTAAATAAGAATCAACAGAGAGAGGAGGTGTGGCTGAGCTAAATGACTGCTATCCCCTTCCCCTCCAAGGCACCTAAACAAAAGTTAAGTGAGTGAAACCGTGCGCCCTGACTCACAAGGAACCCCAGCCACAGGAGTTGGCAGTGCACAGTCTGTGGCAATGCCTTCCTAGAGGGTAGTAATCTTGATGTTGGTGAGCCAGTTACCTTTGACAGTGAAGTCAGAAATTAATTTCCTGAATATGTGAGATTCTACGCTATATTCACTGTTTGCAAAAGCTATTCCTCTTAAGCATTTGTTCTGCATAGGGAATGTGGAATGCACAATTAATTACAAAAGAAACACGTAACTGTTGTATGCAGGACAAACCAGTAAAATCATCAAGGCATTAACTGTGCTTTGTAGATGTAAAAAAAATGGTGTTTGCAGTGCTGAGAAATGACTTACAAAGTGGAATGGTCCAGCTTTACAGTACAGTAACATCTTACTTTACTGTAGATATTTGGTTTGTGGTCTGAGTAAACTTCTGAAATGTGTAAGCAGTTTTCACTGGACCCTGTTACTCTTCTTTTCTGTTTTGTGATATTGAGAGAGATGCAGTGTCTCAAGTCACTTTTATCATCCAATGAATTATGTGGCAGCATATATCAGTTCAGAATGCTTAACATTAAAGCATGGTCATTTCAAATTAAAATCAAACAGTTTGCATGCACGTTGCCAGAGCTGGTAACCTTATATACGTTTCTGTAAAACATTGCTGTCATAAGGCTATGAAGTTTTCATTTAACATTTCATGATTAATAAAACTGCACAGTATCTGATTAATTCATGGTGATATGTTCAAAAATATTGGGAGCAAGTCTGAATATCCAATTCAGTGACTCTTGAGGCCCCAGTAGGTCTGATATGGCAGAAGAAATCTCTGATCTTCTGTATCAGTTCAAGAATTCCAGAGTGCCTGTCCAGGAAAACACTCCCAAGAACTGATGATGGGATACGATTGTATGAATCACTTCAACCAGCAATATGTGTTCTTATTTTTATCTTTAGTTTTCATTTTATGGAAACCTTTCCCCACGGAGGACACTTTACCGCACCCTCTCTGATGAAAGCATATGTAGCAATCGAAGGGGATCTTCCTATGCCAGCTCTCGAAGCTCAATGATAGACCAGGCTTTGCCAAATGATATCTTGTTCAGCACTACTCCACCATATCACAGCACGCTGCCTCCCAGAATGAGCCTGACTCCTGGAATGGGAAATCTGAGAAGTAAGTCACTGTCGCTGCCATTGCCGAGTTTGGAACATTCGTAGTAAACTTGAACAAATCACCAAGTAGTGAGGTTTACTTTTAAGGTGAAATTAAGAAATGTCAAATCACTGTTCCAGTTATCCCAGAAAAAAAAAAATTTTGGTCAGCAGTACATGCTCATGCTTGCCATTAGTTCAGTTCATATTTATCATGTTTGGAGACAATATTCACTTTACTTCCCAAAGAATTTTCATGAGATCACTGATAGGCAAAAAACTTTGCCTGAAGGTATTTCTAGTTACCATTTTATTTTCCAGTGGTGACCTAATTAAGCCAAGGTGGCCTTTTAAAAAAAATTTTTATTTTATGTGCATTTGAATTATTGAAATATTCACAAATATATCTGAAATAATAGCTAAATAGAGCAGCTTTTGTTTAGATGATCATTTAGTGGCATCTTTAAAGGAGATATGCAATAAATGTTGACTTTGACTTCTATTTCCAAATTGAATTTGCTGATACTTTTTTCTAACATATTAGTAAAGCCTTTGTAAATGACATTTCATTTTTAATGGCAGCAGAAGAGTACTCTGCACTGCTAAATTAAAACAATTTTATTAATTTGGGCTTTTTTACTTGTGAAGTTTGATGAGTGAGACCTTTATTGTCTGCTTAGCTTGCAATAATTCCAAGATCAGCTATTAAGTTTTCAGTAATTAAAAAAAAAAAATAGAATTAAAAGCCCAAATCGACACACACAGAGATATATATTTATATTATACAGATATTATATATTTAGATGAAATATCTGTATTTTATTTACTTAATCTGACTGAATTTTTTTTTTTCTTTCAAAAATGCTGAATATATATGGTTCTCAGTAAGTTTAGGCTGACAAATAGTGGACACCTGGAGTTGACGTGCAATCTGGAAGGAAAAAAAAAAGGCCTCTTTTGTTTAGCTAATATTGCATCCCAGCTGACTGCAATTTAAAAAATGGACTCTGAAGTCCAGAGTTAAGAAGCTGTGGGTGAATTTCTTGAAAGCATTAAGGACATTTTAGGCCTATGTCCAGGGAGAATGCAGCCAGATGATTTAAAAGAAGTAGCAATAAAAAGGGCTCTGTCATTCATCATGTCCTTCAGGAACTAGCAGTCACCTCCTAACTTGGAGAAAAAAGCTTTATATACAAAACACTTCTATAGTTAGAGTGGCCTCAGCCATGAGGCTGAGTTTTGGTCACTAACCACTGGTTAATTTTAAATTGGTATCTCTAATGAGTGCTAAATTCCTGCCTCAGATGGGAATGCATGCTTGGTGTACCTTTTGCTATTCTAAAAATATTCTTCTATCAGAGAGAAACTCTTTACTGTAAATTTAACCTGAGAGGATCCTATTCTTTTACAGATAGCAGTGGAGATCCATTTTGTTTCACTGGAGATTAATTCAGTAGATTTTTGTAGTCTATGAAGGAGCTGTATAGTATACAGTTAGGAATCCTGACTGTATTTTCTTTTTTTTTTGTTTTCCTCTGTTAGGCCTTGTTTTTTAGAGCCGTTTCTTGTTCGTGTAAACATGCAATGGGATCAAACCTTCAGCTTGGTTTTCTTCAGGAGATTGGCACAAGGCAATTAACTGTGTACATCCAAGCTTTATACTGCTTTGCCAGCAGTGATATTTTAATGGGTTTTATATTAGTTCTCTTAGACATTAGTTCTGTTTCATTCTTGCTGCTTCTTAGATACAGAAAGTTATATATACACATATATGTAACTATGAAAAACCCCCACGAAGTCAGTATCCTGTCAGTCAAAAACTGATCCTAGGCAATTCATGCTGTTTTAATATGCAGCCTCTATTTTCTGCTTCTGGTTCTGTGTTTTAAAAGTGCTTATCAATGCCAGCTATATAGAATCTTCTGTGGTATTTTTTTCAAGGAAGATTTAATTGGTTATCTGTAATTACACTCTGGAAAAAAACACATCATGGCTTGCTCACCTATGTATCAAAAATAAGGTTAGTCAGTCTCTCCATATGAGGCACTAACTTTGGCTCTTTTTAGGGAGGTTTTTCGTAGTCGGTGCCTTGTAGGTATTTGCATTCTACAGCAGTGATGTGAGAAGTTTCTTTTTAATTTATAATTTTAACATGAGGTTGTAGTTTCAGATATCAGGATTCATGTTCTGTCATAGTAATGTCTTTTGCATGTGATCTCAAAACATTTTAATTTTGCTGATATTTAATGTTTGTAGATATCAGTGGAAATAGCATGGTTTTGGCTGAAGTCAATTTTAGAAAGGTATATTCTTGCACGTTATTATCCAGCTTGAAATACTGTTTGGCAGCCCCAAATCTCATAAGACCCCTCTAGCAAGGAAAGGAGTGTAATTAATAGGTAAGCAAGGCAGCACCAAAACCAAAGAGTGATAGGTGACCCTGAAGGCTTTCAGTTTACTAGGAAATCAGAATTATGAGACAGAATGACCACACAAATAAAGAAATAAAAACTTCATCTGTGTGTAATGTTGACTGTAAGAAGATGATAGGAAAAGTGAAGCTATAAGACTTTTTAATCATTATTTTATCACTGGGGAAGTGACATGAAAAAAATAGTTGCTTTCAGTAAAGCCAGAATTGCAAAGTCTGACAGTTCGGTGCTGTTGACTGCAAACAGTACACAAATGTAGAAATATTCACTTAATTTTATCTTACTTTTAATTTAAACCAGAAAGGAGAATTTGTGTAGGTAAGAACTCTGGAATTTTACCTTGGGGACATTAAGGATTCCCTGACTGAGACAGTGCTGTTCATGCTGAGTGATTCTAACATGCAGTTGCAGGTACAAGTCTATGCCCTTCTTGCAAATTCGTGGCAGGTGAATGAGCAGGGATAGAATTAAAACAATGAGAACCACTGGTACTGAGCTAGTGTAGTAACATAAGTCAGGAACCCAGGGAGACATGCGGAGACAATCTGATTTACATTGCAGGCACCCATGTCCACTCTATCATGAAGCACAAAAGAGAGGGGATAGAAAAAGCCCTAACTGATAAACTGGCAGGATGTTCCTGTGCTGTGCGGAAAGGAGCAAGGTGCAGGATGGTTGCAGTGAAGAGGGTCATAAGGAAGGGAATACAGTGATTACTAATGAATTCTGAAAGTTCTCAGATGACACATGCCATAGGGAAAAGGCTGCCAGGAGTGCAGGAACTGTCTCTGCAACCTTGTTCAGAGAAGAAAGTCTGATCTTCAAACTGCCTTCCTACCTGCGTTAGCTTCAATCAAAAACTAAACTTGTTGATAAGAAGCAATATTAAAATGGAATGGAATCACTGTATATCGGTGATGTGCAATGGTAGCAGTTTGGAAATCAGTTTGTCAGCAAGCAGATAAAAGCTGTTGATTAATTCACACAACCAAAGGAGAACATGTTTGGTGTTACCTGTTCTCACACAGTGAATGGCTCACCTTATTAGAACATGAGACTATTTTCAATAAGAGAAGGGAAGGAAAAAGTGGTTATCAGAAGCACATGTGCATGAGAGCCTACCAGCAGGCTGGCATCTTTCAAGGAAAACTTTGGGCAGCCCTAGGGAATACCAAGGAACGGAAGGGTTCAGCAGGCAGAAGTTGTTGCTTAAGTTTCTCTTTAATTATAAAGATATAATTACTTATTTCAGGAAAGAAAAACAGACATCCCACAGAGAGTGGGATTTACGTTTGTATGAAATTTGATATATTTCTTCACCTGCAGCTGCTTTGGAGAGAATCTACTTGTTAAATGACATGTCTAGTTTGAAGCAAGGAGTACTTAGCAGATAGGTTTTTTTCATGATCTACAATCTCTGCATAAAATTAGCAGTTCCAACTGAAGCAGGATAATTGTCTTGGAAGTAAAATAGGTTAAGCCAGGTGAATCTTTCTTCTTTCTGCATAACTAGTTACTCTTTGAATATGGATGTATGCGGGACTAATAACCACCAATTTCAGGAGGAAACTGTGTTGGAAACTGAACTGACCACGTAATCTTGGTTGAAATAGGGACTTTTGATATTGCTTTATATTTTTATGCATCAATAATAAAAATAAATAAAATTCTTCAGTGTAGGAGGTGATGCAACTGAAAAGACCAGAAATCTCAGGATCAATAATTTTAGGAGTACAGCAAATAATCTTTAAAACTGAAGACACCACTGAAAATGTTTCCTCAAAGGAAATTGTATCGCTTCAAAAGTCAATCTTGTGTACAATAATAAAGTAGTGACCTAATAGATTAGGCATATCCTCCTGGACACACAGAGGTGGGCATGCTTAAGCATCACTTGCCACCTTTGCACAATTCAAAAAGGGAAACAGGCAACAGCTGCTCATGTGGCAGTCCTACAGAGAGAGTGAGGCAGCAGCAAGGTAGGAGGAGCAGGGAAGAAATGCAAATACAGGAGGCTAGAAATAATTTATCTCACCCAGAGCATTCCTGGAATACAAACTATATTCTCTGAAATTCAAAGGCACCAAGGCCTATGTCATTAGAGCTTGTGTTTGGTGTTTTAATTCTTTTTCTTCCTCCCCCTCTTTTCATTCCCTCATTGCAGAAGAACACAATTTATATCTTGAAAATGAATTATTCTGTGGTGGCATACTCATGCCTGTTCAGTTATTCGACTTACAATTTCAGCCATCAGCATCAGCACTTGGATTTTCAGAGCTATCAATATTCAAATCTCTACTCTGGCAGGCTTTCTGCAGTTGAGTGGCTCTGTCAGGGCTTATGCAGGACTGGAATAGGATCCACCTTAAGGTGAACTGAGGTTCTCACAGAGACAATGCATAATGAAGGATGACTACTGGTGAATATATCACTCCTACACTTTTAATTTGGAGAGCTGGCAGAATTGTGCTGGGAGCAGGCTTCTTCCTGACAGGTTTCACAATCAGCCTCTCTAGGCTGATCACACAAAAGCAAGGGCTGTCCCTTAGGGCCTGCCTGCAGGTCTAGAACCAAAAGCTGGCTTGCCAGTCTTTCAGATAAGGTATTCTGTCTATTTTCCACAACAGGGATGTATAAAACATTTGTACTTGCACAAATAAGGTTCTTACCATTGCCTAGTCATATACAGAAGTTCAGAGACTGCTCTGACTTTCAGCTTTCAATGTAATTACACAACAGTAGCCTTAGGTAGGGCTTTATGTTTGTTTATACAAAATTGAAAATGAAATTTTAGCAGATATATGAGTATAATATATGTCTATATTATGTTTTCCATTTCATCTAATATCCACTTTTACATATTGAGAGTAGGTATTGAGAAGGACATTTCTACAGAGTTTTGTCAAGCCACTTCCAAATGTAATGTAACAATACTACATCTTTCATAAAAGTGTAGAATGAGGTAAATTCCACAGTAAAGGGAATTTCTACCTCTTCTGCAGGGACTCCTAATTTTTGAAAGAGGATTATAAGCCTCTTTCACTTTCTTTTTTCTCATATTTTGTATTTTTTTCAAGCAAGGTTTCTGCAAAGAATAGAGCTTATCATATGCTTCAATCATTACTCTGTGCAGTAGAATGCTTTGTAACAGCCTTCTCTCTTTAGATTTTTAGGTCAGAATCTTTAATCAAATGGACATTATTATCAGGACAGTGAGAGCATGCCATTTCCTTAAACAATAATGTATCTTCCACTTGTATGAATGCATTTCTTCCTTCATTTTTTTTTGTGTTTGGTCTTTTCCTGGAAAAAAAAATACTCGTCTTACTTATTATAGTTTAAATCACTGGAATAACTAGATGGAAACTTCCTCCTGAAATATTTGAGGAAAAATTACTATTTTAACCTTTTTGTTTAATTGAAGTGGACATGTTTGAAGCAAAAATTCTCTTTGCCTGACTATACTATGTGATAAAATTATTATATTCCATTGCTGGCTTTACCGTTAAAATGAAATGTGATTGCAAATACTGGTTTTGGTTTATAATCAGTTTTAAGAAACACTCTGTGTGTTCAGTCTTGTTTTTAACATGTTCACATTGATCAGAGTGAAGATTGCTATGGACAGATTAGGAACATGTAAAGCTGTTCAAGAAAATTTTGAGAATTGGCATCTTCTCTACTAAAATGTATGCTTGTGGTACATTCTAGAATCTGCATAACTGAAAGGTTTGTTTGAACAGTTTATAGTGTATACATTTCATTTAATATATGATCTGTGTACCTTTTGCACTGTGTTACAGCTCACTCTGAAATCTCACCCAAGTCTTACATCCTCAGAGATACAGCTACAAATGTTAAACTAATAGGGTAGTATTTTCAGTGTGAAAGGGAGGTTTGGATATAGGCTAGAATTTACAAATGCATTAAAAGAAAAGCGGGTATTTGGGGTTTTTTGATTCTGGAACAGGAATATTTTCAGTTTCAGAGTAAAACTGCATGTAAATATCTGTCATGTTGCTTCACAAAATATAACTTTGTGTATCTAGCAACTTTTCTGCTCAGCGCTCAGGTTGAATATGCTATACTTTAGAATGGATGTTGCCTACTCACACAGTGCTCATATGAAAATGTGAGGGACACATCATGTGCAGTAGCACCAAAAAATACCCTTTAAAACCTTCCCATCTTACTTTGCCAACATTTAGAAATTGTTCCCCCCATACTGAGTATTGAACAGGAAAAGATAGACACAAGAGAAATGAAGATAAGCACTTTTTGCTTATACGTTTTTTACAGATCATTATATTAGCTTCAAAATTAATTGTACATAATTGTTATAGGAAGACTAATTATTGTGTTTATTGTTTAGATGAATTCTGGTTCTCAGATGGGTCCTTATCTGATAAAGCCAAATTCAATGATCCTGGCCTGATGCCCCTGCCAGACACTGCCACAGGGCTAGACTGGTCTCACCTGGTAGATGCTGCACGAGCGTTTGAAGGTAACAGGAAAATTTAAATAAAGATCAATGTTCAGTACACAAAATTTTTTTTTTCTTTTTTTAAATATATATTGCATAGCCACATTTTAATTACAAAAATCCAGTGTTTGCCTCTGTAGCCCTTTAGTTCTTCTGGCAGTATCAATTCTCAGTGTGGAAGATTGTCACTGAAAATTTGGGGTCGTCATGATACTCTCTATATCCATTTTAGGTGCAATTTCTCCACTTCAATGCCTAAGTTTTTTCTGTAATCAATGGATAAATCATATCTTTGAAGGAGAGATTCAAAACGTTTACATTAGATGTTTAAAATGAAACTGGGAGTAAGACTTCCCTGAGTTTGTTGTGTTGTGCTTATAAACTGGCACATGTAGTCCAAATGATGTTGTGGTCCCTCTCGGTTTTCATAAGCCCTTGAAGACCAGGAGAAATGTACAGAATATTTTCCAGTAGCAAGACTCAGAGTGCAGGATATAGACCAGATTTGCTGTATTAAATTATGGAACCAGATTAACCCAAGAAAAAAACTCATCTGCCTCTGGGAGCTAAACCTACACTTGATGTCTAAACAGAGAAAACAAGTGTTGGTTTGAGTGTTTATATGAATATACACGGTTGAATGTTTGTGTTTTGTTGTTTGAATGGTGTGTTTTTGGTACTAAAATGTCTGAAATTTATTAACTGGTGTTGCTTGCATTACTGAATGTAATCTGTGAATAAGTTACCACAGTCATCATGGTATAAGATACAGGTCTTAATTTTGTGAAAACGGTCTGTGAAGTTAGTGATTTGGGTTTTCTTTAACTTTTTTAAACCATGGAAGTCAGTTTTCTGGTTCCCGATCCCTGCCAAAAATCTGAAGTCATTAAAGTTCACTTTGACCTAAAGCTCTTCAGAGAGCTGCTTGTTACACTAATCCAAATGGCATTGTGAAAACCCAAACCAACAGCAATGATTAGAAATTTGAAGAACTGTATTATCTCTTGACCTGATGTGCATTCACTGCTATTCAATACTACTCAAACGTGGCTGTGGTAGCCGGCAGGAAATACTGTGACATTGAGAATCATGACAGCTCTTCCCATGCATTCTTATGTTCGACAGCTCAGGGAACACCCGGCTATTTGTTACTGACATCTGAAACTACTGAAAAAGGGTTTGCATCAGTAAATGACTAGCTCTGTAACTTTGTACCTGAAGAATATTTTTAAATGCTAATAAAAATGTTGAGTTCAGCTGAGTGAAAGATCATTCTGTACCAGCTATGCTCCTGTATTTTTAGCTTTCTTTGAAATCTAATAGACTGTCATTCTTTTTACAACCTAGTATCATGATTAAAATAATTTCACTTTGGTAAGTGTTACGTAAGTGTAATTACATTTGAATTTGAGAATGAGAGGTAGAACAATACAGCTAACCCACAGTGCTCTATCCTAGGGAGGAAGGGTATTCACTTGTTGGGGTTTAATTGCAAATAACTTAGATATATCTGTAGATAATGCTGAAGAACTGGTGGTCTGAGTTGTAAGATAGAAGCTATTTATTAGATTTTTTTTGAACTATTGTAAGAATTTGAGTAGTAAGTAATCTATTTTTGTATGAAGGAATGTAATTCTTTTCTGTTTAGGACTACAGTAGAGACATCAGTGTATATGTTAGATGATTTATACAATGTTTTGACAAAATTCAGAGTGCTGCAATTAGAAATTTTTGCAAGGAATGGAATTTTTACACCCTTATTCAACTTCATCCTATGTCATGCACTTTGAAAGTCATTTAAAAAAGAGTAACTGATAGGCATGTCACAAAAGATCACTGAAAAGGAATGTGTTGCATATGAATTAACAGTGCAGTTTCCATATGTATTTTAATGTTGTTGACTTAGAAGCTGCTTCAACTTTCTCTTTAAAAATAGCTTGGAACTACTGTTCTGCATTCCATCAATGTAGAAAATAGAGTGGATGATTCTAAAGTTTTGTCCACTTCTGAATATAAAACTGCTTTGATCTTTCTTTTTAAACTGGGTGAAAATGGGATCACATTTCATATAGGACCATATAAAAACCCTCAAAAATTAAACAAACACCTGCTTCCCCACTTTCAATGGAAAGGATCACTAAAAAGATAAAAATTTTTTAATACTGGATCTGTGAAATTAGAGTTTTTCTCTAGTTTGGCTTTGCCAGCCTGATATTTTGGAGCTGTGTTCTCTTCTAGAACCTAGATACTGGACTTAATTTTTTCTTTGTACAATGTCTTTTCTTACTATCAGTTTATCAGGATTACCAATCTGGTTCCAAGGTCAGAGTTTTTCTCTTGTAATCTCTCCAGATTGTGTTGACAATTTATATGATTTGATCCCTAATGTGGGCCTTGTGATCTTTCATCTCTGTGATGGAAGCAATTGTATCTTGATTAATATTAGATGTAGTCTTTTTGCTGCTTTTTAGGATTAAATTTAGTTAGCAAGATTTTTGCTACCATCATCCATACTCAAGAGTTTACTTACAGGTGCAACAGGCAGTAGTCTCATTTTTCACTTTCTTCCTCTCCTCAGATGAAGAGTATACAAGGTTGTTTATTAGCTTTTATTTAATTGAAGCCTTGGTTCTGTGTAGAACAGCAGTTTTTAATGTGTGATCCATGAGGGTGGAAGAAGCTATTACTTTTGTTTTGTTTTGTTTTTAATTGAAAGTATGGTGATAATGCTTTTCACTTTGTCAGGATTTAATTTTCACTGTATTTACTTGACAAGAACCTTTGTGGGAAGCTGAATATTTACTTCAAACTTTTCGGGAAAGTCTTCTTTTATTCCTACAACAAGTCTTCACAGTGTTGTAGTGGAGAGCTGTGCATGCATTAACTCCACATGCTCCAGAAGCTGCATCAGGGAAGGCTTTTTGCTTGAGCTGCCTCTGTGGAGGGCCAGCACCCATAACCTGGAGCACAGTGGCGCATTATTTTAACACTCTGCACTGTCTTCCTTTGCAAGACATAGTTTTGACTCTTGACTATTTGGTATTTCTCTGGAGATGATGTTTTGTGTGCATGCTAACATCAGTCCAGTCCAGTGGCAAGGGGAATACTCCCATTTCTGTCATACATGGGTAGGCTACTTCCATCCCTTCTCTTATTTCGTTGGGAAATGCAGGGAGATATAGCCAGGGAGCAGTTCACATGATGGAAATGCTCTGTTGTAGTGTTTTTGTATCCATCCCTGAAGCAAACAATAAAAAATAGATAGGACTGTATGTGACTGTATGGCAGAAGAGGGAGGGCAATTGGAGTGAAAAAAGAAGAACCAAAAAGAAAGAAAGCATGCTCAACTGAGTAAAGATAAAGATACAGGAATTTCTAGAACAAATTGGAAAGCCATATTTGAAAAAGAAGAAATCCCAGAAAAGACTAAGGGAAAATAAGAGAATCATAATTCTCTTTTTGTATTATCCTTCCAATAGATCTTCAAGTTAGGGATGAAGGACTGGCCTTCAACATGTGTATTATGTTGCTGATGAATTTTTAGATTTTTTCCATGTTTTGGGGACAAAAAAGAGAAGCATTTTTGGATGTCCATACCTGCTACTGTAATTATAAAAGGAATTAACATGAATACAAATATCGAATATTATTTATAATACTGTATACAATTTGTTCTACTTCAAACTGAGTTTATTATGCTTTTAAAAAGCTGTTTAGTGTTTGATAAGTCATACTGTGAGCATTAAAAGCCTGAAATAGTCCTACTGATGTCCCTGGTCATTAAAATTGGTGGTTTCAACTCCTGATTTTTTTCCAGGTGATTTTTATGAATGTCTACTGGTGCCAATCAAAATGCAGTGTTTCTTAATGCAAATTTATCTTTGCAGAAACATCTGTGCTATTATAATTAATGTTATTTTAATACTTTGATTTAAAATCTTCATAGCTAAATGTAACGCTACACATAATATAATGAGAAAGAAGTGAATCATTTAGCATGATAGATAATTATTTTAACCAAAGTACTGTGTTAAACTGCTAGAAAAAAAAAAAAAAAGACAATATTTAGTTAACATTTGGTGCTTTCTAGGGCACGCATGTGTAACTCTTTTTGCTTCAATGCATATGTCAGTGTATGTTTGTGGGTAGACTTTACCTTAACAATGAGAAAGTGGCTTCATGCACTATTCTCATTTTAGCCTTTTCTGCTTCCAGTAAAGCAAAATTGCCTGGAGTTTTTTCCTGCCTCTGTTAGTGGTCTAGAACAATGAAAATCCAGATTCCAACTCTTAGTGGTTACGGATGTATGACTCTTTTACTGTAAATTTACACATGAATTTTTGTCTCATCTTTGGTCTTGCTAAGTCAGTTGTTTTAACTTTTGATATAAAGACCAATATATTTTTTGCAAACAGTTTTCTGTGACTGGACTCTCTTTGGAGTTTGGCAGGGACATCTCAGTTAAAAATAAGAGCTCTGAGATTTACGTGTATTTTATTCTGTTTAATATGTACATTTTGCTCAATTGAATAGGAGGGGTCCCTGTAATTTGGAGGAAGGAGAATCTAGGTCTACAGCATCATACCCAGAAATACACTTAATTTGTCTTTATAAAAACTAGTTGTTGTAATGAAAATAATGGTATGAAGGTGAAATCAATAATTATCTGTGCACTTCAGACTGCTTGTTTACACTGTCTTGTTTCTGGGCTACATACTGTCTTTGATCTTGGAAACTATTTTTAATTTATCTGTAAAAAGTAAATCTGTTTATCTTAGTAGGTTTCAAATCTTCAAATGATGTCATTGATTATGTGTTTAAAATTATTTTCTTACCTTACTGTCAGCACATATGAAATAGTCATGTTCATACTTGCTGAGATCCATCAGTAGTCAGAAATAAGGCTAAAAGCAGGGAAATGTGCTGCAGTCTTTGAAATTGGACAAAATTGTACTGTAACTTTCGTTCATTTTATAGAATGAATTGGTGATCTATGCTATGCTGAAGGGACTTTTTAAACCGACAAAGAGCTTTCTAGTGATTTCTTATTTTTGTTTGGTAGAACTTGTCCTTCCTGTTTGAAGAGATCTGGCCTGTATTCACTGTTTGTGTCCTTAAGAGTTTGAAGGATTGTCCTCTTGTGTATCCTGCCAAGTTGCCATGCTGTGTCACAATTCTGGGTGTTGCTGTCAGAGACGTGACACCTCATGCTTCCTGTAATGTTGGTGGTGTGTAGAAGTGGCCTGGCAAGGCTGGGAGTGAGCACCAGCAGGAATTGCACGGGGAGCATCCCACTGTGTGCGCTGCCACATGGGCCACGGCTGCTCCAGTGGAGATGGACTGTCTTGTTTATAGGAACATTCTAAATCTTATTCCAGGTTTTGACTCAGATGAAGAATTTGGGCCGTTCTGTCATCAGATGCCGTTTCTAGGTGATGGTCTGGGATTGATGACTTTTGCCTTTTGTAAACTTTTTTTAATACTTCCTATGTTTGCACGTTTGCATGATAATGCAAGCTTTGGGCCTGCTGGGGTGGCAGAGCAAGGGGAGAAAGGGCAAGGCTGGCATGTTGTCGCCAGAATTCATACAAGCCTACAGACATAGATTTTGTTTGGCAGAAATAAGCTAAATCAATCTCCATAGAATATGGATTTTGTTTGGGTTTCTTTTTTTTTAAAGGAGACAAATTAAATCCTAATGAATGCATCATTTACTCCTGTTCTGTGCAATGATGATCTGCATGGCATACTTCTATTATGTGGTGACTGATGTATTTTGGCAACCACACTGTATATCCATAGGTAATTGCATCTGTGCTCGTTAGATTATGTTCTAGTGAAATTCAATGTAGATAATAGAGTACCTTAGTAATACCTGTAATAAAAGTTCAATTGATAAAAATAGTGTGAATTTATTGGTTCTCAAGTATGCAGATTACCATCAACTTCTGCAAATGCTTGAAACAGTAAAGTAGTATGAAATGAACAGTGAAGATTTCTGAGGAATCTGAGGGCTTTAAGTCCATGGAAAGAAATGCAAACCTTTTTGCCGAATTATTATTGTATTTGAAATAGTAAATAATAACCTATTTCAGGTTATGGCCCTAAATTCTGTAATGGTTTTCTGCATATTTCATCAAGACCAATTTACTGTTTGTATCAGCATTAAGTGGTCCAGACAAAGCTGTTGTACTGCTGATAGTTGTAAAAAAATTGCTTTGGGGTTGCCTTTGGATGCAGGTGTGGGGAAGCCAACTAGTTGGTACATACATCTGCAGATTATCTTCAAAGTTGAGATGTAGAAGCCTACATCCATTTTGCTAACAGAAGCAGGATAATGGCTGTAATGTAGCCTTTTATTTTGTCCAGTTTTAGAGGTATCCTTATGTTACTTTTTTACAGATCAGAGAGTAGCATCTTTTTGCACCCTGAATGATATGCAGCAAGCTCAGGGCTTGGAAGGAACTCAAGAGTTACCTTTGGATGGGAGTCCCCCCGATGGAAAAGATTTTCTTGAGGATGCTGGGTATGTCAGAAATCAGGCGTATTTCTTAAAGAAAGATTTTAAGGAAAGATTTTCTCTCAATGTTGCATGTCAAATTGCCTGGATGCATGTTTCATGACTGTTTGATGGCAGATTTGTTGCCTTGACTTATAATTTCTTTAATTTTGAAAAATGTTGTTTCTTCAACTTCTTTCTCACTGGAATAGGTCTGTAATGCAGGTCAAAGTTAGATGCAGAGTTTCAGATAATCAGATTTCTCACTATGTTCCTCCTTTACAATAATAATTTTTGTTACATTTATTTCTGTTTTCATTTTAATAGAACTAATAACAGGGGCTCAACTCTGTAGGATGCAATAACCTGATTGGCAGCAAATGTCTCAAATCTTGGAACAGGGTCTATCCTGTCTTTGCAACTGTTTGCTATTTGCAAACCCATTATTTTTCTTTTATATAGAGGGAAATTGATCAAGAGAATCTGTAGCAGAGGACTGCAGCATTTATGCCAAACTACCCAATTCTTCAAATTCTTCCCAGTTCTCTGGGAGAAATGATTTCTGTTTTTTTCCCCCACACCTCTCCACCTATCCTGCTCTTGTTAATTTAAAGATTATTCTTGTTAAACACATTCATCAGTATAATCTGTCCACCACCACACTTTAAAATAAAAACACATCTTTGATTAGTTTTACTCTTCAGTTGTAGGAATGGAAGAATGGGAAATGGAAGGAAAAGTCTTCTTGCTTGTTAGACTATCACATTTTAATTTGAACCAATTTTACACAAATTAGTTTGCTTATGTGGTAAAGCACATTTATTATAATGACTTTTAAGTCCATATCTTTCCCTGGGCTAATGATCAGTAAGGATTGCAAAAGGCTGTTAAAGATGTTCCCCTTTTAGCCATGGCAAACCTGTCAGATTTGTGCAATTGCATGAAGCAGCTGATTTCAGCTTTGTATGTAAAGCCTCTCTCTTCACCTGTTCTCTTTTAGACACAATTACTCACATGATGGCTAATTGCATCTATAATGTACATGAAACTGTCTCCCACAGTGCTCATTGTCATTCAGAAAACAGAAGCTATTCTCAGTATTTCCCTTCAGTCAGGCATTTGATTAACCTGTGGCAATATTTTATGTGTTTTGACCTTTAAACAAAATATTTGTCTGCATTAAGCCATAGGTTTATCCTTTACTGAAAATGACACGACTGCACAGCAGACAAAAGAACTCTTTCCAGCTCTTTTGGTTTGCAGTAATTGCTGCTGCATCTTGCTTGAGATTAGTACAATCCTTATCAATGAGCAGCTTGTTAACCAATATGCCTGCACACCATGGAGCAGTGAGTGTGACTTGTGCTGTGAGGGTATGTGCAAGTCATTCCTAAAAAATTCCTTCTTAAAATTATTATTATTTCTGCCTGATTTGCTTGAGAAGCAGTGTCCTATTTCAGATATTGCAGGACTGGATTTATATTCTAGTAATAGTCTTTTACTGATGCTGGTTTTGTCTCTATTTTCCTAACTATGCCTAAACGGATTGGCTTCCTTTGCTATTACTAAAAGTGTAACTCTGCTAAAGCTGGGAAGAAAATGTTTTTCACTAACTGAGAGTGAAGATAGTGGTTTACTTTCCAGGGAACATGCTCCGAGTACTCTGACTGGAAAAGTAAACCAGCTGGAAGTCATCCTCCGGCAGCTGCAAACTGACCTGAGAAAGGTAAGAGACCATTAGCACCATAGCTACTCCCCAGTTTTAGAAGTTTTATTTTTGTCTAGAGGTCACCAAAAGAAGAGATCTTGAAAGAAGTAGTTCAGGTAAACTAGACAGTAGAGCTGAGTGGTTGCTCAGAACACCGAGGTGCAGAAGGTCCTGTGGGAATGGTTATTTGAGGAAATTGGCCAAGGCTAACAACTCTCCTACAAAGAATCATACCCCAGGAAAAAGAAAACACTTCATCTTCATTTATGGCACTTTGGATTTAACAAAGGATAGGGATATGGACTTGGCACCATGCAGTAGTTAAGCACTCTGGTTTTGTCATTGTTGTTGCCTTGTGCTACCTTGGTCATGTAGCAACAACTTGATTTGTGCCTCATTTGCTGTCAAAATTCTTAGCTGGAGATAATTCCGGGATAATAGAAAAGAGGCTGCTTTTAGTAAGAAAATAATCACGTAAGGACAAATTTTGAAATTAGATGTTTTTCTTCCTTAAACATAGGCTTGAAATCAATTGCTTACAACTTGGGCTCTCACATATAATTTAACTTTTAGAGCTAGAAGCTTCTTATGTTTTTAATGCTTGACTTTTTTTTTTCTTTTTTTCTTTGGATGTTAAATAGTGTAAACTCCTTTAATTTGTCTATTAAAGTAACATCTAGTTTTCTTTTTAGCTTGCAGTATTTTCTTGGAATGAATGAGGTAGTTGGAGCATATTTGGGGCATTAACTTGCAGCTAACAGTTGTCAGAATGAATTAGGGAGCTCAGCAAAATACAGCTGTTATGACTTGCATAGAAATATTAACAATGAAAATTATTTTTGTCATCACAGCTACTCACTTTGCTCAACTTGTATCTTTGTTAACCAGGAAAAACAGGACAAGGCAGTTCTCCAAGCAGAGGTACAGCACCTGAGACAAGATAACATGAGACTTCAGGAAGAGTCTCAAACAGCAGCCGCTCAACTGAGGAAATTCACAGAATGGTTTTTTAATACGATAGACAAAAAATCCTAATGGCTGGGGCCCTGCAAAGTACTTATTCGAACAACATAACAGCTGTATCTTTTGAATTAGCGGGGTAATAATTTCACTGTGTTCACAATCCATTTTAGGTGTTTCTGCTACATTTTCTGTCCAGCTTTATTCATCTGAAAAGGAGAGAGAACTGTGGCAACCCGTCTTTAAATTCATATGAAGAAAGCAGAGAATAGCAGATACTTGTTTGTGTGCAGATGAATGTAAAAAATCCTTAGTGTCATTTTAGACATTCTTAGAAGTTGCTCTGGCTGGGGCTTGCCTGAAGAGGAATATTTGGGGGTTTAGTTCCTGCATTTCAGGTGCGCTGGTGAAGATGTTAAAGCAATTTAAATTAGCTTGGGCTTCAGTATTGTAAGATAAAAAGAATAACCAGACATATACTTTAATGTTTAAAAGGTGCTCTATTTTTTTGTATGTACAGTAGTTTTATTTCCACAGTCCACATTGTCATAGCAATAAGAATGGAGGTATAGTGAATAGTCACAGAGCTGTGTTTATAAAAATTTAGCACTGACGTGTTTAACACTAGTTTGGATGCAGATACATTAGAGATTATTTATTTGCAGGAACAAATGGTGCCTGAATATAAACAGTGTTCTGATTTTCTAAAAATACACATGCCTTGTAAATGGCTCACTGGGGTTAGCCCATTCCCAACTTCAGTTACTTTTGTATAGTTGATGTTCAGCTAAACAGTTACACTGCTTAACTATTGAAATCATGTATGGTGTGAGCCAGCCAATCAGTTGTACAATGCCAAATTTGTTTATCTTTGTACAGAAGCTTTGATCAAGTGTCTTGTATTTAACACCTTTATTTAAGCTTATTTAACCTTAAATTGTTGTTTTTATAAAGTTTGATTTATCTGCACTATGGTGAGGTCAGTTGGTTGCAAGTTGTAATATTTTGAGCTTGCCAAGACTGTACTGAGAAGTTCTAGAAAATTCTAACAATTGGATGCTGCTAGTACACAATTGATTTGTTTGTATGCTTTAACATTTTTAACTGTTTAATTTGAAATGAACATACATCCTGCTTTTTTAATAAATGTTAAAAATCTAAACCTGAAATACTTTATCTTGTATACCTGTAATCATTTTTATCACTAATAACTCGGGTTTCTGTTCAGCTCAGCCCCTGGGCTCTCCTTCCAGAGGCAGTTCAACCCCTCAGAGCTGTCAGGATCCCTTTTTACGGAGGAGGGGTTGCCACCATTATCACAGTTAATTTCTTTGGTGCATCCTGTCCTGGAACCCAGGAGGTGGCTTCCCCAGTCTGAACAAATGCTGTTTGGGCTTTGATTAAGCACATTGATCAATGGCCTAGGAGAAGAAAATCCTGTTTTACTGACAAACACATCCTGGAGAAAATGTTCAAAAGAGGCTTAGTTTCTTCCTATTACCGTAAATGTTAGTTGTAGCAGGAATTAACTTGACACTTCTTGTGCCAGCAACTGAGGATTTGATTGCAGTGTTAGCGTATGTGAGATGCTTTAAGTCTACATATGTGAGCTTAAAGTCTACATCAAAAAAGGACACCTTTGCAAAATGAAATGAAACTAATGAGCACATTTGAGTTAACCTGAGGAAAAAAAGTTCAAGATCGTAGTTTTATCTTGGCTGCTGAATGCATTCAGGCAAACCTATGGAAAATTGTTGAATAGTTAAAAATATGTCAAACTCATGCAACTAAAATTCCATGTCCACTGTCTCATTGGCTGAGAAATGTTTTATAAATTGAGCAAATGTCTGTCACTGCAGTAACAATTGTTCTGAGAGACTCTTCTTAGTAAAGGTTGTATATGAGCAGATAAGCCTTTGGTGTCCTTACATTGAAATTTAAAAGACCATTTTGTATTGTATTTTTCATCAAAAACTGTGACTTTTACATACCAAATAATATCCACTGAGCTGTATTAACAGGGTAATTAAACATGGCAGTCATGTGTTACAGTAGCTTCTGATTTAAGCACCTTACAGAAGTCATTAGCAAACCCATCTGGCTGGAGAACTTGCCAAATAACAGTGCTGAACAACTTGGGCAATTTGTCTGTGAACATGTTTCTGTGAGGACTGGTCTGTTTCCCTCAAAAAGCTGAGTGGTGACTGAAATGAACTTGAGGGTAAGCTGGGTCTGAAGCAACACTATTTGGTTTGTATAGAAGTTTATAATCCAATATTCATTTTAGTTCTTTATCATATTTATTGAAAACCAGCGGTTATAACTATGTGCACAAAAAGGACTTTCAGTAGTTATTTTTTCCATTTTTCCCATCCAGCAGAAAACATTTGTTTTCCAAAAGTGACAGAAAGCTTTGTCTGTAGAACTGCCCTTTCTTTTGCTGACAAAAGCAGTTGTGTTTGAGAGCACATGGTTCTTCCTTAATTAACCTTCACCACGGGGAAAAGTTTTTAGTCTGGCTGTTAGTGTTTTAATGACATGGGAATACAATATTTATCAGAGACCATAATATGGTTTTGGCATAGGTAAAGGATGTTTAATTGGACATTTTAATTAACTGTGTTTTTAAGAATAATCCTCTTGGAAGCATTGTGCTCACAAAAAATGCCTAGTTTAGAGACAAAACAAAGACTACATTTACATGAGCAACAAGTGTGGAGAGTAGGAAAATTCAGCTTTTGGAGATCTTTCAGACTCTTCCTTGTCCAGTTCCATGACTGGATGCCTTTTAGTGGCTGAAATTATATTAGGTTGGCTCTGTCTGAAGGCTCCGTGCTCTGAAGACCATTCTGTATGATCTGAAGCTGGGTACGTGGAGGTGATTGGGAAATTGACTTCAAAGATGTGTTTGTGATCTTAAAGCAGCAATATGGAAGTGTTTAAAACATCAACAAAGTCCTCCCAGCACAGCAAGCCGTGCCAGGCAGTATTGAGGTGCCAAAATCAAATACGAGCCAATGCGGATGTTTACTTCTGTAAGAGGGAAATACACCAATCATGGCAAAATTACAAAATGTTCTGCTTCTGCCCTAGAAGTGACATGTCAAGATACATATGTATATCTTTATTGAAGGGATCCTTACTGAGACATTTATCACAATGTGGACTGTATTTTATTATGTACAGTTTTTTCTTGAGGCCACTATTACAAACATAAGGGATAATTTCAAGTATATTTTTTTGTTCCTGAGAGGGTAGGAATAGGAACGTGAGAGGGTTCCTATTTGGTTTAGGCATGTGACAGCTTCATACAGAAGCTATTTAAGTCCTCTGTGTGTTATTCGATGTAAATTCTCAAATTTTTGTGCCTAAAATCCCATAATGTGGAAGATGTTTAGAATATTTGTAATGCAAACTACCTAACTGTAGAGAAGTTGTTCAGGAGAAGACTTTTTAGTATGGAAAAAAAGAGAATTGTTATGTGCATTATGTCATTGAGCTCTGTGCTGACTGGTTATAATTTATAAGAAAGTCAGTGAAACTCAGGAATTTGTGTTGTACTATGTGAAGCCATCAGAGCCATTAATTATTGCCAAAACAAGTTATTCTTCATTCCATCTTCTTTCTTCTACAGCAAAGACAATAATGTCTTTCAACACAAAAGCAAATACAAATTTTGATCTCAGCTTTTTTCTCCATGCACACAGCTATTTTTCCTTCGATTCCTTGCACTTCCTTTATTTTTCTCTTTCACCATGTTGCCTTTGTCCTCTCTCATGAAGAATCCAATGGCAGAAGGAAAAGTTCTGTAATAGGTGCCTGGTCTGGCCACCTATAGAGTGGCAGGGCCGAAGCCTTTTGTTGTGTTAGCTCCACAGTGGCTACTGAACAGAAAGTGGGGCTGGTATGATTTCATCCAGTCTTGCCAAGGTAAATCTTTGCTGTTTTGCAGAGTCTGAAGTCAATTGCTGTCTTACACAGTGCTAGCTTTCTGAAGACGTTTTTGACTCATGGGTAAAACAACCAATCCATGTATTTCCACAATAACTGTATCTAGCAGATTTCCAAATCAGGGAAGCAATTAAAAATAAAAGGGTGGTGGTGGTGGTGGTAAATAGAGGGGATTTTTTTAAGTTTTGTTTTGATTCTCCTTTCGGACAGACATCCAACATCTCTGGCTGTTGCACTGTCTTAAAAGGTTGTAGCAGGACCAGAGAATGGAATGAAGAGACCAAATTGCTCATAGCCTTCTAGTTTAGAAATCACTGGAAGGCTTCAACTCTATTAGCGCTGGAATCCCTTTTTATTTTTTTGACTTTTTAAGGGAAATTGTATTATGTCCTTGGTTTCATATTTTATTGTCCTCCTCTGCACACAGCTATTTAAAGGCTTCTTTCATGTACAGCATCACAGAATTACTCTAGCAGTGGTGATTGGTAAGGAGACATCCCAGCCTTCATGAGATTCCCTGGCAGTCACACTCCCAAGGCCAGAGACTTTCACTGCTCGGACCAAAGCCCCTTCAGGGCTCCAGGAAGCTGACAGGTGCCCTGCTTGGCTCCCACACATCCCCCTCACACAGTCAGACCAGGTTTCCTTACCAGTTCGACCCCAGCTTTCCCATGGCAGGGTCCCAGATGTCTCATTCCATGAAGCCATTTATTCACAGTGCAGTGACACAGACATAACTTGAGCTGCTGCCAAAAACCAGCAGACAAGTATTTTCTGACCAAAGTCATTAAAAATTTTTACAAATTAAAAATTACTGAATATGCTGTTGATTCCAGTTCAGGTACCCATGTGTCTAGACATCAGCTGAAGGTGTTTAAAATAATTCTGATGTCCAATTATGGGAAAATTAAGGGGTCAAAAACATGCCATGTCAAAAAGTGGGATATGTGAAGTGCAGCAGTAGTAATCATGGGCAATATATTTACTGATGACTCTTATGTCCAAAGACTAGAACTTTAAGAGAATTGGAAATTTTCACAACCTGTTCCATGTTTTGTAAATCCACTTTTTGAAACACAGAAAACAGTTGTGAGCTTACCTTAAGGAAACCCATGTACTAGCCCTGTCCAGAAGCCTGGGGGAAGGTCTGCAAAACTTGGATAGTTATGACTGAATTTAAGTTTTGAGGCTTGGTTATACTGAACACAAATTTAAAGTGTTAGAAACTCATTCCTTTTTTAAATTTGATTCCTATTTTGAAGAGTATGAAAATGTATGATTGTTTGAGGGACAAGAGTTGTTAATAATAGAATAAATAAATGACCCTAGAGCCATCCAGTAGCAAATAGTAGTCTGATCATCTGAGATTCTTGTTACCAATAAATTGTAGTCTTCCTTTCAGCCCAGGCATGACTTTGATAGATAATATATCCTGCAGAACTTTTTTTGATGGAAACCTGAGATATCTGTATTCTTGTCAGTGCTGTGTTTCTGCCTCTGCATGGAAGTTCTATTCAAGATGATGGATATTCCTTGCCCAAATCCAAGACACAGTGTTTCTTTCCAAGGAGCAATGTTTCTCCTGTGTGTAAGACCAGAGCTCTGGAAAGTGTATTCCAGCACTAGTGGAACTTTAGGCCATGTTTGCTCAAGGTTGCCTTCTGCCACACAACTTCTGGATTCCTGGTCTTCCTTTCATTTGCTAAGAACTGAGTTTCTCAGTAGGGGGTTCAGTAAAAACAAACATAAACCAAAAAAGCTCCTTCAGACTTGCAATGTCTTAATTTTTTAGGAAGTACACAGGGTTTTGTAAAGGTACAAACATCCTTTGATGTTCCTTTCTATGTCTTTTCCTGTCAGAAAGCTTAGCAAGGAACTTCAGGGTGGCTCAATACTTGAACAATACAAAGCCTGTTTGAAATACTGAAATACTTGTGTAAGAGTAGGGGATCTTCAAGCTCTAATATATACAAATATGTTCAGTGTGCTTTCAGCCTGTATGCAGATCAGAGGCAACCTTGTTTCCAGTGGGGGAAATGCCATTCCATCAGTTGCAGTCTACGCAGCTTGGAGAATGAGGAATGAGTTACCTGTCACTCAAAGGAGAAAGCAAACAGTGGGCTCATTCCTGCATATTTTTGTCACATAGCCAACAGAAGCTGTATATCATGTAGCCAGAAAAGGTCCAAATGGCACCATTAAATCAAGCTGTGCTTTGTAAACTGGGTGGCTGATTTCGTTTAAAAATATTAAAAAATATATTCAATTCCTCTGGTGTAAATCAGACTTCATATAATAGAAATTACTAAAGAGAGTAAAATTGAGAAAAGAATCAGTCTCTTTGTGTGGAATGGTGAATTACATCCAGACCATATTTTAAAATGAGGTCAAATGATTAGACCAAAAACAGGATATGAAAATAAAATTGAAGTCGTTCTTTATTAACCGTGACCTCAGTAGTCCACAGTGGTTTGGCTTATTGATTTCTAATGTTAATGTGGTTTAAACTTCTTACTAAGCTCTGAAGAATGTTCTTTCAACAGAACCATGTCTATTAAATGAGTCATTTGCTCTTTAAATCTTGACAGTCTTACAGCACAGCATGCCATAAGCCTCCTAACATCCCACCAATTGTCCAGCAGGATTGTTGATGTTTATACATTTTTACTGATGATGTTTATACATCCCTTTAAAGGGATGCTGACAGGAGAGTTTCATCATCTGTAAATAGTCTTATTAAGGCCCAGGCATAAAATCCTCTTGGATTTTTAAAGTGTGAATTCTTGCTATGACTGCATGTCAGTACCTTCCTTTCCAGTCTGTCCTAGTTTGTTGTTGCAGAACATCCTAGCGTTGTTCAGCTGCTGATTATTTTTAGTTGGTTGGGTTTGTTCTTTCTTTTAATAAATAAAACATGAACTAGAAGAGAGCCTGAAAGAAACCTAAGTAGAGAGAAATCAATCCGCAGACTAACACAGAGGAGCATCCTTATTTTAAAATGTTTTTATAATGTCACAGAGATGCTTTCATAATCCTCTTAGAGTGAAGAAGAGAAAAATGAGAAGGCTTGCATATGTAACAGACCAGTCTATGATTCCTGAATGCACCACAGTTTCTCTGTCACACCATGTGTACAGCAAACCCCATTGCAGTGAATGGATACAATATGGTAACAATGATTTGTCCATGTTTCACAACACTACAAATTCTCTCCATAAAAATCACTATTTGTCATCTCTAGGAAAGTTCTCAGAAATACCCAAGCTGCACTTCTTAGAGTGATATGGAAATATTCAGCTACTGTTGATGACATGAATCCATTCCAACTTGGTGTTGTGAATGAGAATGAGCATTCTAAGCTCATTCTAAGCTGTGCTGACATTAAATGCAGATGCTCAGAGGTATCAGAGTTGCAGATACACTTGCACCTTCTCCTTGAAGGGAATGTGCCAGAAATATCAAAAGGCTGTCTAGTGTCTAATACTTGATTTGATCAGAATACAGATGAGAACAAGGTAATTGCTGACAGAGATACTCTGGTCTTCTGATGGAGACAGGTTGTTTTTACCCGATGTTCACAATCAAATCTTTCCTTCCCACCCCTGAGGGCTGTTTTCTTCCTCTTGGTCCTGTTGTGGAGCTTTGAGCAGCCTCTTAAATTGCAAGGTCCCATCTGGCATCTGAGGAAATTGTCATTTTCCCTAGCATCTTGCAGATGGTTTTTGAGTCCTTTTGTTGCAGACAAGTCTCCTACTCCTGTTATGAGTGCCCAGCTGGCCTTCAGGCTCTCTGCTCTCTTCTGCTCCCCTTCCTCCACTCGCCTCATCTGCCCCACATGCTGCAGCTTCCTTACTTGCATGCTGGAGTAAAGCAGGCAGCCCCTGTGCTCTCCTCCTGTAGCCTTTCAAACTGTCCACTCAAACACTGGGTGCCACACCCAGACCATGCTTTTGTCAAGGAATGTTGGACCAGATGATTCTTGAGGTCACTTCCAACCTGGTGTTCTGTGAAATACAAGAGGTTATGTCCTTCCCACTTACCTCAGTGTTTTTGAAACATTTGCATCTGGTCATACAATGGTAACTCTAGACAATCTGGTGTTACCAGTACTGAGCAAGAACTGTGGATCACAGCTGGAAATGAAGGAAATCAAGTATGTTGGAAAAAATGTAAACAGCTTCGTCTCATTAAAGTCATCTAAAGGGAAAAGTGGCACAAGAAACTTCACAGACTTTGAGGAAAGGCTTATTTCTTGGCCACTTGATCTTCACCAGCTAAATATGATTTTTTCACCTTTTTTTTATATATGGTTTTAGTTTTAAACAAGCTTTCACAGAAGTCACAAGATGATTCAAACTTTATTGTCAAACTTTTTCTAGTGGCAGACAAATTCAGGGTTCCTAGCTTATTTTGGAAGTAACCATAGAAGCTATATCTTTATTTAAAGTGCTTGAAGTATCTTTTCTAATGTCCAAAGCAGTGGCCTGTACAGCTGAATGGCTATCCCTTTGAAAGTATATTTAACTCCCAATATGTATTTTGTATTGTACTGCCTAAAAATTCCCTTCTTTATGAACCTTTTACGACTGGGGCTTTATGTTCCAACTCTGAGCAGAAAGTATGGAGAATTCTGGTTTTAAATGAGGTTGCGTTTTGTTCTCTTAAAATAATCTGATGACCTTAAAGTTGCTAGGACAACATTTCCAGAAAAGTAAACGCTCTTTCATCTCTAAGTGCATTTAGATCATTTGGTCTGTATGGATTTGGAAGGTTGAGAGTCCATTTTTCATACAGGCAGAGACATTTTCTCCTCCCCTGTGAGGAACCACATTTCCTTTTGAAGCTGTTTCACTTGCTGTCAATTAACCGGACTTACAATTTGTGACAGAAATTTTGGCTGGAAAGAATGTCTGGAGGTCATGATGTCCAGCCTCCTGAAGCAGCACTGCCATTTAAACAGGTTAGGGTTGGCTTTGTCTAGCTAAGTCTTACAAACCTCCAAGGACAGAGGTTCAACAACCTCCTTGAGTACCCTGTACTATCCTCCACCAAAGCTGTAATTTTTTTCCAACATCAATTCCAACCATAATCTGTGGATGTTCCCTCTTGCTATCAGCTGGCAATACCAAAATTTTGGCTTGTTTCATTTGTGTAAATACCCCCAAAACCAGTTGTAGACTATTACTAAATCATCCCTTAACCTCTTCTTTATCAGATTAAATAAGATTAAACAATTCAATTCTCTCAACTGCCATTTCTTTGCCTTAAGGCTCCTGTCCATCTTAGCAGTTCTCTGCTGCTCTCTCTCCAGTCTATTATCATCCAGCTCATACTGGGAGTCCAAAACTGAACACAATATTCCAGTTGAAGCTTTCCCAGATATTTACCTCAACTTTCCAGGGATATGCAACATAACTGTAGTTTCTGCCCTGTTCCTTCGCTTTCCCACCAACCCAAATACTCTCTGGAGATGCAACTTTTTTTTCCTTTTGTTTCATCTGAGATTTTGTCTGGCTATGGTTCAGGGAAAGGAGATGCTTTGATGCTTTGCTGTTGATGTCATCTGTGGAGGTGTCCACAAGGTCACCTCTGCAGAGGCACACATACTCCTGATAGACACAGTCAAAAATGTTGGTGTTGGGCACTAGCTGAAGTAAGAAACCACATATGAGCACCTTCCGTGAGATGCACATTTGCTGAAACTCCCCAGAGGAGGGTGGTTACTGAAAGGAAAATAAGCTTCTTTCGTTTAAGGTTGTTTCCAAACATGCTGTTGCTATTTGTTGCAAATCCAAGAAGGGTGCTTGGTAGCAATCCTCTCACTTGCATTTCTGCTACAGATTCTCAAAGAAGATCTGTCCAGATGATTTACACCATTTACATTTTCTTAATAGCTGGAGAAGGAAAACAAGGGTTTGCAGGAGGTGGTTCAGCTGGGCGATATCCCAGAGCTCCTCTGAAGTGAGTCACCCATTGGCAATTCATTTCTCTCTCCCTTCAATACAAGAGGAGCACCAGAAAAGGAGCACAGGTGTGGAGTTCAGCACCGTAGTACGTTCTCTGGAGTCTTTCATTGTTCATTGCTTTTGTTGCCTTTGATGTTTAAATGAATGTTATGAAGATCTTGAACAAAATGCAAAACATCCTGACCTGCTTTGGCTACAAGCTAGATCAGTGTTTGGATTATTTGAAGTCAGCCCTGTTTTGTGTTTGACACAAGGTATTATCCCTTGAAGGTGATTTTTCACTTTGAATTAATGAAAACAGGAGGTGCGAGATGCACTCACCCAATTTATCTTAGCTGGAACAAATTTGAAGCATCATTGTATGCCTCAGTATATGATATATGATCATCTGGAAACAAACTTTTACAAGGTTTCCTATCCTTTTTGGACATGTTGTTCTGAGGAGCAAAGTTCAGCTGGATTCAAGCTAATATTAAAGTAAAATCTAGTGGAGGCCCTAACATCTAATAAACAAAGTGATTTTGAGCCTGATCTACTAGTGTGTTATTCTAGTTTGCCTCTAGAGTAACTCGCTTCACTTAACCTTACTATACTTTATATTAGCTTCAAACTAGCTTCAAACTACAGCTACTAGTTGTTGAATCAAGTCCTATGTTTTGATCAAGATAGGGAGAACTGTATTTTTAAAAGTGCTGATGTCTTTGTTTGTTTTGGAAGATGTTAAAACATGTTAAAGAAAATTAGTTCTATGCTGAATATTTGTATGACAAGTTCTGCCTACAGCAAATCTCTGTGACTGAGCTGCAGATCTCTCAAAATAAGATTTCAAATTGGAATGTTTATGCAAGTCTTAACACTTGTGGATGTTGCTGTAATAATAAGTGGAATAACAGTGTGTTGTCACACTGCATTGAATTTCTGACCTCTGTTTCATCTTGTGAGACAAATTGATCCTCAAACATTAAAGCTATAAAGGATTATCTGAGGAAAAATGTTTTCTGGATACTTGTAATGAAAGCCAATATGATACATGATTCAAGTAAACAGTAAATGAATTCATTGTTGTGACCGGTTTGTAAATGACACTGCAAAAGCAAAGTGCAAAGCAGAAAGCACCACTGAACAAAAAAATAGGCAATAATCGGGATTTTTTTACCTCTGCCTTTGTTTTACACTCCACAGATAAAACTTTCAGAGAGCAAAAATATACAAAACTCAACAGCTCTGTGTTGAGACAAAATCAAATCCTCTGGTTATTTCTAATGCACAGTAATGTGAGTCTGGTTTTGCCTTCTCTAAAGGGAGCCATTAGCAGCCAAATACAGCAGTTGTAGAAAATATGTTAAGGGGAGTTGTGCTATATTTCTTACTGCAAGGCAGGCTGGTGCTCAGTCCCTCCAGCTATGCAGGAACTGGAGAGAAGGTGATCTACTGAGAATCACCATTACATTTGTGCCTCCATAGCACCAACATACTGCATCACCTCTGCATCATTTTCATACTCGGTTGATCATGTTGCTGAAGTTGTTTGGATAATTCTTCAAGGTAATGGAAATTATGTTGGGGAACAGAGCCAGGATCACAAGAGACAGAGTAGCTGAAAGAACAACAGGTCTGCTTACCTCCACCTCTTCGTTGCCCTGGGCTTCCTTGCTTCAGCCTGGGATATGTGCCATGGATTGGAATCCCAGCAGGCTGGAGTGACTCACCCACCAACATGGCAAGAGGTTACAGCTCACCCTCCCTCCTATTAATACCCATGAAAGATTTTAGCTGCTAATGTAGTTATTTTCACTTACTAAAATGGGGCTGTGCTTGGGGCAGGCCAGGCTGCTGCAGTTTATTCTCCTTTCGTCAGAGCCTGGAGAGAACTACACGCATTCCCTAAATAGAAACAGGCGTCAAAAGGCACTCCCTTTCATCTGGTAGGGAACACCATCATGCCTTTGATGTAAACCGGTGCTGTGGCAGGAAAGCTTGCCCAGCTCTGTGGAGCCGGAGTTCTGTCACTCCCTCCAGAAAACAGAGGACAGAGCACCTTTGTTTTTGCTGGTAGAGCCCCTTACCCCACAGGTGAATGTTACTGGTGCCAGGCACAAATGATCCATAATCCAACAGCAGTTATGGAAACAATGTGTATGAAATCCCCTGTAAAAACACCATACTTGTTTCTCCAAAATGAGTTGCTTTTTGCAAGACTGCTTTTAGCCTGTAACATGTTTCTTCTTTTATGAGTATTTCTCCAGTAGCTTACCCAGAGCCAGGTTTATGAGGGAATGCAGCACTTTATATGTCAAACCTCATGGGAGAACCGCCTTTTGGCACTATCCTGTATTTCATATCATTTCACCTTCCTCTCATGTTCTCCACCATTTCAGAGATGAAGGCCCTTTTGAACTTCCACATCTCAGTGCCTAGATCTGATAACCAATGTAGGAAAGGTAGACTAGTATTAGGGGAATGTCTTAAGGAAAAACTTCCATCATTTTAAGGAACTGTAGCTCAATGAGCTGCTAAAAGAACCAGGGGTTCTGTTGCTCTTGGTTTTCTCCAAAAATGTCCAGAGCAGAGTTGAGAGTTTCAAAACTGAAGGAGTCTTTCTTTGCTCATTCTGCTCACCACTTCACAGAAAAACTTTCACCTTTTGTCCTTACCCCTCTAATGAAATCCCAGCACTCTTGGTCAGGTGATCTACTTTGATTCACTTGCAAAATGAAATCAATAATCTCATTTAAAAGATTTGCTGAAGGCAGGGAATCTCCCTCATATTGGACATGCTATCGGAGAAGAATCTTCCAATCTGGATGCAACCTGACCTCCAGCCTGTAAGGATAACTAGCCTGAGAGAGCATAAGGGATTTAGTGGCAAAATCAAATGCGTGAAGAGATTGTGATAAGAGCTCTGTGCTGTTACCGAAGAGTTATTAGGATTATACCACATTTCAGCTTTTCGGTCACACAATTTTTCCACAGATTTTCTAAATAATTGTGTTTGAGCCAATATACACAGGATGATGTAAGGTACAGATGGGTGAATGTGTTGACACACTGAAAGCATAAGTAGCAAAAGACACAGTGTTTCTCTTGCTTGCCTCATTGCACGCATATGACAGCCACAGTCACAGTGTCTCTGTGAAATCATGAGTTTCTTTGATTATGACTGAGAAAATGTCTATTTCCCATTCTTGGAAAGCTGTTTCAGGCACTGCTGCAGGAGAAAACCAAACCAGCTGAAGCCTGAATGCAATATTTTGGGTTTCTAGTGCAGAAACCTGTGCCGTCCTCCCCTGCCCATTTTGTTGTTAAGTACAAATACACACTGCAAGTCTCATGGTAGAAGAGACCTGTCCTGAACATGGGGAGCCACACTACTTGACTTCTAGTCTATATCGAGTTCCAATCTTTTAGTGAAGGAATACAAGAGTTTTCCAAGGCTAGATTTCGGACCAGATGTATATTTTATAATAATCCCTAGCAATATATCAAATGTCCTTTTAGATTTAGAGAGTGTAGGATTTCATAGACTTCATCTCCTGAGGCCTAAGAAGAGCTCATTGACAGTCTAGGAGTAATCTGCACCACTGCTGAGGGAAATATGACACTCAAAGATAAAGGAAAATGCAAAAAACCAACTGTCCTCAGTGAATCTGTAAATTATCAGATATACTGAGGTGCCATCTCCACCCCTCCAGTTGCTATGTTGTGGGAGGGTGCAGTCCCCATGCTGCATTTGCAGCCACACAGTCCAAGTGGCCCCAAACAAGTAACTCTCACATTTGTCAGCTAACAGATCCAAGGAGCCCCGTGCTGATCCCGAGGAGTTGCATGAAGCCTCATTGCACCTAATACAGCAAGAACATTTGACCTCTGTGCTCCTCCTATCTACCCGCAGTGACTGTAGTGGAGTTGGGTACCCCCCTGTTTGCTGTGACTTTGAGGTCCTTCATAAATAACATCAGTTGTTTAGACAGGGGGTCAGGCTGGCAGCTGATGTAAAGCCCATAGAGCTGCCTACAGACAATGAAAGCAGTTTCCTCAACACAGTCACAGTTACCTGATCTCTGGATGTTCTGCAGTGCAAATACTCTGCCTCCATTTGGCCTGTTTGTGGGGTGTTCATCTGTTTTTTTACTGAACTGACATTGACTTGATAGTTTAAGGCTCTAGCAAGAGTTGTGCACATATGGGAAGGTCAGGGGAGCTTCAAAGGCAGTTGACTGTCAATGTCCAGAACTTTATTAAAAATAGAAGGTAAAGGCAAGGGGAACCCAAGTACAGCTACACAACTAGGAGGCAATGGAGAGCATGGGACAGGATCTGCTCAATTTTAACTCCTGGAGCACTGGCCTGATGTGTTTTTGCACAACAGCATCCCTGTTGGAGCAACCAAGTGGCTTCCCATCCCAGGTGGAGCAGACTGTGTCACCTCCCAGGCATACTCAAAATGTAGATTGCCTTAGCCATATGTGACACAAGCACCATTACTGTGCATGAAGGCATACCAATTTTTGTTTTAAGAATGAAAAAGCAGTGACATGACTCATTAATACCAGACATCCCGCTTGTTCCCAGAGCTATACCTCTTTCCTCAACAGCTGATTTCTGCTGTTTGAAGCTGCAGATAACTAGGTTAGTGATGGTCTTTAAATGAGTGTTGTCTCAGTGTTTTCTCTGCCTGTGCCAGAGCCCTGGACAGCCAGACCTGGGAGGAGAAATTGTATTAAATTGAGCAGGAGATGGGGAGACCTGCAGACCAGAGCCACTGCCATCCCCATCATATATTCTGTTGACAGCCTGCTCCAAGCCTGAGCTTTAGGTATCTCTCTTGACCTTGGAGAAGCCCTGGGTCAGATTTGGATGGTTCCATTGGTCTGTCATTGAACTTAAACCTGTTAATAGGTTCAGTGGCACTATGATATGAATTGGAGCCAGGGAAAAGTTATATGGAAATCTGTTTATTTTTTTCCATGATGATAAAAATGAACAATGCATAAAGCTTTGTTCCCTCTCTACTGCAGGAGGTGAACAACAAACTCAATTTCACCTGAGATCAGACAAGAAGAAGAAGTTGATTTTTGCCTTTGAAGCCTAAACATTGATCATGAAATAAACGATTCTCTTTCTTCAGGTGCATGGAAGGAGTCCTTGCAGCCACAATGTAAGAGATGTCCTATTGTTTCTTGCTTATTTCATGTTGTACAAAGCAACTACTCCTATTATATCATGTGAAATGTTATAGCCACTGGAGTTTTCTGCCTGGCTGATTCTGCATTAATTTACAATGATCATTAGTCTTGTGATTTATGGACTGCCAGATTCCCGGAGTAGAATAACTTCTTTGAAGAAAGCTTCTCACCCACAGGATGGCTCAGACAGAGAGTTTCACTTGTCTCTGCCAGCTCTAGCCTGGGATCTTGAAAGAAGAAAAGGGCAGGCAGGATGTGGCAGGCGAAACAGAAATTTTGGCACAGCAGACAGCATTTGCTTTGGGTGAAAAGTCTAACGTGCTCACCCTTCTCTCTTGTTATTTCAAGGTGCCTTCCTTGGACACATGGGATCTGTACAGCCCCGAAGGGAAAGTACAGGTCTGTATTTATGTCTTCTGACACTTATGTATGGGAAAATTCATCAAATGATTTGCAGTTTTAAAGCTCAAGGTTTTGTGTCTCTTCTTCTTAGGAGCTGAGGTGGAATGTCTCCACTTGGGAGCTGGGATCTCAAGTCACACAGGCATTATTGTTGATTTACACAGGGATGCAAAAGCAGAGTCAGATTTCACAACCTGCAAATCCTTGAGAACTAGTTCTCTTATTTGGTTACTTGGTGTGGTGTCAGCATTGTGCTTTGAGGAGACAATAGCTTCAGAGGAGCATCACCCAAAGGAACTCCCTCTCAGTGAACAAATTGGCAGGCACAACACCTTTGATGACTTCATATTGTGCTCAGAAAAACAGTAACTACTCCTGGCTTGAGAATAAAGGACAGGGAAAGAGAGGAGGATTTCAAGGAGTTTGGTTGTACCTTAAATTCTTAGAGCAACAGTCCTGCCTTCTCTTCTCTGTCCCACTTCTGCACTCTTCCCTGAGCTGCAGGGAGCAAAGAAAGCAGCAGGCATTTTGGTAGCCTAGATATGGTGGGGCAATATGTATTCATGCTCCAACTAGGTACTAGAAATGCCTCTACCAGGTACTAATATCACAAGTGATGCCAGTGGGCACTTCTATTATCAGTCTTGAAAGAGAGGCTGAAAGCTCTGTTTCTTACAGACAGATTACAACCCAAATGTTCTTGTCTGGTTCAGACATGGAATGTGATCATTGCACAGAGCAAGGGAATTCCTACTCTGCTCAAGCTCCACATGTCCTCTGTGACTTTGCACAGTGCTGCTGTGTCAGGGCTGGCACTGGGGAGGCTCTCACAAGCTCCAGGTCCATGTCAGTAAAACAAAACAAAAGTGAAGGTTGCTGGTGAGTTTACCAGCCTGAATTCACATAGCAGTGGGAACTGGAGGCTCTGATAAGATGTTTATAGTAGTTCATTGTAAGTACATGTAGAGAGGTGAACATCACATGTGGCAGGAGAGATTATCTAGGATAGCTTCTCTTACTAATCCTGATGGATGCAATCAGCTCATGAAAGCAAAGCAAATTGCCAGGGCTCATAGGATTACTTAGTGGGTTAAAAGATCTTGCCATTTAAACACTTCAGGAAATTATCTCACTTCCTCCTGGAAATTTTCAAAGACTGAAGAGCAGTTATATTTTTTGGCACTTACATCTCCTCTAATTCCAGGTTTTTGAACATCACATAAGTCTCAGCTGTATGGCCTATCCAGCTCCTTGGGAAAAAATTGTTCATGAGGGTCTTTTGCCAGGTTCTTAAAAACTTGAGGTCTGAGAAAACATGGTTATAAACCTGGGTGTTAAACAGGGGAGAAGCTAAAATGACAAGACACCAGCGTGGGAGGCAGAGAAACTGAGAATATTCTTACTGTTGTATTATTCAAATCAGGAAAAAAATATTGCTGTGAATCTTGGAGGAAACTTTATTTACAGAACTTTTCCTAAACCAAGGTGGTGGGCATACCTTGAAAGAATTCAGTGGCCAGATTCCTAGTCACCTCTAGGAATTACACCCATTGCTTTAGTTTGTGCTTTAACTGTGTTTTCATTGTTTGGTCAGGTTTTCATATCCAAGAAACAAGGACTTACTAGAGTAACTGGCTTATCCATATGAATCGTCTCTTGTCCATGGATTGGGATTTGATAAACTTAATATGCTATTTTATAAGAGAAGCCCAAAGACACTTCTCCCATTACCCATTGCTGAGAAATCTTTTTTTCCAAGTATCAATTAAGAATTTATTTTCATTAGTGTAAGAATGCCTTGGTTAAAAAACAGTTTCCAGACTGGGCTCTTCTCCTGGCTGAGGTAGCTCCAAATGAACAGGTCTGTGCAAAGTGCCCTTTTTCGAGCCCGTTTGTATAAAGTATCCAGAGGTTTGAAGCAAAGCAATCAGTCACACACATAAGACTCTTCTGGTGGATTTCAGCCAGGCCATTAACATAACAAAGAAAATATGTGCTTATTCAGATTCTATTTATTATCCATATTTCATAACTTCTAAAGAGGGAATTGCTTGAATAATGGCAGTAATAATATACTAGGAAAGATGCTCGTTTTAATCTTCAGTGTGATCTGACAACAGAAAATTACTGCCCAGTGTCTTAAAGTGTGTGTGTATGTGTTGGGGGAGATATGAAGAAAGGTATATCTGTCTCAAATGTCATAGGAACCCATAGTCAAAATACTGTTACATGATCAGTGATGTAGTGTTCACAAGAATATTTTCCTTTTTGTTTTCTTTCGTTTGCTTCTCTTTTCTTTTTGGTGGCCTTCTTCACTGCCAGCCTGAAGAGCTCCTCTCCAGTTTTCTAGTTCAGCACTGTGGTCTCTGACCTGAGACATCTCTGCAACAGTGAAAGCCCTGTAGAGCACTTGAGAGTTTTGCCAGCACCTACATAGGAGTGCTGCCTGTGTAGGATTTGTGTGGATTCCTACCCACCAGTTAATGCACAGACATGCAGGTAACTCAAAAAAAGGCTATTGAGAAAAGCCAGTGGGCGGCAGTAAGAAAGATTCAAATCTACATGGCAATACCTTGGAATAATATTTCTATGTCAGCAAAGATAACACCTTCACTAGCTTGATTTGAGTTTCTTCAAGAAGAAATACCCACGTAACTTTTTGCTGACTGGTTTTTATATAATTCTTCTTCTGGTACTGGAAAAGTAGGAACTCAAATAAAGCAAGAATTCTGTGAGGTGCTTTCTTCTCCATTTTCCTAAGTTTTCTAAAAATAGTACAGCTTGGGGATTGCTGATACTTAGCTACGTAGTTGGGCTGCTGCAGTTTTCCTGTACAAGAGTTTATATTTTTTTAAGGATTTCTTTTTCTGTAATTGCCCATAGCAGATGGTTGGAATTTGGCATCTGGAGAGATGTTGATCTACAGATATACCTTGTCTTCACCCACAACAGACTGGTCTAGAATTAGCTCACTTATAGACTGCTACAGATGTTATTTTCCTTCATTAACTTCCTCCAAAGTTGGCAGCATCCCAAAATAATAAGAGAACATGGCCATTGCTAGGTGCAGGTTTCAGCACCTGCAGGTGCTAGGGGTGGTGAAGGATGGAGAGAGAGCTAAACCCTGCCCACACCTCTCAAACCTTCCAAACAGCTGGTTTGGGCATCCGGGCTGACTTCCAGAGGCAGCAGCCCTTGCTGCAGAGGGGCACTGCTGTCCTTGGCTAGTCTGGAGAGCACCACTCTGCCTCTGATCACAGGAGCCCAGCCCCACAGAGGCACATGGGGGTGTGGTTGAGAAGGCTCTCTGCTGTCCAGTGGAAAAAACTTGTTTGAACATTCTTCTGCTTGAAAATGTTGGTTCTGCCCTGTTGAAAATGGAAGTACATTGCAGTCTAGTCACACATGATTTGTCCCAGGAGCTTTGCCTCCTGCAAGCTTTGCCTCTTTGCCACAGTGGCTGGCCAGATAGAAGCGCAGAAATCACATAGCTAAGGAGAGGCTCTGTAATTTTAGTTTTCGTTTTTTAATGACTTTGTGGTACAATAGAAACCATTGTCTTTGAGATGACTAGGCAGGGTGCAGTATGGTAAAGTGGACAACACTAGAAGGATAATTTCAGAAATAATCGTCTCTCAAGTAGCTTCCTATGTTCATGTATCCCTATTCCTATGTTCCTTTGTATCCCTCAGCAATACCTGAAGGGATACCAGTGAGATAATAGCAGTAATCAATGTGAGTGCCTTACAGGTACAGTTTATCATGCATCTTAATAAATTTAAAGGCCTTATTTTTGTTCTTTCACTGATTCAGAACATTATTTTCTTTATCTATGGGGAGTTATTCACCCTGAGCTTCTCAGATTGGCCAGGATCCAAGGAGTAGGTCTTTTGCTGTACCAGGATTGCCTCACCAGGAAACTTAGTAAGTTTTAGCTTGTACAAGATCTTGTCAATTGTCCCTTTGTAAGAGAGGGAAGGGCAGAGTAGGACTTTGGGTGGTGTTTGAAACAAGGGTCCAAGTAGGGATTATTAACTATTAAGATTCAGGCTAACTTAAAACCACCATCTTAGAGCCCGAAACACCCCAAAATAAAAAGCAAGAGACTGTTTTCAGGGAGCTGGTGGCCATGCTGCTTTGCCACCTGGTGTAATGGACACACAAAATTTCGCATGTGAGAAAAAGGGTGCCTGGCTAAGGGATCCTTGCTTTATTTTCAGGGGAGAAGTGGTGAACACAACATAAACAGGCACAATATCAGCTGTGTTTTGTCTCTGATTCAATCCTACCCTGGATTACAGAGGCAGAAAACACTGTAGACATAGATGCACTGTAAGGTCTGGTGTTTCTCTTTAGGAGCATCCAGACAACAACTTCTAGTGAACTAAGGCCTTTCCACAGTACAGTACTTGCAGCATCTCCATCAGGACATCTGAATTCTCAGCAGGAGTGAATCATCTCTTATGAGTCACTTGTGCTGCTCTTCCTTTGCTGGCTGACCAGGCTCTCCTTAGGAAGAGAGAGCTGATTCATAAGTAGTGAGACTCAAATGGAGCCCAGCAGCGGCCACATTTGACCTCTGCTGTCAAACAGGGCCAAAGATTTTCTCCTGGGTCCAGTGAGCTGTGGTCAGTTTAAGCCTCTGGAGTTCTTATAGGCTGAGATGAGATGGCCATGCCTTTTCCAAATTTGTACAGGCATCTTCAATTTCTGATTGTATGACAAAAGCATGTTGATGTATGATGAGGCTTGCAGAGTGGTCAGAAGTGCTCCAAGCATGATGCTTGAAGGCATGCTCCAGCCACAGCAATTACTTAATTACTAGGTACATGTGTACCAAGTCTGTGTAATACACACTGAAAACTGTCTGGATTTGAGCCTTAAATAATATGATAATTCATTTGATGAGACAGAAACAAAGTAATGGAAAAAACCCCCTGAGACCTATATTAAAAATGCTACCTTGGATGTAATAAATTCATCAAAAAATACAGAGTGCAGATGATAACCATTGCTGCTCTGGAAAGACCAACAAATTCCTGTTCACTCAGGGTATTGATAAAAGGAACTAAAAACTCATAAGACGATGTTCTGGGATGGCTATTTTTCAGCAAGCCAAGAATTTCATTTTGGTCCTACCTGAATTTAATGAAGAACATGTTCAGAAACACAATTTAGATTACCCTTCATGGTTTGTGTTAGGGTTATATATTGCTGCTATTACTCAGTTCTCTGAATATTGCAGTTGAGGGAGCACATTGGAGCATGAGAAGTATTGCACTCCAAGAGCATGCTGTTCCTATCCAAATTAGAATGGATTATGGAATATTACAACATTTTTCAAGGCAAAGATAATAGGAAGTATTAAAATGTTTGGTTACTGCAGCCTCAGTTGTGAGGTACCAGGACACTAAAGTAACCAGTTTTTTCTATCTTCTAGAGTCATCAGCTGTGGAGCTGACACTCCTGTGCAGGTGGGAAAGGGAGCACTTGGCAGGTGGGTGATCAACTCCACTTTGCCAAACTCCTGCTGATGGAAAATGTAGAAGTTCTAACAACCCTTTGCCAACATAATGAGAAGTAAAGAGCTGGGCCCAACTTTTCCAGAAGAAAAATGGTATCCAGTTTGCATAAGAAAAACAGACCTATGCCTAAACCAAGTGTCTCATCAAAGCAAAGGTTTGGATTGGTTCAACCATTCCTAAAAGGCAGAACAGCTGGTCACACAGGTATGCAGCAGTTCCTAAACCTGATCTCTGCTGAGGTCAGCAGTCAGCAGGGTGGGGTCAAGGCTTTCTGGTGGTGTCTTTTCAGTGGTATTGGGTAAATATATCTCCATAGGATGACTGGTGACCAAATGACAATAACTAAGTGTATATTTTTATTCACTAACTAATTAATTATGTGGCTTTCTCTCAGAGGAGCTCTCAGGCTCAGGCTGAGTACATGAGCAGGCTGGCATGCGCCTTTGAGCTGGCTGAGGTTTGCACTGTGACAGCTGCAGCAGCATGTTGATGCTTTCATTACTTTCCTCACATCCCTGCACGTACCTTCTCCTGATCTAAGTACTCTGATATTCCAGTGTGCTGCCACAAAGCCAACCAAGCAGACACCATTGATGAGATGGTTGAGTTCGACCCCACTGGCTGCAGAATGTGCACCACCCCAGTCATGGGGAGGCTTTCATTCCCTCCCTTCATACAACCTCCTGCATTCTTCCTTGCATACCCAGGGTGAGGGCCTGGCATAAGAGCCTTTGCTCAATCAAAACTGATCCAGAGCACAGTATGGACTTGAAATTAATTCCTTGAAGTCTCTGATTTCAGCCCAATACAAATCAGGTGTATGTTTTATAAGAAGATTATGGAAATAACAAAATATTTGTGCTTGGTACCTGCGTGCTTTGCACTTTATAAGCAAAGACATGGTAAGTGTGTACAGTAAAGAGCTGCCATACACAAATGGTGTTTTATCTCTCTGTTAACCTTCTGGATTTACCATGATGCTGTCCTTGTCACTTTTTGCTGACAGAAGGGGTCAGAGGTAGAGTATCAGATCCATCAGCTCAGGCTGTGGCTGTACATCTGACAGCAGAGAGCTCAGATTGCTGTCAGCCCCATCAGTGCACCCGGCAAGACACGTTTCATGCAAATGGGTAAAACGAGTCAAATCTTTAAACAGGCAAGCAGAAATGGAGCCCTAGTCCCTGTAGAGGTGGCCAGGAGCTTGTGTCCCACCTAGCACTAACTGGCACTTCTCATCTTTCACTGTCTCTCCTCAATCTGCCCCACATCACCGTGATAGTGGAGCACTGATTAATTGCCCCAGTAGAAGTGTGGGACCCTATGTCATGTGGAGATGAATGCTGGGTTTTGGAGCTGAGGCAATGCTGAAAGTAGTTTTCTGCTGCCCTTGGACCCACGATAAACAAAAATGTTCTTTGAGTCTCTTGAGTGGGATTTCTGTGCATCTATATGCAAATAAGTTGATAAGAACTAATAATCAGCCACTTTTTGGCCTTAGCATTAGAGGAGAGTATGTGCATTGCGTGCGAGGTTGGTACCTGCTGAGACTACTGTCTTGGGTTTTGTATTTCTTAGGAATTTTTGATGACTCCTGCTGATAGTGTTAATAAATCAGAAGGGAATTGCACAGGCAGTGCTGCCAGACATACAAATGGAGATTCTACTTTTCAGGAAAAAATGTGATGCTGGGATACATTTGCACATTCTGCCAGTCATTTTGTCCAGCTTCACGTGCAATGCTAACCAAGTAAAAGATTACATATGGAGGAAAAGGAAAATTGGAAGAGATGTGAATGACAGCAAATTATAGTGGTGGGGAGAGGTCACCTGCTTGGACTTTAGGATTGTCATTCAGAGGGACTTCAACTTTCAAAGAAAATGAGCTGATAAAAGCCTTATGAAGACCAACACAGAAACACACGTAGAACAGAACAAGCTCATACAACAGGCTGGGAACCCACTGCCTCAGGAGCCTCTCTGTGGAGAAGGACTGGTGATCCTGTGAGCACAGGCTGCCCAGCAGCCACCAGGACCTCCCAGCAGAGAGGGAGGGAAACCACACGGGGCAAGAGCATTGCAGCAGCTCTGGAGAACATTGTGCCTTTCTCTTTGGCACTTCTGAGGCCACAAAAGCAGAAGTGTCCAATTTTGGACAGAGTGAGACAAGGCCAGAAGATGACTATGAAGACCATTAAAGGGCTGGAGAATATAACATATGAGGAGAGGGTAAAAGGCATGGGCGATGGGCTTGTGCATCCTGGATAAGAGCAGTTAGGATGGAGAAGTAACTACAGGATCCCATGAGCTGATGGGGGGGTATAGAGAAGGAAGAGCCAGACTTGTACAAGGTATAGAAAGGACAAGATGTAACCATCACAAGATGCAACAAGGGACATTTGGGTTAAATGTCATGAAAAAAAATTGCAGTGACACCTTGAGGTGGCTGGACCTCCTTCTCTGATGGAATTCATAGAATAACTTGGGTGGGAAGAAACCTTTGGTATCATCTTCATGGCCCTCCCCTGAACCCCCTCCAACAGGTCCATGTTCTTTCTTGTTCTGCAGACCCCAGAGCTGGCTGCAGAATTCCAGGTGGGGTCACACCAGAGCAGAGAAGAGGATCAGAATTCCCTCCCTCAGCCTGCTGTCCTTGCTGCTTTTGTTTCAGTCCGGGATGGATTGAGTGCACACTCTTGGCTCATGTCCAACTTTTCACCCACAAGACACCCCTTCTCCACAGGGCTGCTGTCTCTGTACTTGTTCCTTGGGCTGTGTGTACCACAGTACAGTACCTTACACTTCGACTGGTGGAGTCTCATAAGTTCATGTGGACCTAGTCCTCAGGTTTGTCCAGGTCACTCTGGATGGTATCCCTTCTTTCTGTTGTGCCAACTGCCACATTGAACTGAGGTGCTCAGAGGTCAGCTTGTCAAGGCTCTAAGTAACCTGCTCTGACTTTGAAGCTGGGCCTCTTTGAGAAATGGGTGAACTCCAAAGGCTCCTTCCACAAAAAATTACTCCGTGGCTATGTGGTTTGGACTGTCAATTCCCATTCCACTTGCAGCCTGCATAACTCAGTCTCTTCTCCTTCCTCTAGCTTGCCTTTCATATGCCAGGAGTACCTTCTTGTATGCCTTGGTCTTGGGATGAAAAATTCTGTTTAGTCTTCAGTCAGGTCTGCATCTTCACACTACTGTACATCTAGCCAGACATTGGTGTGGAGAGGTCATATGGTTCTATCCATTTGCCACTATTACTGCAAGGATAACTTGAATTTAGAAGCTCTTTCTGACAGATGGATTGCAGCCATTGATGGAAACCTGGTACTAGTAGGGCAGCTGGATCTTCAAGTTGCTTACAGAAACTGCGGTGAGATAGAAAATATGATTGATTTCAATCACTTCACCACTCAGAAAGCGTCAATGGCTGTTCTCAAAGCCCAGGTTTTCATTTCAAGTAGATTAATACAGTTTTCTGTCATCTTCAAGATAATATCAATAAATCAGGACTGGGCCACTCTGGCAGAAAAGATAACAAATATTCCTGCTGTCTTTCCAAATAGAATGTCAACTACTGTTAAAATTTTTATTGTTTTTCTTCAAAATTGATATTACCTATCCTTCTTCAGTCAAACACTGCTTTCTTCTCACTCAGCATCTGCATAAACCCTCACCCTCTCTTGGTTACTAAATGCATCTCAATGATATCCACTATAAGACAAAGATACACGTAAATATGGATATAAAAAACATGCACAAAGAGGGCAGTATTATCCCCTGGCTACTCCAGCTGCTGGCAAGCCTTGACCCTCAACTGAGCTACAAAACTGATGGGTTCTGGGAGAAGAAAGCGGTGACAACTGCAGCAGCATTAAATGTGTGCCAGGCCTCCCCTGAACAAGCTTTGAGGCTCTCCTAAAAAAGGACAGGTGTCAGTGTTGGAGGGTCAGGGATGGCAAACCTGAAATTTGCCCCACTGCTCTGTCCTGGTGACACCACACAGGTGTTGCCATTTCCTCCCACCCAGTCTACCCCAGGAAGCCAACACAGCTTCACTCACTACTGTCCTCAGGACTGCACACAGCCATCTCATAAAAGTGCTTGTTCAGCTGTAGAAGAGGGCTGCAATAACCAAGAGCATGAAGATCATTAGCAGAGGACAAAGATATTAACATTAGTAGAGAACTGAATATTTCGAATGCAGTGCTACAGAGGCACCAAGACCCACTTAAACACAGTGTGAGAAAATGTCTGCTTTTCCCAAGCTCTTCTCAGGCTATTCTCCTCTCTCCTTCCCACCAAACCAACCCCTGCAGAGGTGCCAGGCACCTTCTGGGTCAGTGCTTCTACTCTCCACTTGGTCTTTTCTCAGCTGTTTCTTTGAAGCAAGACCCAGAGGGACCTCCCTCCTCAGGCCTGATGGCTGAGCTGTCACTCACAGCTTTGCTTTCTTGTCTGCCTCTCCTCTGTGAAACAAGACTCTTGTCCCCTGAGAGCTTTCAGGCACAGCTTGTTGCTTTCCCCTGGAAAGCACAGCAGCTGTTTGTGCTCATAAGGAAACAGCACTTCTAAATGCAGCAAAGATTGTCCTCGGGAAAGGGATGAGGCAGAGTGCTAATTCAGCAGAGTCTGGGGACATGGCAGGCTCTCTGCTTTAACCCTTGCACCAGGGGCAAGGAGTGGGTGACTTCAGGGGATCCTTGAAACCTTTGGGGGAACTGCCATCATCCAAAGCTGGAGGTTCAGGTAGAGTTAACTGTCCTTGGGCAGAGCCAACACCACCATGGCAAATCAGGCTCTGGCTCTGTGATCATAGATGTCCTGGAAGCAGCAAAAAAAGGGTGCTTTCCCCAGTTACTTTCTTTGAAATAATCTTTAAAAGACTGCTCCACCCAAGAAGCTGTTTACTCAGTTTTCCTACTCATCCCAGGGACAAGGAATTCCTGCTGGGAGTCAGAGGCTGTCTGCTCACAGCTGCAACCTGCCTGCACCTTCCTGCGTGGGGCGAGTGGGGAAACGCTGCACCTGTCCTCCGGAATGCTGCCCTTGTCCTGCCGTCCTCCCCTCCAGGGACATTCCCACAGCCAGCACTTACCCCAAGCTCTGTTGTGGTGAGCTCACCTTTCATATATGGTATTAAAAACTTTCTAAATCTGGGTGGGTTTTTTTTTCCCTTGCAGTTTCCCCTAAGGTAAACACCTCAATTTCAGTGTGAGTCATATCTCCTTGCACCACCTGTTCTGACATGCAGAGGTAAGTGGTGTGTAGTACCTGTCTCTGGCTGGATGCTGCAGCCCAGCATCCCACAAGCGTGAGACCCATAAAAGTGATATAACAGCTCAGGAGCTGAAGATATCCTGTACTTTTAAGACTGAGATGCAGACAACAGCTCATCCTTAGAGAAGAGAAGGCTCTGGGGAGAGCTTACTGTGGCCTTTCACAAAGAAAGATGGAGACAAACTTTTTGGCAGGGCCTGTTGTGATAGAAAAGTGGTAATGGTTTTAAACTGAAGGAGGGTTGATTACAATTCAATTTAAAGAGGAAGGTTTTTACAATGAGGGTGGTAAAACACTGTAACAGGTTGCTCAGAGAAGTTGTGGGTGTTCAGTTGTAGGAGAAGTTTTCATTCCTGGAAACATTCAAGGTGAGGTTGGATGAGGCCCTGAGCAACATAATCTAGTTGAAGATGTCCCTTCTCATTGCAGTGGGATTGGTCTAGATGACCTCTAAATGTCCCTTTCAAACGAAACTATTCTATGATTAGCACAGTGATGGAGAAAATTCACAGTGGCTTCCATAATGCCACAGAGCAAGGACAGGTCTCTCCCTGTTCTTTCTGTCTGACATTGATTACACCACTCACAGAGTTTCCTTTTCTACGCAGTAATATCTGCTGTAGCTGCTTTATGTGAATAGTGGCAACCCACACTAACTTATAGCAGCCTTCATGCAGCTGTGACTTCTGCCAGGGTATGGCTTTTGTCTTGGCAGCATGGGATCAAGGGTGTACAAGTCAGGAGGCTTCTGTCTGTGGCATAAACTTGTCTTGCTCATCTCATTTCACGGTTCTTTCACCACTATAAGCTGTTCCTTCCTTGTTTTCCCTTGTTTCAACCTCTCTGTCTCAGTCAAAAAGCTCTTCCCTGCAAAAATCACCCTATAACTGTGTTGCACTCTCCAGGAAAAGTGCCCAGGACACAGGAAGTGCCCTGAGTGCAGTTGCACCAAGGATGTCAAGACTAAGAACTCACTCCTCCCACTGGAGGAAAAGCCCCAGTGTCCTGCACCACTTACCCTAAGGAGGGTGCACAAGAGGGAAACTCCCAGTGAGAGCAAAGCAAAGGGGAGAGAAGACTTTTCCATGTCACCACCAGGAACAGCAGGTGACCCTTTGTGTGTAGATGTCTACACTCAGTGATGATCCAGTGAAAGAAAAGCTTGGTATAACTGAACTGTGCTACAAAAAGAATATTAGGAGTTCAAAGTCAGAGAGGAATGTTAAAGAGAATCTTTTCCTGCCTTCTGCCACCTTCCAGGTGACTAGAATTTACTTCATCTGTTAACCCAAAGCCTTGAGTTTCTCATCTCCAATTCTAGAGCCAGCTCTTTCCAGGAGCACCTTGATGGTGTGCAGACCAGGAGCAGGTCCACACTCTGCCTTGTGACAGCTGTGGGCTCACATCAGCTATTTCTAGTCCCATGCAGAGCCATCTCTGGCTATAGGCTCAGGAACAGCAATAGTATTACATTAGATCAGTATCAGAGAGATTAACTCTTTTCCAAAGTTATTATGTGGAGAAGGACTGACAACCTGGCTTGTGTTTCTCATGGCTGATCCCTCACAGTCTGGTGTTTCTCTTGATTTCTTTGTTTTCCTTGTGCAGCTGCCAGGTTTTCTGAGCTACCTCAGAAGCTAATTGGCCTGGATTTTGCCTTTCTCCCCTTAAGCAGAATTACTGATGACTTTCTTGTCCTGTGCATGCCAGTGTCACTGCAGTGGCAATGCTAAGCTCCCACGTGTTGCTCTTATATGTTTATCTGCTGTGGGATGCCATTTTCTCAAGGCAAATAGAGAACATTTTGGTCTGTCACTAATGCAACAGGCATCCCTGACGTTTCTAGCAAGCAGAACAAATGGAAACCTCTTCTCTTTTCCTTGATATTTATTTGATTTTTTCAATCATTTAATTTTTCTTCCTTAATTTAGAGGAGGTGAAGTAGACAGTCCAATATAGAGAGTTCTTTTTGTTACCATATACTCACATTCCCATGATACTGCTGGTGGCCAGTGACAAACTGAAGGTCTGAAAGATATAGCTATTGTTTGATCTCCTTTTATCTACAGAGGTCCTTTAGCTCCCAGGATCTATTTTCTGAAGCTTATTCTCTCACTAGCCCACCCAGGGTCATCTTCATAAAACAAGTTATCTAAATAGGTGACATATATTGACTTTTACAAGTTGTTGTCTGTTGCTCTCCCACAACTGCTAAGGACACCCATGCAGACTGAACCTTAAACCCCTAAAAGGACAGAGATTAATTCCAGCCCCATGTGCTGAAACCTGAATATTATTTGTGGCTCAAGGAGAGGTGGCTGTGCTACTAGCAAGGCATTGGGGGAAACACAGAACCGGGCAGAGCTTCTGGGGTTCTGATGGGTTCCCCCCTCGCCTAACCCTTTTGTCCCCATTTGGTGACCCTACCACTCCTTCCTTTGCTGTACTACTGAATATGTAACCTCAGGGGATCTGTAGCTTAGAAGCTGGATGCTTGGAAACCTTTCAGCCCAAGGGGCCTGCTTTCCTGTCAGGAGTCACATGGCAGAAATCCTAAATAACTCCTAATTAAAGGAGCTGTAGGCTGCAGTGCTGTGTCCTTCCAGTCTTCCAGCAATCTTGGATCTTTTTGTAGCTGGGCACTAGAAAAACTAGACAGTAATTTGATTCTGCAAGACTTCAGTGGTGTTTTGTCTGAGACACAAGGAAGAGCATCATTATCCAAACAGCGGGTTTATAGCCTGTTTATTGAATTATGCACATCTGATACTTGCTGAGCCACTATTTTGCTTATTAAACACTTGGCCTTGGGCTTGTTCTGAGCCACAACTTGACTCAGTTTCCACACCCCTAGCAGGAAAGTTGGTGGTCCCATGGGATGCTCAGTGGCCAGACGTGTGTCCCAGGAGAACCTTTGCAAGTGTAGGGCCATGGAGGCTGGTTGTGGGTGCTGGAAGTTTGATCCCTGCAGCAGGAAGGCATTGCTGGAGCCACACAGCAGTTGTAAAATAAAAACAAAACCTGGATAGTGAAAAAATAAATCAGGAAAATGAAAGAAAAATCTCATCCTAAGGAGGTTTCCTGACAGCAATGATTTTACTTGTATTTTTTTCTCTTACACTTTTCTATTTAATAGATCATTTCCTTTGCCCTTTACATCCCAGGACTGGAAGAGATGCATTTTCCATGCAGCGGACTCCTGCGGGGACTGGAAACATACCTGGTTTCTCTGCTCCCTCCCTGCCTCTCAACACTTCCCATGATCCTGTACCATGCAGCTGGGATGAAAGACTGGGTCCCTTCCTGAGTAGTAGCAGGGCAGTGCACGAACACTGATGTGTACCTTTAATGAGACAGAAGTAGCACTTGCTAGGAATAGCCTTGTTGTGCAGATTTCTGGTGTGTATTTGGTTCATATATGCTACAATGGTTTAACAGATACCACTGCACACCCTGGTTCCTTGAGGGTCTCTGCAGTGGCTGTATCTGTAATCACAGTGCTGGATCTTGCCATTTCCCTAGCAATACTGAAAAGAAAAAGAGAAGAGGTGCAGAATCTCTTTACATTGCAGTGTGCAAGGCCAATCTTCCTGCAAAGACAGAGGAAAGCAAAACACCCTTTTCTCCCTTCACTCAGGTGTTAAAGGATCTCACTTGCCCTGCCTAACTTCCATGTCTGCCTGTCTCTCTGTTTGCTTAAAGGCATGTAGTTAAAAGGTTAAAAACCTTGCTCTAATAGTATCTCTTGGAGGATCAGCAAGCACAGCTGGATCCTGCCAGTGTTTTATGCACAGGCAAATATACACATGCACACACACATTTGCCTTGCTGTGTTCGGGGATGTCATCTCCTCTTGAAACTTTTTTTGCCGTGTAATCCTTCTCACCACCCTCTAACATGAGACATGTGATATATGAGAGGACCACCTCTTAATTACATGATGAAACCCCCCTCAAATCAGCTCCCCTTCTGCTGATTTAACTAAAAAAAATCCCATAATACTGAGTTGGGGAAAGGTGGGAAGTAGTGTTGTTTTTGTATGAGACATAAATTTCAGTTTGTGACTAAAAGAGCAATCATACATATGGCATTTGCTCATGACCTAACCCAGAGTTTCTCTATGGTGCCAAAACAGGCCTTGTTGTGACTGATGTTCTCAGCTGCTGTTTTGTTTCCTTAAAAATCTCAGTCCGGGCAATGCATTTCAGTCCATTTGGGAGCTGCCAAGGGTCAGTTTGAGAAATGTGTGGAGGCTAGTTAGGATGGTGGGGGTGGGGAGGGGGGTGTGGGGAGTGTGGTGGTTTGGACATGTTGTTGAAACACCTCTGGGCCAATATTTCCAAAAGCATTTACAAACCTAAGGATTTAGAACAGCTAGGTGCCTAGTGGATTTTCAAGAAAACCTGTACTGCTTATCTGCAAACTGCAATATTGAAGTATTTCTGAAAATCCATCCTTAAGCCATGAGCCGGGTGAAAGCAGCACCATTTATGTAAGGCATTGTCAGAGTTCTTGGTGATGCCTGGGTGCAGCACTGGGATGAATGCCAGCAAAATTGTTTCCCTGTGGAGTCGCACAGCTGACTGTGCTTTGGTTTGCTGTGACAAAACACACCAAGGCAGGCAGAGAGTGAGGAACTGCAAGGGAAGGGCTTTTAGTTGATAATCTCTGTGTCAGGTCAGAGCTGTTGTGTTCCTTGACCTCAGGCTGCATGGGAAGGGCAACTGTGTGTTTCTAAAGATAAACAGCCATGTCACCAATTAAGCTGGTGCCTGAGCAGAGCAAGCGCAGCTGTCTGTAGGTGGTTGCTTGAGAGCATTGAGATCCCTGAAAGGGGAGGGAGAACCCTGCTTCTCACTGCTGTTTTCCTGGTCTCTCTGTAGAGGGAAGGCAGGTCTGTCTGCCTGACAGTCTCATTCCTCTCAAATTTATAGCAGGTCAATGTATGTAACTCACAAAATAGGGGAGTCTCTCTCATTGCAGGATCCATGCATTGCTATTGAAGGTGTGACACTTTGCAGGCACTTTCTCCTTCTGCATAGTACTCTTGCCTGTTTTGCAGTATTCCCAAATCCCATCCCGGCTACTGTCCTACTAAGGTGTAACTCCTGGTGGTGTCTTTCTTTCCTTTCTGTTTTCTGTGGGAAGGGCCAGAAACACCAGCAGCTCTTTGTGTTCCCCAACTTACTTTCCTCTTCAGTACTATAGCTCTCATACACTGAACCTCTGGGAACATCAGACAAAATGTAGTTTCCACTTTAAAGCATACTCAGGCTCATGAAAACCTCCCTGACTGTTTCTCTGGGACTCTGGAGAGACTCTTGAGATGAGCATGGAAGAAAATAATGGCCTCAGATGTTACATGAAGAGCCCTGAGCTGGGCTGTACACTCAGGATATACTCCACAAAATGGAAAATTATTTAGATATTATTATCCTTCCCAATGCCAAAATCCTGGACTCACCCTCTCCTCACCTCTCCACAAACTGGAGAGGGGTTGCAAAGCACTTGTTTCCCTGGTTTGGATCTTTCTGGCTTGAGTATGCTCCTGTTTTTGGTGATCTGTGGGCTGAACAAGGGGACGGAGCTGCCCTTCACAGCCCAAGTTCTGCAAGAGGGCAGACAGGCTGCAGGAAACTGGGAGAAACAATGAGGTTCTGCTCTGCTGGTGCAACAGCTTGAGAGTGGTGGAGAGGAAATGCTTCGATGACAAGGGCAGGGTGAGCCAGAGGGCAGAGGGCACATTTTTCATGCTGTGAGGCCTTTTTGTTGTCAGCACTGCTCCTGCATAATAAAGCTCAGCACAGGGCAGTGCTTGGCAGGGGGAGTCAGTGCCCCTCAGTGTGGGGGGAGCCAGAAGGGTTCCCAGCTTGAGAACCAGGGAAACTGCAGGGGAAAAAAAGCCCTAGGAGTTGTCCCTGAGAAGGGACAAGCTGTCTCTTTGAGAGGTGGCAGTGCTGCCTCCTTGTGCAAATCTGATCTGGAGACAAATAGTCTTAGCAGTATCTTCCAACGGAGTGAAGGAGGCAATACTGAAGCCCTGCTACAGGTCTGCAGCTGCAGTCAATGCCCATCTCAAAATCTGGCTCTTGATGAAGCACTTCAGAGAAACTAAATTTTTAGAAACTCTAGCAATCAATTACAAGCAGCCAGCTCCTTCGTCTCTGTCTTTACTAAGCCTTTAACTTACTCACCCTGCACAGGGTAGTATTATGAGGGTGTAATGGCTGATATTCAGGCAGTGTTTTGAAGATAAAAAGTGACGTTAAGTTCTACTAGGCCAAAATCTGAGGCTCTCATTTAATCTTTCTCAAGATGTCAGACTCAAATCTCACTCCAGGGGTTTCCTGTATGCTGCTTGTAATCAGCACATGGAGCTGCCCCCATTCCCATGCCCCCCAGCCCTGCTGCAGCCTCATGCCCTGCCATCTCTCCCATCACAACTCTTTCCCTGTCTGGCTGTAAGCCAGAGTGCTAAAATGATCCAAGTTACACCATTGCAGGACAACAGGTTCACTGAAACAGGGGAGAAAAAGGGAAAAACACTGACAAAGGGAGAAAACAGGAGGCAAAGAGGAAACTACACACAAGGGAGAAGACTGGCATGAGGTTTGTGTCATGCTTATATTATCCCGGTCATTTGACATATGCATAGAATCACAGAATCACAGAATCATAGAATATTCTGAGTTGGAAGGAACCCACAAGGACCACTAAAGTCTAATTTCTGACCCCACACAGAACACACCCATGAATCACACCAGAAGTAGTGTTTGAAACTTGTTTTAAGCTGGGGCCCCCATTGGATTCAGAGCCATCCCCTGCCCCATCCCTGCCCTAAAGTGGTAGGCAAGGCAAACGATGGATCTGAACAGGAGAGGGAGAGGAAGAAGAGAAAAGCTTGGCAAGCAAGCCACGATCCTAGAGAACCAGTCTCCTTATTTTTGTCAAATTTCCTGCAGGCATTGCAAGGAAGAGAAATTTTAAATTGCTTTTACACACCCCTGCCTGCTTGAGTGCACAGAAAAGACAGGAGTGGTCTCAGAAGGAAGACTATTTTGTGCAGTACATGGCCCAGTGCCTTATTTGCAGTTTGCTGTGTAAGCACTCTTGTCAAATGGGAACTATTTGCTTCCTCCAGGCTTTTCTATGGGACTCATCAGTATGACATGAGAGGACTTCAGACATCAATTAAATTCTTTCTGGAACAGCTCTGTGAGGCTGAGGAACAGGAAACAAAAGGAAATATTTGTGTCTCTGAAGGCTCATCTCTGCTGCAAACCGGGCCCAAATTTCAATTTAGGCCCATTGAAAACAAGGAAGTACGATGACCTTTGCTTTGTGTGGGAACCTTGTGGCAAAGGCGATGCTAATGTCTGATGCTCCTAGGCAGCATTCAGAGCAGTCAACCACCATGAAATTGCTTCTTCTCCTCTTGCAGTGCCTTCCCTCACTCATTCACTGCACAACTTCTTCACCAAAGGAGACTGCCTCTCTACCCAGCCATGAGGCATCCACAAGGTGTCCATATACTGTACTGCTACAGGGGCCGAATCAATGGCTCTAAAGATTTTCTGCTGCTTATGAGCACACAAAACAAAAAAACTGTGTTCATACAGGCATCTTCTAGCCTCTCAGTACCTGGAATTTGTGCTCTGAGTCCCCTTTTCTGCACTGAGGGATGTATGTGGGTGTGTGGTGGGGAACAGGTGTGGTGAATTGTTAACCCTTCTCATTCTCCTGCCTTTCCTGCTTCTCCAAAGTAAGAAAAGGACTCTTCTTCTTGGCGCTCTCCTTGCCCATTTTGCCTGGAGCTGGGCAGCACCCTCACATTGCCTACACTCAGCAGTGGCACCACTGAAGTTTCAGCAGCACAGCCTGGGACCATTCTCCCATGCCTGAGGCTGAGAGATACACCACAGCTTGCCTTGCCCACCAAAGCTTTCCTACTGCCACCAGGAAGGTTTGAAAGGGTTGTCTGCCACAGCCCAGCCATCTGCTTTGCCTTGCTGCACCAAGGATGTAATGAGGTCTGCAAGGCACCACAGGGTCTTGTAAGGTCTTCCAGAGTCTCAGAGCTGCATAGACTCTGCACCAAAACCTGCTGTGCAGGAGCTCTGCCCCAGCAGCCCCTCTGAGGCCACGTGGAGGGTGCAGGGGACTCGGCATGGGGCGCGATATTGGTGTAAGGCAGCCAGATGTTCTGGGGGAGGGCAGGGCTGTGCCGCTGCCACAGCTGCAGTGAGCGCAGAACAACCGCTGTGGGAATGTCACGCTCTCCCTGCGCCAGACTCTCCCATGGCTAACCAAGACCCAGCAGTCTTTAATGAGCTTCACCAAACTGACATCATGGTCAAATTGAGGCAGCTTTGGACGGGAACGATAAAATGAAAACTGTCCCTCACAAAAGGCAATTCCAGCTGCAGGTTTCAGGCTTTGACTTTTAACTATGATGCTGTGGGTTCTTTAAACCAAACCCCAAATAGGTAATTTTTTAGAGCAAGGTATTTGCTTGGCTATGCTCTTTTTGGTTTTGGAGGGTTTTTTAAAAAAACAGAGAAGATGTTTTTGCCAAATCTCCCCTTCACTGTGCCAAGGACACTGAAACATGACCTAAAGCATTTATCAAAGTTTTAAGCAGCAGAGAGAAAGTGCTTAAACCATGAAGCATAAGTGGTCTCAACAATAAATAATTCTACCAGTTCAGCTTAAAATACATCTAAAATATGTATTTTTAAGGCCTCATATACTCTGCTAGATTAAGTTGCTACAGTACTGATGTACTTTACCTCTCAGAGAAGTGTGTGGGCTTCTGGCAACAGAGGAAGTAAGAGCAGGAGAGGACAAGAAAGAAAAGCTTAACTCTTTCTTGCTTTTCAGTCAGCCAGCTCTCTGTGGTCCCTGCAGCCACAAAGAACTTTTGTATGACAACGGAAATAGCAAAACCTGTTAAATATAGATTCAACTGAATTTAAATTGAGGAGAAGCATTTATAGTAATCAAGGTTTGCTGGATGTGTCTTGAATATGGTGTTGTTCTTAATTATTGAGCTCTGCACGTTGGCTGCAAATACATTAAAAAATAGTTTTCCAGCCTGCTGCTGCTCACTAAGTGAAATGAAGGCATGATGGTGTCATTTTGCCTTTAAAAGCTCAAGACAGTGACACTTTACCAGTTCTGTCACTGGCCTTTTACCTTCCAAGTGCACAGGTTTCCAACACATTCCAGACTTTTGCATTTTTTCTTTAAAAACCTTTGTGAGGAGGGGCACCACAGCTTATCAAGATGCTCGTGAGCTGTGACTGTATGGGCTGAAAACTAGAGCTGAATAGGTCTGAGGAGAGCCAGACTCTTTGTGTGCTTTGGCAAACAGTAACTACAGACAATACTGCTGGCAGGGCTGTGTGCATGCTTGGAACCCTTTCCTGGGGCTTTTCGAAGACCCCACAATGTGCTGAAGATCTCTGGCAGTGGTACTGGGTCTCCACATAAGGGGCAGCTTGTGAATGTGATGGAGGATGGAGAGATGGAAATCTGCATTAAGGTGTGCCTCTTCCACTTGTCTGACCAAAAGCTCTTCCTTCCCTCAGGGAGCGGAAAGGTGACCACACCTGGCCACGATGGCCACATCTACTAGAGATAACCGTGCTCCCACCTTTGCTATCAGGAATCTGCTGTGAGGATGCTCCCAGTGCACTCCTGCAATCCTGGCTAGGGCAGGCAGCACAGTTTAGTGCGCCGTTCCTGAGCCAGGACTGGTTTAAGCAGCTTATAGCAGTGGTAATTGTGTAGATACAGCAGCACAGAGCTTGATGTTGGCCAGATCAGACCACAAAGACATCTGTTGCATGACTGCAACGCAGATGCACTCTTCAGGAGTAACTCATATATACATTTCAATGGAAAGGAAGAAAAAGAAACCAGAAGTAAAATATGCTAAAAATCAAAGGTTTACAGCAAAGTGTTTTCTCTGGAAGGTCTCTGAAACAGCTCAAGGTAACATGGTAGGAACATGGACTTTTCCTCCTTCCATTGCCAGGGTTACTGTACAAAAATACAGAACAAGAATGGAGCAATGCTGTAAGTAAAAAACTGTTTTGAGAATACCCGGGCCTGAAGCCATATTTGAATGCATGACTTGTTTCACTGGATGGTGATGGGTATGGAAAGGCTTGGCTTTTCTTCTCCTTGCCCTTTTGTTTTGTTTCCTTTTTTTCTTTTCCGTCTTTGTGGCTGACATTGTCTGAGTATTTATAGAAGCATACACATACCTCAGTACACGGACACTTCCCTTAGGAAATAGTTCCTTTGCCCTAGTCTGCAATGGGAGAGAATCTGGTTTCAGCCACCATATGAACTGACAGGAACCAGGATTACTTCTGCAGCTCCATCAAATGGTGATGGGACAGAGGCATGAGATTTTACCATGCTGCCATGCAGGGAAAAGTCCTGGGAGGTGACTGCGCTGAATGTGCCTGCCTTTCTGATTCCTGGCCCCTGAGCCTGCCACACAGGTGGGCCAGGGGAGCAGTAGGGAGGGGGTAGAGAAATCTTGAATAATGTGTTGACACTGCCTACAGCAGTCAGCATTGCTGAGTGTTGCAGCTGGGCTGAACAGAGAAGAAAGCCCTTACCACCTGGACAAGAACAGCTGCAGAATGGGTCCTCCTGGGATTAGAGACAGCTAGGGAGTAGACTGTGCCCTGAGGCACTTCCTCATTCAGAATAGCACCTTTTTTGCCCCACAGCCCAGGGGTGATCAGAAATGATGCCTGTGTCTTACGGCAGGAAAGAAGAATGGGCAAGAACAATGCCATCAGTGACTGCTTTCAGCCCAGTGTCCTATTTCTATTTTATCCATGCAGCAGACTTTTCACCTATGTTTGCCTCTTTTATTTCTATCTGTATGCCAGATCACTTTTTATTTTATATCCACATGGTGCTAACAATGTGGGATTCATGGGGAGGGCTGATGGGCAGAGATACAATAACTGCATACAAGTATATCACAGTGGCAGCATGAGGAACTGCAAAGGTCTCTACTTTGCCAAGTGATGAATGAGTACAGCAGGACAATTTGGTAATTCCAGGTTATTTACAGGTAGTGCTGAAAAGCTTGTACTGGGCTGTGTTGTTAACCTGTTTGGATGCATTTATGGAGGAGAAATATGAAGCCAGAGGCTGACACGCTATTGTTTGTCTGATTTCTGTGTGTGGTTCCTGGAAACGGGAACTGAAATTTGTGCTTTTGAGTACCCAGTTTGTGGTACCTGTGCACCTCCAGTGCCACAAAATTTCGTATATTTACTTTCATCATGGACACTGAAGGGCAATGAATTGTGCAATGTATAGACTTTTCCACAAGTTAAAAGGAAAGGTGGTGACCTCCCTGTTCTTCTTTATGATGATCCTGTTCTCTGAGTCCTGTAGGAAGAAACTGCCTGGAAGAAGAAATTATTTGCAGTTGCCAGCGCTGAACACAAAAGCAAACTCTCGAAGACAGTGGACCAGACAAAAGTCACCCAAGACAAAATGCCATTGCAGCCACCAGTGGCAGAGCCGAACACTCAGCTTTTCTCATCTTGAAGTCAGGAATAAAACCATCTGAATGAGGTTCCTAGGCTTCAGATCATCTGAAGTCTAAACCATTAAATGACACTATCAAACTTGCACATTTCAGAGCAGGCTAAATGCTAGAAAAGGTGTGGCAGTTTCCAATCCTTTGTGAGCTATGACCCCTTGATGCCTTCTTTGTCCTCCTTCCTGCTGTTGTCTCTATCCATCCACACTTCTTGCAGGGCAGCAGAAGGGGTGGAGGGCACTGTCACTCCTCTTGAAACCTGGCTACCAAAGGCCATGATTAATCCATAGCCCTGTCCTAGTAGAACATTTGACCTTGTTGATTATTAACAGCATGTTATGCAAGGCATAAAATCCTGACTCCTAGAACCATGCTCCTATGCCTATAAAAGAGCACAGACAGTGAGGAGGTCTTCCCTGTATGAGCATAACTTGGCTGACCTATGGATATTTCTGACATGTAGCTGGATGTTGAGTCAGCCAAACAACAAGTGTTATGGTCCTGTTGTTTTGCTTCATTTTAGAGAAGAAAGATTTGCAAAGACATACAATGAACTTGGAGCTGTTGTTACACTGACATTTTATTCCATGAAGCAGCACAAAATGAAGGGCTCCTCCCTAGTGCCAAGTTTTTAAAAACCTTTGGATTAGAAATTTATGTCCCTCCTAACCCCTCATGTTGTTACATTTTGTGACCCTGGACAGTTTAATAAGACTTTTAAATAGTGGCTCCCCTCTCCACTCCATCAGAAGGCTGCTCAAGGGAGATGGGGAGGCAGGATTCAGTCCCAGACCTCCTATTTGCTGCCAACAGAAGTGGTAGGCAGCTGTGGCCACTGCTCTTAGGCTGCCAGGGATGTAGTGCTCAGATCTGCTCAGCTCTTGCCCGTCTTCCAGCTCAGCTCTGGCTAGCACATCCATCTGTGCCCTTGAAACTGTGCTTGGCAGTAGAGAAGCCTCTGGGAGGCTTGTTTCTTGTTTCTGCCCTCACAGTGACTCCACAACTGCTGGGAGTTCTCTGCTCTTGGCTCAGAGGATGCACCTGGACCATGCTGGGCACCAACAGAGGCTTCATCCACTGTGGGCTCCCTGGTGAACTGTGGCAGGCAGTGCTGCCCTACTCAGCATGTGTGAGCTGTTAAGTGAGCTGTCAGGCCCACAGCTAACCCAGCTCTTACAGAGATTACATGGGTTTGGCATCCTCCAGTGAAACCTTGCTTTACAGGACCATCCTGGGACAATATTAGTTTAGCACGTTTTTGTGGTGTTAAACAATTGTTTAGGTCTATCAAGCTTTTCAAAGTTATCTGTAGAGGGAAGTCTATTTTCTAGACTAGAAATGTACTGTTATTTGTCTCATGTATATCTTTCAGTGGAAGTCAGATGCATTTATTTCCTAGAATTTAATACTAAGCACATTTACAAGGTGTTGCCTTTCTCTGTCTCCTTTGCTACTCATTGCAGCACATCCCTTATGCCCTCCTGCCAGCTCACAGTCTGACAGCAGCCACCCAACAACATCACCCAAAGGCACAGGAGGAAAAAAATGGATTGTTAACCATGGTTGTGTTTCTCATTTCAAAGCCTGGGACTTTAGTATTACCATTCCTTTTCTCCACTCCTGGTACATTTCCCTCCCTCCCCAGCTTCAACACAAACTTGTGTTGCCTCCCATGGTGCAGACCACCCTCACATAAATCACAGCCACCTTGCACAGCCATCCCAAGGCACAATGGTGAGTCGTGGGGAATCATGGCTGATCTCTGCAGGACGTAAAAGTCTGAGTATATTGCTGTGGCAGAAGAATACCAAATGCAATGATTTAAGGAGAAAAGATGAGTTCTGACAGTTGAGCTGAACCCAGGCAGCGAGTCAGACTCTCCTGTCATTGTGGAGGCTCAGCACCATATGACCAAAATCAATGTTCTGGATTTTGTGATATAGTTATGTGGATTATTAAGATGACTATATTTGCCCATTGGAGTGTACAGGATGAAACATATGGTACTAAACAAGCCAGCAAAGCAGTCAAGGGGCTGCTACATGAAGGGATTTGTACATAAACATAACGGGGCAAGGCAAAAGCCAAGCTCCTGTAAGTTAATTTAGCTGCGTTTGCTGTAATGACAATGTAATTATAGGAGTGCAATTCAGGAGATTTATCTTTTTAATTAGTAAGCTCCCATGTCCTTCAAAAATTTCCTTCCACAGCTACAGAGCCACCTGCGTCAAAGTGCAGCGGGGAGCCCTTGCTTACTCACAACTCCTGTGCTCCGGTTCGCCCCACGCTGCAGAACTGCCACAGCTCCAAGCAGATGGTCCCACATCAAACGTTTCCTTCCCATGTCACTTACCATTAATAAATTGGATCATTGTTAGTGTGCATTATAATTCCCTTGGACATATTCCTCGTGACAGTATATTTGCTTTCAGTGGTACCTTAAGTACATGTACATATAAACCTATATATAGGTTATAAACCTTTTGGCAGCAAAAGTTTCCTAAGGGGAATTTCAGCTGAAAAGGTTTTTATTCCCCTCAGTGCACCTCATAGAGCTCAGTGCACTAGCACTACTCCCTGAACTCGCTGTGCAGAAGCAAGCCAATCTCTAGGAGCCTTGCCAAGAACCAGACCCCACTCCTGCAAAAGGCAGGTTGTACCAAGCAGTACATATCTGCTCTCACAGAGAGCACTGTCACACACATACAGGAGAAGCCAAGAGAAACATAGTCTATATGAGCTGTATCCTGGCCATTTTTTGTGACCCTATATGTGCTTTCTTGTTTCCCTGATGTTGGTTTAACTACATGGTATGGGACCTGCTGGAAGAAAGGACTAACAAAGCCCTCAGAAGCAGAATAATGCTCATATTTAATTTTCAAATAGTCCTTATAAACTTTTGTTATCTTGGAGGTACAAAAGCATAAAGGTTTGTGACTTCATCCTTGCTGTGTTTATGGTAGCACCCATACCCAGGGCACCAGCCAGGGCTCCAGTGAAGCCAGTGTTGGGTGTGAGCATGCAGTGAAGGATCCAGCCCAGTGGCTCTATCATAAGAAGCCAACAGCAAGGATGACAGTAAGACTTGATACCAATGCAAAATTGCCTCACTTGAAAACATGACACTGTAATTTTCCTTCTTTTTAAATGCTAGGAAGGAGGAAGGAGCTCCACCATTCACCAAGGCCCAAGAAAACTCCATGAAGGGTTTGTGCTGAGGCAAAGCATCAGTCATCTGCATTTGGGAGGAAGGAATCCGGACAGTTTGCATAAGGTACACATTGTCCTCATGCCCAGCTGCCTTGGGAGAACTTGGGTTTTGGTTTGGATTTGGCGTGTCACAGCTGGCAGCTGCAGGGTCTCTTGGAATGCTGGCAATCACTGGCATCCCACATCTTCCTGTTCTGTAAAACCTTTGGGAGATAAAGACAACAGTATTTTCCCATTTTGAAGGTGGCAATAAAAGCAGTAGCCTGTAACCAATGGTTTGTTTCAAAGGTGTCAACACACAGAAGCAGTGGAAGCAAAGCCAAGCTAGCATGGATCCTTCTCTCCCTGGGCCATGAAGCGAGTTAAGGGCAACTGACTCAGATGTATCCAACTGCAGCAATTTTTTGGTTGATTTTGCATCATGGCCCAAAACAGCAGCAAGATGAGAAAAGGCTGATTTCATAAATGCCCCTTTCAGTTTTGATTAGAAAAATGCACTTCCAGGCCTGACTGGGTGATAACAGTTATGCATAAAGTGACCATGGGTGCTTGGTGCCTGTCATCAAATAGATCTGCTCCCTGGGAGGCACCAGCTTACCAGTGAGGTGAGAGCAGTGGGCCCAAGGGTGTCTGTGGTCCACCTTGGTGCTTGTTGCTCTGCAACTGCGTGTTGCACTGCTGGCTTGCACTATTGTCAGCACCAGCACAATGTTTATGTGAATCACATAAGCTGAAGGCATAAATGCAAGACCCACCCAGAATCTTCATCATCTTTGAGACATGATATTGAAGGGGATGGTATCCCAGGTTTTTTGGAGTAAAGTCCTCAGATCTATGTTGGAGGAGGTAAATGATGGAAAAGCAGACACAGCCCAGGGTCACATTTCCTAATTGACAACCTTTGTGGTTTGCTTGTGCTGTAAGAGTTGTTGTTTTCTTCTTCCCCAACACCCCCAGTTCTTACTAGAACATGAATATACCTTTCATCAGAAACATGGCCAATCTCAATGTTATGCCTGAATTAGACATAAGCAGCTCTTGTTGGCCACTGTCTATTTGAAGTTGGTTTTTTTTGTTTTTTTTTTTTTAATCTGATTTTTCCCCCCCACATCTTCTTAAATTGGGCTTGCAGTAATGAAGTTCTGGTTTGGGGTAGTACCTTGCTTTATGGCTAGCTCTAAGCAAGACTTAGTGAGCAAATATTTATTTTAAATGTGACATTCTTGAAGTCTGTGCACCTTTAGTAGCTAGAATGATTTGCAGTACACTAGATCACTGCATCACACTGAGAAAGGCCTTATTCATTGCTTCCAAAAAGCTATTAAAAATATCCCATAAGAAGATAAGTTGCTTAGAAGGTGTCTGTGTAGCAGAAGATTAAACCTACCTCAGTCAGACAATGTTTCATGGTTAGACCACCAGGCACTGCTCTTCTCTTCATAAACCCCATTCCACTATATCATTTCTTCTTTAATGTACTCTACCTGGCTTTCTGAGGAGGATGATCTATGTGCATTGTGAAACCAGAAACCAATATTATTCTGTGGAAGGGAATAGGAAATAGAACTTAGGCTGATTATTTAATTTTCATCCAGGAAATTTTGAAGACTGAGCAGCTTTTTTTTTTTTTCCCCTGAAGAAATTATGGCTTTTTCTCTCTACTTTTATTGAGAACATGATAAATACATATTATTAATACATTTTCTAAGCTATATTTTGCATAAGGGGATATATCGAAGGATAAAACCCAATGAACCAAATTTGCTTTTGGGAAGGCCATGTGTAACTCTAGGAAAGTATGTGGAGATAAAACAAACCTGTGGTTAAATTATCTATGGAGAGGAGTGAAGTGCACACTGGAATCAATGAAGCAGCCTTTTACAGCAGGAGAAGCTGTGGTCTGAAGGCTGCTAAGTGAATCATACAGCTATTTGAGACAGGAGAAGCAGAGGAGCTCCACTGCCAGGGTATCATGGTTGCTTTTACTTTGGCACCTCCCTGGGTAAGAAATGTGGTGGCCCATGGTGGGGTCACTCTCCTCTGTGGCTTGTACCATCCTCCCCTTTCCTGGGTGTAGATGGGGTCCAGTAAAACCGCAGTAAGGAGGGGCACTGGGAGTGTTCCAGGGACTTGGCCAAGGTGACAATGGGGAGCAGTGGCATCAGGCCCAGAGGCACAAGCCCAGCCACCACTGGCAGTTTTCTGCAGCTCAGGGTAGGCAGATTATAGGACTGAGGTTCAGGCCTGCAGACATCCCCACAGGGAGTTAAATTTCTCAATGGCTTTAATTGCATAAAGTCAGAAGTACCTAACTCTTGCCTCAGTCTTTTTTATCCATATTATTTCAAAAACAAGCAAAAAAAGCCAAACAAAAAACAGAACAAACAAAAAAACCTCAGGCAAACAGAAAAATCCCACATTGTGAAAAAAAACCATTTCTCTAAAAAGAAGTTCAGGCATGTGGGAAAGAAGAATGAGGTTTGGAAGATTGAGCGCTCACAGTGCTTTATTTGCCAAAGCTAGAGACCTATTCCTAGACTCTGTCTATGGTCAGAGACGTGAGAAGATTTCCTCAAATAGGAGATCCAAATCCCTACTACCAGCTGCCTGTAGCCAGAGTGTGAGATCATCTGGAACA
>CM031859.1:69287856-69337900 GCA_018697195.1 Certhia americana
TTCCCTTCCCTTCCCTTCCCTTCCCTTCCCTTCCCTTCCCTTCCCAAACCTTCCCAAACCTTCCCAAACCTTCCCAAACCTTCCCAAACCTTCCCTTCCCAAACCTTCCCTTCCCAAACCTTCCCAAACCTTCCCTTCCCAAACCTTCCCTTCCCAAACCTTCCCAAACCTTCCCTTCCCAAACCTTCCCTTCCCAAACCTTCCCTTCCCAAACCTTCCCAAACCTTCCCTTCCCAAACCTTCCCTTCCCAAACCTTCCCTTCCCAAACCTGCCCTGCCCTGCCCTCCCCCAGCATGCAGAGCTCTCTTCGGGGGGGTTAGGAATCTGGGTTTAGGTAAGGCATATCAGAGCTCTCTGACTTATCAGCCATTGTTATTCCTGTGTATCACCAAAATAATAGTTTTCCCAGGCCACCTGCACCCTTACCAGGCTATAAAGAAGATCATTGCTGTTTTGGCCACTGTGATTAAAGCACCCACGTGAGAAAAGGGACAGACTTTTTCCAGCCTTCCCAGTCCCACATGGAATAGTCCTGCTGCACATCTGTTGGACTTCTACACACTCTCCATTTTTGGTGCTGCCTAGCTCATTTCCCCTTTCACGGATGTGGGGCAAGGAGGTCTCATTTATAACAAGTGTTTCCACCTAGGGTCAGAAAGTTATCACACCAAGATTATTTTTCAACTGAAAATTGATTTCTTCTTTTTGGGGGAAGGAGGGTAAGGAGTGAGGAAAAAGAGAAGGCACCAAAGAGACAGAGAATGATGGGCAGCTGGTAGATAAGGGAAACAGTGAAGTGGAAATGAAAGCTTCCATATCATTGCAAACGGATAAATTCATGCACTGCACTAGGATGTCACAGGCTGTAATCATAAAAAGAATCAAAGATACATAATAGCACCATTACTGAAAAATATGAGAAAGACTTGAAAGATATGGTATCATCAAAACTCTCTTACACTGAATATTTTACCTCCGTTTTGTGCAAAAATAGGCAGAGAAATTGTTCTTTCTGCCCCCTATTATAGGCAAGTTATCACCCTTTCTCCACATATCCTCCAGTTACAGCAAAAATAAAGGCAGTACCTAAGAAAAAACTATATGACAAATGAAGTCATAAAAACCCATACTAAAAGTCCAATATTAGAAGAACATTTAGGTTTTCAAGGCTGCAAAGCCAGCTGCAGGGAATTGACTGACAAAGTTGCCTTTGGAGTTTTTACACCAGTAACCCTGTGTGTGCATGTGAATGTACCCAATACAAACACAAATTTTCACTTCACCTTCACATAATTGTTTTGTCAGAACCTTTACATCTTATTTTGGAAGGACAGACACTGTGCAGCTGTGAAATGAACAGTGTACATGTTCTGGTTTTCTCTCTAGCCTTATCAGAAAATGCATAGTCTGGTGTCTCATGCAGAGCCTGATGAAACGCCTGCATCAGTCATCAGGAACTTCTGTGTAACCCTAAGCATGTCCCAGGTCATGTCCTCTATTTTTATCCTGTGAGTTTCCGTCCTTCTTCCAGCACCTGAGGTACCCTAAAGAGTTGTATATGTAGGTCTGTTTTCCCCATTTTCCAGCCATGTAACTAAGAAAAGAGATATTACAACTTGCTCAGATCTGCCACAATTCAGCCAGAAAGTTTAACAGCTGAGAAACTTTTAAGCAAGTAAATTTTTATTTTTTTTTTCATGGAGATGCCTGGACAGCACTTTCAGCAATGTAGAAAACTGTACATGTAGGTACACATTTGTGTGTGACTGTGTGTACGGATGTCTCCCTGTAATCATACATACATTGCAAATCCTGGAAAATGGGAAAGAGAGACTTCTGGAATACAGGACAGTTAATAAACAAAATAAACCAGTAGCAAAAGTAGGAGATTATCCATGTCCATAATCCTCCCACATTTAGCAAAATACATGATTGCATTGAGTGGATCTACTTTCCCACAGCAATAAAGCTTTTCTGTATTGACAGATTTAGTGAATTAGGCTTTACCTAAGAGTTATTAAAACAACTCTGACAGATTTACTCACTCCTGGGCTTCTTTTGGATAGACTGAAACGCTGAACAGGAATGAATCTTTCGCTTTTGCTTCATTCCTTTCCAAAATCTTTATCTTTAAAGTAACTTTGGCCTCTGCGTTAAAGTTTTCTCTCTGATGGGCTGATTTGTAACCCTCAGTAAATATCTGTAATGTTCTTGGGATCACAAGAAGCTGAAATCAGAAATGCTTGGCCAGTAGCCCCTTCCTTTCCTCACCAGTGATCCAGGGTGGCTTCCTGACTTTAAAGGCTCCTCTGTGAAAGAATGCTAACAACCTGATGGAGAAGCCAGATGGCTGGCTGGGTCACTCCAGCATTTTCCAATTAAGGTAAGGATGAACCATGTCCTTGACTCTTCTTGCAGCTCGAGGTCTGTGTTTCCTCCCTGAAGGGAGTCAAGAGGGGAAAGAAGCAAGATGGCTCCTATGGACCATCTGCAGTCAAGTCCTTGAGGCAGGAGTTCCAGCAGAGCTGGGGATTCAAGGTTTGGAGTTGAAGGTCAGTGACTTAGGCAGCAAACAGGGTTTTAACCCCCAGGCATGGGAAAGAGCATTTCCATTTCAGGCTTTCGCTGCTTTGTGACTTCCCAGAGATATGAAACCAAGTGACATGGCAGACATTGCCTGTGTACCAGACATACCCTCAAGGCTCCACCTTGGTTTCTGTGAAATGCTGGTGCAAAAGATGAATGTTTCCCCACAGCAAAAACCCTGTAACAGATAAATAGTGAGGAAACAGTTAACAGTGTAGAGAACAAAAGCTAGTGTTTTAGAAACTGCAGGCTAAATGACAGGTAAGGAGGATGTTTGATTTCTACTTTCTAGATTTCAAACATGTAATTTACAAATGTGGCCCACAGCTCACATCATGAAAAGTAGTGTGGGTTTGGCAGTGGGTAGTTATAATTTCAGAAATCTCAGCTCACTATTCAGACTCAAAGACTTCCATCAAGAATAAGGCCTGGAATAACGTCCCTGGCTGATGTATTGCAAGGAATTCTGATGACAGTCCCTCGGGTGGCATTAAAGGGAATGTGTTTAATACCATGTGCTGCACAATGCTGTGGGTTGGGTGCATTTCCTTCATTATGCATCTCTTGGGGACATGCCACAAACAAGAAGGTGCCAGTGGGAAATAATCATAATGATTCATGCTGAAGTACTAAACCAATAAGCCCAGGGGCAACACAAATTGTTGCTGTGTGGCTGGTGTTGCAGTTTGGCAGTGGAGCTGCAGGGCAGTGGTGTGGGAAGGGTCATTACTGGCACTCTGGCACACATTATAGTAGTGCAACCCCTTGACATGGAGACACAATTTTACAGCGAGATCTATAAGGATCTCACTGTAAAACCATGTAAGATTGCTTCTGTGCCCCTGCCACCAATCTCAATTTCTGCCCCTCTCCCTGCTTGAAGGGCTGTAAAAGGTTAGCCTGCATCTTAGAGAGAGAACTGCTGTGGATTTTCAGTGAGGTGACATTAAACAGCTTAGAGCTACCCCCAAGAAAAGAGCGTAAGAAGTGCCAATCATTGCTATTTCAATTTCTATGAAGGCACCAAAAGGTGCCTTATTTGTGCTAACCTGAACTGCCCTGTAAAAAAGCACATGCAGCCACAGTGACGAAATCTGCAAATCTGTGTCTCCATTCACTCTTCTGTTTCTCCCTGGGCTTGACCTTTGGGATAAAATTCCTAAGTGGGTCTTTTTTTTCCACTGGCCAAAGAAAGCCAACCACTGTGTCTCCTAGAAAAACCTGTCATACAACTGAATGCATAGGGATGGTATGGCCTAAGGGAACAGAAGCTGGCTGCATTGCCATAGTGCTGTGTGTCCTCCATAGAGATGTAGCAAACAAAATCATCTGTACTTTGCTGGAAGCAGAGGAGCAGTTTTATCTGTGACTCCTCACTCCTCCTTAGTCCAAGTGTTTGCAGCTTTTATGATCCTCCCCATTATATTAAGCTATTTGGGCTTTGCTGTATAACTGTTTATTATAATACTCTGTTCAGAGCTTCTCACTCACTGCAAAAGAAATTCTGTCTGGAAAAAAAAGTGTTAAAGAGGGTTTGGTGAGAGAGAGAGAGACAGAGAGAGAGATCATGAATTGCAATTATCTATCCCCCTAACTGCAACCTGCCCATAGTAAGACCAAAAATTATGCCTTTGAAAGCAAACTGCCTTCAGGGTTTTTTTATCACTTCTTTAACTAAAAGACCTTGCACACATGGTAAGAACTGCCAGCATCTCTGCACTTAAGGTTGTGTCAGCAGCACTGTTGTTATAAAGCCTCATTTTCCCCACAAGCCTACAGCTCAACTGTGAAATTTCCTACAGGATCAAGCTTTCTTTTAAAGTTCTAGCTCAGAAATGATCTTATTTTCATTGATTTTGGCTATTTTTACAATGTAAATAAGAAGGTGAGTGTATGTAAATTATACTAGAAGGTAAAAAAAGAAAGACACATGCTTTTATTCAATCCACCTTGTTTTTCTCTCTTTCTCACACTCAGCAGTTAATCACATGTAATGAAGTCTTGTCTTTAATCTCCTGGTGGAAAAAATGATAAAAATCTAACAGGCTGGGTCCAATTCTAATTTCATAGACCTGACTTAAAATATTTGACTTAGCAGGGGTTCTCTTGGTAAATGAAATAAGAACCAGAGTTTTCTGTCTTGCAGAAAACACTGGCTCTCTTTTACGTGGCATATTTAACCTGCAGCCCTTAATTGGTCTAATGATTAAGTACCACATTATTTTTCAGACACCCAGGCTCTTACAGATAAATCTCAAGGAGACATCATTTGATTTAAAATCAGTATTAGTGATTTGATGCCTAATGACTTGCTGTTAAGTTCCACTGGCGCCGAGACAATACAACCTACCTCAGTAACAAAGCATCAAATATGAGTGCCTCATAGACCTTTAATTATGATTATCAATCTTCTTTTCTATATCATTTTTTTTCTCTCGAGTCCACATGTTAATCTGTATGTTGGTCTCCAAATAATTGGGCAAAATCAGGTCTCATCCAATGGAAGCTGCTGTAATTTTCCACAAGGCGAAGGATCTCAGAAATCCTGCGAAGCAAAATATAATCCGGTGAGTCCTGGTGATTAAAAGACAAGATGCAAAGTAGGATATTTCCTGGGTGTTCTGTGGGTTTCTTCTACTCTCTTTACCCTTCTTTTTTTTCTTCTGGCCAGTTGCTTTCTCTCCACTTGCACTCACAGGTACTTTTCATAGAGGGAGAATAACTACAGATGATAAAAATTCATTGCTAAAACATATGCGCATCAGAATAACATTAATTTGCAGATAACCAGTAGTTGCTGCAAATTAGGAAATGACTAAATGCAATATAGGAGCAAAAATCATGCATTATAAAACATACTCTTTTCATTTATTTGGACAGTTGTAGTTCAGTTTTTAATTATTAATGGTAATACTCCTCAATGTGCCAGTAAATGTGCTGGTTTATATTTAGTAAAAAATGAAGTCTTAGTAAAACATGAAGTCATTACAGCACTCAGCTGTTAATTATTGCTTAGGGATAGAGGGGAGATTACAAATTTTGTTCAGGTTAATGAAGCATGAATCAGCTGCCTCCTACTGCAAGGAAGAGCTGAATATCTTATGTGCTACTGCAGACACACTCAATCTGCAGTCTTTTTGTTTTTACACTGGGTTGAACACCAGCACCTGAAATCCAGTCTTCAGAGATGCATTTCAGAACTGTGAAAGGCTGTTGATAGCAGGGAAAAGTCTGAATTGATCCAGCTTCCACAGAGTTCAATGAGACTTCGTTGGAGATTTTGCAGTGTCCAGGTCAGGACACTATAAGAGTCACTGACACCACTTATGCTGTTTGGAGAAGTAAGAAATGTGGATTGTCTGCATTGAATCCTACCAGTTCTACTGCTGCTGAAATAGTATGCAACTGCCTCCTCCACTTTTGTGTGCAGCTGTGGGGGAGTGTGGCCAACCATGAAGAGCTCTACAAGGCAAAGCAGCAATTTTGGATCCACTCTGCCGACCCATTCATTCCTCAGGTAGTGGACAGAAAGGCTGGAGGGACACTCACTTTGTAATGCTATCTCAAGCTACTGTAAAAGATTTTGAGTACACGCCTAAGTTGGCCCTCTGCTTGGACTGGTTTTGCACACAGCCTCTTTGACAGTATTTCCTTTACCATACAACATGCCACATTTTGTTTAGTTGGCAACAGAGACCCTTTGGTTAATACAACCAATGAGTATTCAAAAATGCCTGTAAAAATAAAAGCTGCTGACTCACATGGCTGGTGCCTCTAGTGCTTTTTATTACCTTTTGCAGGCATGAATGGGTTCTGACTTGCAGAATTACTGGAGAAACCAAGCATCATAAATTCCAGCAGTCAAAAAAAGCTGTGCCCACATAACACTCCTGAGCCTATTTTTTAAAAACCTCTAAAAATCATGTGCTCAACAGTTTTAAGTGGGAGAGAATGCAAGTCCTAGTTGCAATTCCTTGATTGTCCCAATAAATGAACTTGGATGGCAGCTTTTGTCACAGCTTGCACAGCAAATGACTTCTAATGCTCAGAACCATTAACTCTAAAACAAGCCCTGAACTAATGTGAACTCTTGTAAGAAAGCACATGCTTGAAAGGTCACTTCCTCTTGGTGGAAACTTCATGAATGGGAACAAAAAGTTGCATTCATTGTATAGATTAGTAACAGTAAATAATTCAAGGTGCTCTAGTCTTGAGAGTTCATGTTAGAGGGAATGAATTCCGACCCTACAGGAAGCTACCCCAGAATCTTAACCTGCAGCCTGGATCTGGAAGCAAGAAGGAGGTGAGAGCCTTCTCCTCCCCTGGCACAAAGACATAGGTAAGGGTGGGTAGAAGGACCACCCTTCTGGAAGGTTTGGTGAGAGCAGCTCTGTGCTTTCCTCCATACAATAGAGTTCCCTGCTATTAACAGGCTCCTTTCAGCTCTCTGCTATTCTATCAAACCAGGCTATTCACTGAACGTTAAATATTTGTGTACTTAGCTGGCACAGAAAGAAAACTTAGCACAGGAAGTTTTGCCTCAGGAAGGTTTATCCCTTGTTAAGTCATGGTGTCTCTACTGGAACAAGTTGGTTTGTTCTCTTCACCAGAGTTGCCGGTAGTGAGGTTTGTGCAGAATGACAAACTGCTTTTCATTATTGGCATTGTTAGCTGACAATATCATCACTAGATCTTGGTCTGAATAAAAATCAAATCACTTTTTTTTCCAAATTTTCTGCATTTTTTTTCATGTAGAATTTAAGAAGTTTAGGAGGGAGAGTCCCTCAGAATAGAGGGTGTCATGTGAAATTGAAAAGCAGTTGTTAAATATGGTAATTACTCACATCAGCTGGCATTTTCCAAATTTTTTTTCTGCTGTATGAAAGTGGTATGAATGACATTTCCTATGGACAGAGGGAAGCTATGAGAAAACCTGAACTGCCGTGACTGAGGCCCTTCAGGCCAGCCTGCACCTGTAGCTGGGCCATGCTCCTCATTCATGGCAGGACCCTGACAAGCTGGCAGCACCCTTGTCCCATCATCTGAACATCCTTTAGCCACCAAGGAGAGATGGAACCCTGACGGCTGCATTTTTCCTAGCAGCAATTCTCAGTGTGATTTTTCTGAAGGGTTTTGTTGGGATTTGTGTGCTGCAAAGGCTCAGCTCCTGTCAGGATGGAAATAACCTGGATTCCCTCTTCTCCCTGCTTTTCTGCTTTTGGGTATGCAGGAAACCAGCCCTCGTGATCTGAGATGTAGCATAGAAAGCGACGGTGGTGTGAGTCAAAACGAGGCGTTCCTGAGGTTCTGTGTTTAATCTGGCCTCTCCAGGAACACTGCCTCTTGTATACCATGTGTCTGCCTTCTCCTGAGGATCAAGGGGTCATGTTAGACAAAAACATGTTAAAATGATACCTTTTTCTGCCCTCTTACAAGTAGCCATCTGGCAGCCATCAATCATGGAGATGCAATGCATCTGGAACACGGTCTTGAGTAATCATCTGGGGTCACATTGCTAAGCTTTCCACAGGTTTGACAACATCTATCACAAGATAAAAGTCTGGCATCACTTTCTAAGTGAAAAGCCAAGTAAACAAGTAAGAGCACCTGTGTTGGACATGACTGTGATTATCAACGAAACTACTTATGAATTCTTTGAAAGATGTACTTAGGGCATAGATGAGACAAACTGTGAGAAAAAAAGACATGACTCTAGTCTTATGCTATTTATGTACACAAAGTATGACAGTGCATGGTTAGGACTTGCAGGATCCTAAAGATGGAAGCTAGCAGTGAATTTGCTGTGGGAGTTGTTGCAGAGACTGCCTTCACAAATGAGAAAAGGTAGGGAAACATTTGTCTGGAATGTGTTCAGGAAGAGACACAATGACAAAACAAGGTTTCTTCCCCCATCATTACCTCTGCCTCAGCTGAGTAGGCAGGGTGTTGTCTGTGCCGCCTGCCACTGGTGAGCAGAATCTAATTCATCAGCCTCACTGCAGATGGTGCCATCCCCTGGGACCTCAGCCGACTCATGATCCATGCCAGCATCCTCACAGGGAGAGGGGAGGGAAGCAGAGAGGCTGGGAGAAAGCTGCCTCTGAGAGACTGGGGACGTCATGTCTTGCTGCTGCTGTACCTCTTTGCCTTTTCTGCACACAGCTGAAAAGGGCAAAGGCAATGATGCCATTCCCAAAGACTGTGAGGGCAGCTGAGCTTTAAAATTAAAGTGAACATTTAGACAGCTGTTGCCCTGCCTTCTTCAGAGCAAGGAGCTGCTCTGGTGAAGGAGCAGCAAGCTTAGGTGTTGTAACCACTTCTCATTTGCTAAAACCTTTGTCCTCTCTGGCAGCCCAGGCAGCAACTACAACAGCACCTGGCTATGGGAGAGCAAAGAATTCCACTCCAGTGAGCACTGGCCTGTAGGATCTAGGACAGCAGTGGCCATGCTGTCAGCTGATGATCTGGACTCTGTTTGGTGAGGCAGGCATTTCCCTTTCATGCTTACACAGTATTGAGAAAAGATTTATGTTCTATTTGCCCTTACAAGCAGGACTGTGAGTCAATAGATGTACTAGAAATAAATACAGAAACAAACAGCAAAAGTAGACAGAGGCAGATTTCCATGGGCCTAATGCCACTGGCAGATTTCTGGGTGCTGCAGAAGGCTGGGGGTACTGTGGGAGATCAGTTCCTACCAAGGCTCTCCCATCCTGTCCAGAGAACACTGTTCCTCAGAATACATACCATTCATACTGTACACAAAACTGAAATATGTATGAGCAAAGATGTAGTCCCAAGTTTGCTTCCCTTATAATTTCCCATGGGGAAAAAACACTGTGAAAAGAAAAGGAAGAAAGTTTCAAATAAATTATTATATTTATGAGAAAAAGAGGGCATGCCTCATCCTTGTAAAGAAATATTTCCTCCACCCCTTCCTTGCCTTTGAAAAGAATCAAATAGCTATTAAAAAGTACCTTCCTTTTAAAAAGGACAATGAACATTTTGATTAAAAGGAGCTTTTAAGTATTTTTATGATTACCTCTTTTGTCCCCCTGGCAGCATCTGTCTTGTTGACTGCTCAGCATCTGGTATGTGCTGCCTCATGTCAAGAAGGCCCTGATTTCTCATTCAGACAGGGGGTGGGTAAGAGAACAGACGTATGTATACATGGAGAGGCTTTTGCCAAAAGAATAAGGCCATTTCCCTGACTGCTGCTGCTGCTGGTTGTTTGGCCACAGTACTGCTGGAACACAGCACCCCTTTCTTCCCGCTGCAGCACGCTGTGTGTACCAGATGGCTGGCTTGTCAGGGTCAGCTCTCCATCCATGCTTCTGTAGGCAGTGTGGCCAGGCAGGGCATTTTAGGTCAGTATTCCCAAAATTTTATCTGCCTATAGAGGAGATGCACTTTTACTCTTCCAGGCTTCCTCGTTTTTCCATAGGTCGCGGTGGGACATCCAAAGCACTCAGCTTCGGCTTGGCAGTCAGTGTTTTCCCTCTTGGGGCAGCAGGATGTAGCAGGGTATCATGGAACACTTGGGAAAATCCCAGCACTTTGTTTGATACACTCACATCCACCCTACACATGGCAGGAGATTGTTGAAATTTGCAGGATCAGCCTTATTTTGTGCATATTCATTTCTCTAAAACAGTCTCTGGTAACATGATTGATGACTCACACAAACATCAGTCATACTTTGAGCTGCTTGTAATTCCTTGCCTTGCAGAATTTCAAAGATGATTTAAAATATCCACAATCCATGAAAGATGAAGTGGAATAGGTCCGTTTCAAATGTAGCTACTTAATGAAGGTTGAGAGAGCAGTGATTTGCCCAAGTAAGACAGAGGTGACTGCCAAGGCTTGAGTCCTGAATCTCCAGCTGCTGGGTGGTATGAAACTTCTTTTGCATTGAGTCCCTTCCTAATTTCATTTAAAGATATATGTACCAGCAACCCTACGTAGAAGTCAGAAAAATAGTAACAGAAACCTTTTTGACTCCTACACCATGATCCCCATGCTTATGCAGCATTGCTTCCAAATTGAGAACTGCACTTCCATGTGTTTTTCCTCTGCCAAATCCCTGAGTGAAGAAGCTGCTCATTGTGGGGCTGGTTGTGCTTTCTTGAATCACCCTTTCAATATCTAGAGTACATTGTTTCATTGATTCTCATTATTAGACCCTTGCTTCTACTGTTTTCCTCAAGATTTGGAAAGAACCCTGTTACAGGCTGAAACACAATAGATTTTTTTGTTCTGGGTGGGACAAAGGCTTTGACCTATAGCTGACGACAGGAGCCCTGTGGCCTGAAGGAATGGACAGCTAATGAGATAACAAGCCAAAGTAGAAGCATTTTCTCTGGCCCACTACTGTGTGAGTCTTCCGTGTGGCTGGGGATCCACTAAACCTTGGTTGCATCTGTTGCAGCCCAATCTTTTTGAACTCTCTTCTACTTTCACACAACAGCCCAATTAACAGCCAGAGACAGTCTCTGAGCTTTGCACGTGGCCCCTGTGTGTGACAGAAAATAGAACAAAACTCTTGGAGGGTCCAGCTGGTGAAGGAACAGGTGACAAAGCTAATGTCTTTGTTGTTTTTCACTGACTCTGCTGTAGTGGATACTCCAGCTGGAGACTGTTGGGGTTTTTAATTCTAAGTGTGCAAGAAAGTTTAGGGTTCATTTTGTTCCATTATAGAGCAAAACTACTGAAAGCAGAAAGAAGAAAATATTGGGTTGGACTTAAAAAATAGGTTAAAATGAGGGAGAGTTGTTGTTTTTTTGAATATCCTGGGTACTTTTTATTTGTTTTTAAGTTGTTTTTTTTTTTAATAGCATACTCAGATCATGCTTTTTCACTCTTGTTTTCTGCATGACTAGGAGCATAAAATTCTGGTTTATATTAAAAAAAAAAAAAAAAAAGAAAAAAAGAAGGTGGTGTTCTCATTTGCTTTCAATGCCCTAGGCTTCAAGAAGCTGAGCATGCTGTGAGATGCCAGTATAAGATACAGGCACTTGGCAATATTGTATCAATGATTTAGGCGTCTCCTCTTGTTTTACCTGCTGTATTAGAGAGTTATGATCCGCCCATCAGAACAAACAGAGCAGCCTGAAAACAAGTAACAAAGTGATTTTATTTCACTGAGGTGAGGAGCAGCCTGTCTCTTCAAATTATGCCCAGTCATTAGCCTTCCCCATTTCAGTGCAACACAGGGAGGGATTACTTTAACCTCCCTTTACTCCTTTAGAAATTAAGCATCTGACCTAAGTTGGTTGCCTAATTCTGCAGTCAATGGAGGTGGTGCCAGACAATGATTCATCCCACCTACCCATGTACCTGGAATAAAAGGGATGAATCAACCAGAGCTGCCTCCCTCCATTGCCTCTGGCTACAGAGGTGGTACAGACGCCAGTTCAGCTGAGAGACTTCACTTCTGGCCAGGTAAATTTAGGTGAGGTGAAGCCCTTTTTGTGCTGGCTGAGGTGCCAGACTTTCCCCTGGCTCATGGGAACACCTTCCTGGGGTCCTTGAGCCTGGGTGTCTCCTCTGACTAAAGCAGAAGCAGAGAGAGCTGAGCCAACCCAGCATTTACCTGATGTGCAGGCTGATGTGTCTCCCTGTGACGCACTGGGCCAATTCCCTACATGTCTGGGAAACAGAGCTGGATCCTGAAAAGCAAAAAAAGTGAAATAGACTTGAGTGTGTTTCCCAGGGGAACCATAAGCCACCTGAGAGCAGCCACATGAGGCTGGAGACAGAGAAGTACAGCAGTGCTGATTAATACAGGCAAACAGTCCCCACAGCATCCAAGCCTGGAACCACAAAGGATACCATCGTCTTTACCCTTTGGGATTCAGGCACAGTGTGGGCAGGTCTTGTGCTCTGTGATTGAACTGTAGCTACTCACAATGGAACTTCGCCACGGAATCATAAATGTGCAGCCCTGCTTAAAAAAAAAAAAAAAAAAAAAAAAAAAAAAAAAAAAAAAAAAAAAAAATCTATCCAATTTTTAGTAACTTTGAGTGGTTTTATTGTCCATATACACATCTAAAATACTTTTCCTTAAAAATCAGTGTATCATGGGACTAGATGGCTGTCAGGTTATTGATAATTAATGTATTGTTCAGCAGCTTCAGATGTCCTCTGCATCCCTTAGGCTGGAAAGCTAAAGAGAAATACCTTGTTTGCATTCTGGTTATCCTTAATTTTTAGCTAAATTATATTCCTACCAAATCTGTACCCTGATGATGGGATTTACCAGTACCTTTCTTTGAGTAACTGCAATGAAATATCTGTGAAAACAGGTACTTTTCTGGAACAATGACAATGAACATAGTATTGGTACTATCTCTCTGCTCATCTGTGTAGGAACCTACACGCCAATTTTACATTTCAGCTGTCACAGAACCTCATCTGCTTCCTTCCTGGGATTTCAGAGTGTTTCAAGTTAACAGTAGTCTGCTCCATTTTACTAATGCAGCTGCTAACTGCACCTCTAGAGAGTTCTTAGCCAAATACAAGAAATTTTTTACAAAAATACAAAAATCTTTTTCAATTTCCATCACTCTTTAGACTGGAAACTAGTTATTTATTGCAGAGAACAACAGCAGGTAGAAAACACAATGTAAAACAGATCTTCAAAAAGATGCAGGGAATATAACAGAGAAGTCAAATAAAGTGGTTGCAGAGGTCAAAAGCTGTGAATCCATGGACTAGGACTGGGGTTCTGGAAAGAGAAATGATGCAGAAGCACCCAATAGAGTAGATGCATTACATCCTAGCAATCTATGGAACATCCAGGAAAAAAGTCAGACATAAGAATGTATGTCAAAATGATAATAGACATATAGATATAGATATAGATATAGATACAGATATAGATATAGATATAGATATAGATATAGATATAGATATAGATATAGATATAGATATAGATATAGATATAGATATAGATATAGATATAGATATAGATATAGATATAGATATATATAAAAGAAGCTCAGCTTATAAAGAAAAATGGTGTAAGTACAAAGAAAGGGCAATACCAAAACCATGCACCCTGGGTGATGAGAAGACTCTAGGATGAAGAAAACTGGAGAAGCCTCTTCTGTTGGTGATAAACTTCAGTCTAGGCAGTACTGTTTGTAATTATGTCTCAGAAAGAAGTTTATTACCAGAAATTAACTGTAAAGACATTCAGAGAAGGCAAAACCAAAGCAAATGGGGTTATTAGTTTAAAAGGAAACAGTTATGGTGGTTACCCAGTTTGACCCTTACTAAGGGGAATTCAAATGAGTGACTGACTTGGTTTTGGGCCAGTGTCTCCTCCTGGAAGACATTAGGTAACTGGCTGGATCCTTTGGGATGTAGCATTGGATTCCCTTTGGTGACTGTTACCCTGTTGCTGACATTCAGCTAATGAAGAGGAGCTCTTTATTGCATTTTCATGGGCTATTTTAATTCACACTCATCATAATTTCCAGTGTGATTCATGTACTGGCACAGAGCAGCAAGTTTTGCCAATCTCAAGCTGGGGGCAGAAAGGACTGGAGTTCAGACAGCAGGGAACAGCTGGCCTTTCACTTGCATAAAGCCAGAGCAGGGATGAGGCAGAAGAGTGGATGGTACTGTTTGGAATGTATTTCCATTTAAAAAAAAATAAATCCACTTTATTAAGATGACTTTTTGAAGGGTAAGAGCTTCAAGGGTCTCAGCTTTCTATGTAGTGAAGGGAAAAAACAGCAGAGAAAAGAGCAAAGCACCCACCCACAGCTGCTGGCTGCTGCCCAGCTGAAGTGACCACATCCTTGGAGTGAGCACAAGGCAGCCTAAGTGGTAATAAAGGGAAATGCTAGCAGTGGGTTCTAACAAGCTAATTCACCCTGAAACTTGATTATCCACAACTTAGAAACAAGTGCAGCTAAGAAATCGTGAACTAGTGGTTTCCTGAGAGGAGGTTTTCCTACTTTTCCTTCAATTCTGTTTTACTGTAATCTTCTGGATTCCAATCCTGTGATAATTGAAATGTAAATACTTGTAAAGGTTACAAGTTTCAAAGCTCCTAATTCTGCTCTCACTAGAGGCTGGTACACATGACAGGAATTTTGCCAAGCCATTAGCTCCCTCAACCAAAGGTGTTGCTCTCCCATGTCTCCTCACTATGCTGCCAAAACCTAATGCAGATGCAAGTCCTCCAGCAAAAACACTTTTGACATGTTAAGACTAAATTCTGGGAACTGATTTAGGCTCTACCTGAGAGGGACTGTTTGTACCTGAGTGTGTGGGTGCATGCAGGAGAGGGGCCTGAATTAGGTTTTCTGCTGAGTTTGTCAGTTCATCAAGGCATGGTGTTCCATAACAGAGAGCCAGTCCAGCCCTGTGTCCAGATGTTCTTCAGCTTCACAGAGTTCACAGATTAAATACAGAGCTACCTTTTTGGGACTCTCTGCAATCTGTATTTACACCTGCTCTTGCTAAAGCAGAACCCAATTCTGCAGTCCCCCCCATGAGATGAACAAGTATATCCATGATGGTAAGTGCATGGATATTTTGTGGTAGCATGAGTAAAGAGGGACAGAAATTGCTTGTGTTGATAGCTTAGCCCCCTGAGTCCTTTACCCAAAAAAATGCAACATTTAGCACTTAAGTCCTAATGCTGAGTCTGGAGTGAAAATGGGGAATGAAAAAGTACACAGCTGTGAGCTGACACTTTAGACTACGAAAAAAATCTTCCACACTTTTTAAGTCTTGGTTTGCCTCTTCAGAAAACACTGAATATGGCAGTGTTATTAGAAAAAGTAAAATGAGAAACTTTCTTCATTGCCCGGTAACCGTACAAGCTTTACAAAACCCATCATGAGAAAAAGTGACCTCCTGTCACTCCTTAGCCTGAAGCTAAATGTGGAGAATAACAGGGCATCCCAATAGGATGGAGTAGGAGTCAGAGCGGCTTTCTGCATTCTGCCCTGGTTTTGCCCTTTCTTCACTCTTTCTCCTTTGTATTTACGTGAAGGTGATATTGATTCCAGAAGTGACAGAGGCAAGGTAAGTCAAAGCTCCTCTTTGTTTTTCTGTAGGGAGGAGGTCAGCCCTGTTCCAAATCTAACACTCCTGGCGTGCTCTCCTCCATCTCCTTGTGCTGCCTGGGAAGTCTCAGAGAGCTGCCGGTTGCATTTACAGTAATGACTGTTTTTCTCCATCTGCCTCCCCCTCCAAGCTTACTAAGCTTTTTCTTTCAGCATGACCAATAAAGCATGAATGCAAATAGGCCTGAAGATTTTTTTCCCTCCTTTCATTTTTATTTTGCCACTTTTAGAAGTAACTGAAGAAAACAGTGTCATTCTGTTCCAGAAGAGCTTTTATACCAAGCTGACACTGTACATTTAAATATGTATTGCTTCCTCTATCATTTGCATTTTAATGTTCCAAACCAATAATCACGAAGTCTTGTGTGAAAATGTGAAATAATAAGGATAGAGAGAAGCTTGGATCTGATTCTAAACCTTGCTGAATTACACCTAGAAGTGGCAATTCTGTGAGAGACCCCTCTAAGAAATTTATTTAGATAAATGTAGATGTTCTGCAAGAGCCTGTGCTGAATTGCCCTGACTGTTTGTCTGAAGACCCAAGCTTTTAGATACTAAGCCTACACAGCCTAGTAGGCTTTTTCAGGGGCAGCAGGTGCCCTAGTAATGTGTCTTCACTCGGCTTCTGAGAAGTTGCCCTCCAGGTATGCTGAAGAGCAGACTCCTTCATTGTTCTGCCAATTGCTACTGATACCATTAATCTGGTGACATTTCACAAGCACCAGGGTTGGTCTTTAAACAACACACGTGGCTTATGCTGCAAAAACAAGTCCCTGCCAAAGGTCATAATATTTTTGTGTTCTGCTTCATTATTGCCATCAATGAGGTCCACAGTACAGGGCAGAACACCCTATTCAGAGTTTATGCTATTGACATAAGAATTTTGTTTCATGTGCAAAGTAACTCATTTGCAAGAAATTATTACATTGTGTAATGTAAGAAGAGGTTTTCTTGTGCTTCTTTTGAATAGTGTCTGTAAGTGAGGGGTTAGCTTGGGAGAAATAACTACTGGTGGCCCAGTTGTAGGAAAACATTTTTTGTCTGTAATTTATTCGGCTTTTTGTTTTTTTCTTTCAAGAGAAAAATAAATGCAGCTATAAAAGCAAAATGCATTTCTTGTATCACAGCTGTCATGAATTTAAATTCTCTCTTGGATCCTTACCACAAAGTGTATCTCCACTGCAATATTTTGCTTCTTTTATAAATATGAAGCACTGAAGAACAAGATATTGAATATTTGAGGTATAAATCTGACAGAAGAATTTTCTTCTCAGTCATAGGATGAAACCAGAAACAACCCCTTGAATAACATAAGAACCAGTATGGATGTTATTTAGAGCTGTAATGATGCTCAAGATATTTCTCTTACACCTTTAATTAAACTGCTTTACTGGTTCTTTGCCTGCTTTGCCTGTTTTCCTTCCAGGCTTTCCTCCAGGCCACAGATTAACACTTCCATTATGAACAACTTTACTATGAAGTTAAACCCAGGTTATGAGGAATCTACCACTTCCTCACCATTTTCCCCTCTCTCTCCCTTTCACCTTCCTAACAGAGCAATCAGTTTCAAGAGAAGATGAAGGGCAGAAGAGCAAGTAAGGGGAAGCATGAACAGAGTTAGAATAAGAAAAATGTGGATACCTAGAATTTCCCCTGCTTTATACCTACGGATTTACTTTTTCTATCTTTTGTACTGTATTTAATTTCCAGTAAGGCTTCCCAGACATTTAGAAAAGCTGTTATATTATAATTTAATTAAATCTTTGTATTTGCTGCTAACAAGATGTTATCGTCATCATTTTTGGAAGCTTCTCTTGGATTGTGGGTTGATGTGGATTTGCCGTCGGGTGCAGAAACATTTCCTGCACAAACACAAACTGCTAAAGCTCCCCCATTTCCTGGCTCAGTGTGACACACTGCTCAATTCCTTGTGTTTAGGTAATAGGATTAAATGCAGGGATCACTCATGTGGGCTGTGTGTTGGCTGATACAGATCTCTGCAGAAAGAAGGGTTTAGTTTGAGCAGGTGGCTGGGCTCTGTGCTGTAACCTCAGGTGCCCTTCTGGAATTCAGTGCTGGGATGTAGAGACCTGGCAAGAGTCGGGTGCTGATCTTCATCTGCCCCTGCAGCTCTCTCAGGGGTTACCTCTCACCTTGTCTGCAGCACAGTGCTGTGACCTGTCTCCTGCCCTGTGCCCAAGGCACAGCCTCCTGCACTGGAAAAGAAGCTCCAGGAGAGGCCTGAACTCATGGAAAGAGCTGAACTCATGGAAGAGCTGTGAATGGGATTTTTGAATGCCAGCACACTGATCAGACCTACCTAAAAGAGCTGGTAAAAAACAAAATGCTGAGGAAAGGCAGTGGATCTGGCATGAAGCTTATTTGTGAACTCAGCCCTTGAGCTAGATCAGCCTTTTTTGTGCAGAAAGCTGTGGATTTTTTTCTCCCAGTGAAGCACTATTTCCAGGAACAAGTATTTGCTTCCAAAGCCCCCAGCGCCACGTGTCTCATTTTTCCTAGGTAATTCTTTTCTGACCTCGCCACTCACAATGTTCAGATCTTTTCAAGATCTCTCTCTCCTATAAGTTTTATTGGTCTGCTCTGGGTTTCATACACCCATGGGATCAGGTGTTGACTCTCCTGTGTCCCTGTGGATTCCCTGATCAGGTGCATGGGGGAAAGTGGCAGCACTACCATTGGATCTTCATCACATGTAACTCAGGGAGCCATGCAAAGCTGTGGCCATGCCATGCTCAGGAAGGGAGGATATCTTTGTCCAAAACCCTGGTTGCATGTGCCCAAAGAAAACAACCATGTACAACATATTTTTCATCATTCCAGGAGAATTTTGTCCTCCCAAGGATGTATTTACCAGCCCTGTCTGCACCCAAAAAATTGAGAGGGAATATTATCTTGGGAAGAAACAGGACTGAGACATTGGACAGGTTTTGAGACTCTAGCTTTTGGATGCAGATGGTGGAAACATCATTGTGACACCTGAATCATCATCCTTTGGAGCCTAGGCTCAAACTTGCAGAAGCACATCTGAATGTTGCACCCTCACATAGCCCTTTTGTTAGACACAGAGCTACTTATTTGCTTTCTGGTGGCTTTCAGGGACATTCTCAGACTTCCCACAGTTTCTGTGAAGTGCTCTAAGATGTTTGTTATTTATGGAGCATTTCTGTTCCATGTGTTGATTTATATTGAACTCAAACTTCTCTGAAGAAAATGGACACCACAGCATATTCCTGAGCAGGAAAGATTTCTTCTGTGGTTCTTAGGGTTTTGTTATGGTCTTTCAAGAGAGCTGGTGGGAAATTGCACACCCAAATTCCTGCCTGCACTAGCAAATCCAGCAGTAGACACATGTGCACAGTCCCTTATCTGCCACAAGCAGGCAGTTATTGTGTGAACCCAGGAATATGAATTTCTTTATTCACATGCCTGTGAATGCTTCTGTCTGCATGTTTTTGACCATAGTCAGCATAAGATTGTAACTGTTTAATGTGCTTGGAGAGTTAAGGGATCTGCTAAAAAGAAGTCCTGAGATAAACCACAAATATCTGTGACTCAGCTGTGAACCAAGAAGAGTCTGAGCAGTCATACAGAAATGGGAAGTTTTGTCGATACAGATGGGAGGACAAGAGTTGAACAATAAGGGTAGTGAATATGGGAAGTATGTTCAGGCTTTAAGGAGATTGTCTTATTTTGGAGGGTTGAAGTATGTGAGCACTGACATTGCACAGGACAAATGTCATCTCAGCAGTTTCCGACTGCCTGGGCTGTTAGCTGCCATAAGGAAAATGAGACTTGATCAATAGTATTCTGCATGATTCCTATGTCTGTTGGACCTGTTCCTCGTTTTCTTGTGTATAGAAGGGATAGGAAAAAACTTCAGATGCTATTTGTATTATCCCTGGGCTACAGGCTCTAAACTAGTTTGTTTGCTCCCTTTCTTGTCATTTTCACTGAATTTGAAGATGGTTCAAGCATCATTACTGTGTTTCAACACTATGGCTACACCTAAGCATGACCATTGTGATGGTTTCTGTTCCCCCAGCTCTTGGTCATCACATTGACTTCTTGGAAAGGGAGAAAATATGTGAACAAGAGTATTGCTGCTGCTGTCTGACAGATAGAGTTTCAGGGATAAAAGACAAGCATATTGTTAAAACAGTAAGTTACGGATTTGTTTCTGGCACCCTTTCCTACATAAAGGAGCACAAAAAGTCTGAGGGAGAATTTCTGTGGAAAAAGGTGCTTCTCAGAGCCAAGGACTGCAGATCTTCCTGTGCAAATTGTATTTAGCTTCTTTGGAAGTACACATATAGGATCAAACTCTGGTCCTAGGGGAAATCCCTCTGGTAAAAGAACACACATCACTCTGTAGTAATGCAATTGAAAAGTTATAATGCAGGTCTAAACAGATTCAAATAGAGTAATTTAGAAAACTTCTATTTCAATTTTAGCCAATTTATCTTCAGCTTTCTCATAAATTATGTTTACATTTTCCAGCTAGGTCTCAGTTTGAATGGGAAACAAAACAGTGTATTTTATTCAAAAATGAAAGAATACTATACCTCATATTCCAGTACTTTGAAGTCTTCCCACCCCCAAATATTTTATCACGTAGCAATAAATAGAGAATAACAGACCCTCAGTAACAAGCTGGAAATTCAGGGAATCAGCCTTTTAAGTGAGTAATATTTAATTTTGAACTAAATTTCTTTAAAATGTATTTTTTAAGTTAAGATTTATTTTTATTTGTTAAAAAAATACAATGATTAATAAGCCAGGAGAATGCAAGCACTTAAGGATGACATTGAAAACATGGTATTTTTGTCCATTGCAATTCCTATGTCATGTGTCAAAAAATTTATATGATGCAGAATTTGGTTAGTCTTTTTTCTGTGGTTAATGTATAAGTCTAGTTATTCTGTAATTATTATAATATACAATAATGAAAAAATAATTTAATTCCTTCTACGTAATGTGCTCTACCAGCTTTAATTAAACCTAACAACCTCATTAGTGAATGTCATTATATTGGCTTTAGGGAGGCAATTCTATCTAGTGAATACAGGATTATTAAATGACTGGAGATCTGCTGTACCAGATGTGCCACCAGGCTCCCGTTTGACCTTGGGCGATTGGTTTAAAGTCTCTGGGCCTCTTTTACCCCCACGTCAAGTGAGGACCATCATGTTCCATGTCCTTTGTGAAACACTCTGCATTACATGGGTTACAAATACCCCATTTGAGCACTGTATGTTTGCAAACAGACTCATGGAGAAGTCTTGCCCAAGATTCACAAGATAAGACATTGTCAACTCCTGGAATGGGGGTCTCCAGATACTCAGTAACGTCACTAAAAATTCATTTTGAGCGAATTAAAAGAACATTCATTCTGCACTTTCTTCCTTTGTGCTGGTTTGGAGCAGGCTGCACACCCTGTGTAGACATCCAGAGCACTTCTGGTGCTCAGGTGCCCACCTGGGAGCATGGCCTCGGTTCATATGCCCCCTCACCAGTCACTGCCCCACCACATCACACACACACATTTGCAGAAGAGATTGGATTGAGCTTTGTCTCCACTTGCAATTGAATCTACTTTGTGACCCTTTGTGGCCCAGACTGGACTAGAGGGCTTTGCCTGGGTGGCTGAATGCTTGTGTTGGATAACATGAAAGCCTCCAAAAACTGAATAGGTTCAACCTAAAGATGTTAGGACTTTGGAACTGAAATTGGAGCTACCTCCCTGATGTGAGCAGCTCCTAGGTGGTTGTTTCCCAACAGAAACAGGTCATGTTTTTTAAGAGGAAAGGTAAATAGGGCAGGAGAGGTTCACATCAGGCTGCCAGCAAGTGATGGGGACTGCAGCATAAAACATCAAGGCACCAGCAGGTGAAAAGGCCTTAAGGAGGGCAGCAGCAGGTGGATACAACAGCAGGGATTGATAACACTTGAGCAATGGAACTCATTTTTCCCTCAAATATTACATATTTTGTATCATTACCAGCAGCAGGAAGTCTGGTTTAACAGAACTGATTTTTCCAGTTTCCTTTTTAACTCCCTGCAGATGATATATCTTGTGATGCTTGGGTACTGCAGGAAGCCCCAGTTTTGCTATGCTCTCTTTGAGACAGAATATGCTTCAATTCCACATTTGCAGGGCACAAAACAGTAAGTTTCACTGAGCATGATTCCAGGTGGAGCAGCTGTAGAGACAGGTGAGACAGGGCTTCTGAAGGTCAAATTGCTGACCAGGTTGCATTATGTGCAAAAACACATACACTGCCATTTCTGGCAGCCTTAAAGTGAGGAGAAGAACCATCTGGGGAACAGGGAATACTGGCATCCTTGGTGCTTGGAAAGAAGATGCTACCTGGATAGAGGTTGCAGAAAACTGGTCATTCATTATTACTAACTGGTTGAAATGACAGTAGAACAGCACAGAAGCGTATATAGATTTGTCAGAAACGTGCAAATATAAGGTTATGAAGAAATTCCTGTCATGTGAATTGGTTCTTGGAAAAAAAAATGTTTATTCATTAGTATGCTTAAGATGGCATGTGTCTGACTTACTCTCATTTATAGTAGCTTAAGTCTCAAATATATATTGAAGTTAAATTCATGCCATCAGTTTCAAACTCTAGTGAGCTTAAGGTCTGTGCTTTCAGTCTCAGGAGGGTTACCACTGGAAAAGTGTGGATGATTGCAAGCTGCAGTATAAAATTGAAATCTTTTCAGATTTGCCCTCTAGCATTTTAAAGTGATTAATTCGTCATGTTGGCTCAGTCCCTGGTTTCTTCTAAAGGAAGAACATGCCAAAACAGAGAGTCATGTGAACATCTGTCTACTTTTGAAAACATACTGCCACGATTTTTCTGTAAGTTGCAAGCTTTATCCAGCTTTGACTTTATTACCCAAGCTGACTATCTGTCCTCCCAACTGAACCAATGAAATGCAGATGGTGACATCATTATTCCTATTATTAAATATTATTAATATGCCTATTCCATGTAAAGTATCTGTGACCCATTGGGGTGGCTACAGATGCTGAATGGACACAAATTGCCACTAAGCAATTCCAGTGTCCAACCCTCCAGTTTTTGCCCTTGCTGGACTTCATATAATAGGTGTATACCACAAACTGTAGAACTAGTAACAGGATACACATCTCTATACCTATGATTTACTCTCCAAAAAAAGTTAGCCTTTTTTCAGCTACCTTCAATGAAACTTTAGAGGTAGCTTTGAGATACTAAAATGGGATAAATTCCCAACTGTTTTGTGAAAGTCAGTGGGAGCATGCAAGGTCAAGATGAATAAAGGTCCACTGGTATCATGCAGCTGGGAATGGGGCTCCCATTCCCTCCAGAGGAGCAGCCATCACCTGGCCCAGTGCACACCTGCTAGCCCTGAAACAATGACATCAACAGCACCATTGCCACCACTGTGTGCTGACAATCACCCAGACAAGAACACTAGCTGGGAGGAGTGGAAGAACTGGGAACTTTAAAAAATAGAGGATGGGATTTAATGAAAATTAGGACAAAAATGCCAAGGAAAAAGGGAAAAGAGCCTTCTTCTGTTCCTCTGTGCAGAAGGAAATCTGATATTTCACTTCAAAGTACTAGGATTAATTGAACCAGACCTTTAGACAGTGAGCTGTATTTGTCTCATGGTTTCTGAAATCCAGAATTCTTTTCCTGGTAATGATTTCATTGCCAGTACAAAGACTGTAATTGTATTTCTATGCACAAGATGCTCAGATATATTATATATAATCAATGGTGAATTAAATTATTTATCTTCCTAAAACATAAACTTTGCACGTCCCTAAGATACAAGATTGATGCATAGAAGCCTCACAGTTCCGAAAATGCAAACACATTCATAGACAGTCCAGACTGGGAATTGTCATGAGCAGGCCACCAGCAAATTACACAATAGGCATTTTCATTTAAGGAATCCTGGGGCTGGAGACACTGTGTAGGTGCTGAGAGAACCTTCTGGTCTCCAGGCTGTCCCAAAACACTGGAAACATTAATGAGATCATGCTCAGAACACATCTGCATTATTATGAGGGTTTTTTTAGTTTTTTTTTCAGGAGAAAAATGAGGCACAAGAAAAAGAAGACTTGAGCAAAGACAGCATTTAGCAAAATGAGGTACAGATATTTACTTGTGAAGATCCTACTGTTTACCTTTAATTCTGAGATCACCCTAGCATGATGCAGGAACTGTTTCCTCACAGATATGTGGGGGATGAGAGAGAAACAGTGCAATGCTAAGGTTTCAGCTGTGGCTGCAGCCTGAATTGTCCACAGCTTCTCATGCTAGAGGTCATTAATTTGACAGGTTGCTGCTGTACAAATCCCACAGTAGTACAGAAGCAAAAACCAGATGATTTCCATCAACTTCTCATAATTGTAAACAAAAGACAATGAGAAGCATCAGGGAGTCACATTTCACTGGAGCATGGAGACAGCGGGGGGTATAATTAGCATTGGAATCATATCTGCATCAAATTCAAAATTAGTAAAAATAAAGAAAATTCCTGACTTCTCAGATGAAAAGCAGCAATCTTCTGTGCATTGCATTTTTTATTAAAATTGATTTTCTTACTACTTGCAAGATTTAAATAAAATATCTTCAAAAAAAGACAATTTTTTTTTCCAGCTGAGTGGGTATGTTCCCCACTTGTGCTATTCATGATTTTAACAAAGAAGGGTGGATAGATACCTAATTGTTTCTGGATTGTCATCTTTCATCAGCAGCCAGATCAGTTTTTTTACTCTTTTCCATTAGAATATGATCCCTTCATGAAAGATGATGCAGACAAATGTCACACCTCAGAGAAATATGATGGAAAGCAGGAATTTGCAGATGCTCTGTTTGCCTTCTCCCCTTTGCAGCCTAGACATAATGAGCAAGGCTTGGATGTCTGCACTGACTTGGGGGAAGATGTGCTCTCATGCACAGAACATCACCCTGAGTTTCAGAGAACTGGGAACATTTCTACCTCTGCCACTGGCTCATAGGTGACCTTGGGGAAAAACTCACTTCAGGCCCAAACTCTGTTTTCCCCGAACTGGAAAATGAGGTCAATGATGCCAAAGTCTTACATGAGCATTATGGATGAAAAGGTGTCGTAAGAGCTACCTATGCATTACCATTTCCTGGGATAATGGGCTCCAGCCTCCTTCCTCAAAGGTGCAGAGTGCCTGCCTAGAAAAAACCATCATAGACATGGAAATACCTTATTTATTTACTCTTATCCCTGTTGGGAGCCTCTTGGGGTAACTGGCTGGTAGGACAACGCAAAAGCTCTGTGTCCTGGCATCGATGCCTTAAGTTTTAGCTTTCATTATATCCAGATTCTGTACTGCATTAATATGTAACTCTGAACTTCATATAAAGCATTAGCAAGTTCTCTTCAGTTTAATTAGACAAAACAATCCTTTTCTAGCCCAAGAACCAAGGACACCATTGCAGCCTCAGTCCCAAAAAGTGTAAACAACAGTGAATTGAGGAGAGCAATCTGGGAGGATGTGACTTCCTAACCTGAAGCTGTAATTGGACAGTTAACCCCAAAATGTAAATGGAGCAAAATTTATAAAAGTGTGAAAACCTGTCACCTGTCATATATCTTGTGTGTAGCCTCAGCCAGGCTCTTGTACTGCCCAAGGTGTGTCCTTTGAGGGCCTTTTAATAAATACTTACTTTATTCCTTTAACACTGTTGAGCCTCTGTTCTAGGTAGCCTCTCAAGGCACCTTTGCAACTTGGCAAGGACACAAGGCTCAGGAACATCCCCAAGCACCTCTGCTGTGCCCTTCCTGAACACCTGACTCAAGTCAGTATTTGTTTCCTCAGTACATCGACATGAGGAGCACAGGGCACTCCCCTACGCCCAGGGACTGAGCTATGTGGAGATTCGATGTGAATTGTAATTAAAAGCCTTTATCTAAATACTCTTTCCTAGCATAGATCAAACAGTGGAAGCCGAGCTGACAGGTTAATTCCATTGTCAGGAGATTTCAGTATTTCCAGAGCAGGTTTTGTCTGGATTTGGAGTGAAACCCCCGAGGCTGCTCTTCATCATGGGAGGGAGCAGCGTCCCTGTGGGCAGAGGAGATGGTGGAAAATGGGGCAGGGTTCAGCCAAATCCAAGCTCTGCCAGAACTGTTTCTAAAACTAGAAAATCATGGAACATTTGATCTTGTTAGCTGGCATTTCCAACAATAAAAACAGTCAATTTTTTTTCTCTTTCCTGAGCAACATTATTCTGATAATACACAATACATGTTTGTCCAAAAAGGTATCAGCAAACCACAAGGCTTGCAGGTTTACCTCCAAATATACAGCGCTTCATAACCGCTTTCAATATTTGGACCCCTTTATTCATCTGGTCTTCTGAAACTGGAGAGAGAGAGACTAGATGAGAGCAGCGGTTCTTAAAGCAGTTCTCAGCACAGATCTTAACTTTGCATTTGAGCACCCATCCTGCATACCTCCCTCTGATTCTAGGTCTGATCTGTACCCACATAAGCATAAGACCAGCCTCTGGCTAAGGTTTGAATGCCACTGAAAACCCACAAGAAATAATTGCTTTTCCTGAAAAGAACTTGTCCCAACGAGTGGAAATCATTTCATAATGGCTTGTAAGATTATAATTCCTCAGTCTCCAAGCCCCAGTGATACAATAAGATAATAAATCTCACCGAAGAGTGAAGTGTGCTGTAATTGATGGGAATATGTAGAGAGTGAATGTAAATCTCAAAGTATATCTGGAGCATCTGAACAGCTGATATGCGCACAGTGAAGATCACAGAACTGGGCATTTTACACTTGGCATCATTAAAATTTGTTTGCCAAGCTTAATTATAAGTGTGAACTCTAATCTCAGTTTTCCATACTTCATTTGAAGGCATTGTCTGATAATTCCAGTGCTGCTGAAGATGATCTGTGTGACTGAAAGAGTAACATTAGGTCACAATCCTGCTTTCTCAGTTTAGTGCAAACATGAACAGCTTCTCCAGATCACCACTGTATCTCTCCAGAAACCACTGTATGTGTGACATTGTAAAAAGTCTGTTGTCTCTGGACATTTACAGGCATGCCCCAGCTTGGGGGCCACTTCACAAATTCCACTTGGTCAGCTGAAAAAAAATTTCACTCCTTCATGGACAACAATACAGTGAGGGATTTTTTTTTTTTTTTTTTTTTGAAAAAAAGGTTTTAAAATGGATTGAACAAAGTAACAAAACTCCACTTGTAATCAGTGTTAAATGACAATAAATGCAGAAGAACTTGAAGAGATTAGCAAGCAAATAAATCATTACAAAAAATAGTTAGGCTTGCCATTGTAAAAAATGTTCTAAATTTCCTGGGTATTGAAAAGTAATGTGCATTTTTACCTATTTCCTTGTTTGAGAGCATATCATTAATTATTTCTTACAAAAACATTACATAAAAAAAAGCCATTGTATCTGTAAATGAATGGCAAATCACTGCTTAAATGAGATGGAAAAAATCTGATGTCTGTGAGTCTTTCTCTGAATATTACTTTTTAATTTTGTAAAAAGAAATCTTCTGCATCCAATAGAAGCATGTGTGGCAGTTAATTAGATTGATTTACATATTGTTGCATGACAGAAAGAAAACAATCTCAGTTCTCTTGGCAGAAAGAACAACTGGAGGTTGAGTTCCTTAGAGACACCAGTACTGGCCTGCTTTTGCTTTCTGTCTTCAAGTATTTTCTCTTACTTAGATTATTCTGCTTGCCCTTCAGACTCATCCTCCCCTGACCTGAAGGTTGAATTTAAAACAGAGGGAAAGAGGGACAGCTAATTTGTGATAATGTCTAAAAGGCTGGAGCACATGGACCCGAGGAATTGTCACTGATTTGTGCCTCTTTTCTTCCCTAGCTAATACAGAAAACTCTTCATCAGTCATGCATAGTCCTATGAACACTGGAACTCTCACTTAGTAGAGCTTTAAAACACTGTACTTCACCTTCCCATCTTAGTACCAAGAGTTGGAAATGTATCCACAGATGTCTCATGGCTTGAAAAAGTAGGGGTTAAGATCTTTGAGCCTTTGGCTTAATGATCTCCTGTGAAGCCTCTTCTATGGCAGATTCTGGGGAGAATCGTAATTTTTCTCACTATGGCTTTATGCTGCTTTTTCTTCCTTGAAGCTGAATGCTGGACAAGCACCAGCAATAGTGTTGGCAGCTCCGGATTTGTTCTGCAGTCTAACAGCAAGGCTTGAAAATAATAAGTCATATTACGATAAAATAATTACTTAATTTCTTTAAAATTAAAGAAAAAATTACACATGCTGTGTTTGCAAGAGGAAAACCCTTATCATCAATCACAGCACATAATCTGTTTCAGACACACTGTTTAAGTGCTCTTTGAAGGTAAATATTTTATTATGCCTTCAAAACACCATTAGAGTTTACAGTTTATCACAAATGTGCAAATCAGGTTTCTATCCATGTGTCCTTTGGTTTTACAACTTACTTCCCTTCCCTTTAAACTTGCTTGCATTCAAAGTGTCTCTATTGCAACATCAAGCTCTGGGAAATGAGTTTACAAATTGAGGTTGGTTTTCAAGAGCTTAGTGTTTAAGCTTGCTTAGTGTTTGTGTTGATGTTTTCCAGAGGTTTTTTTTAATCTATAAAGAGGCCATGCAATTGGGATAAAATAACAAATGATCAGATATTCAGAGGCTGTTTCAGTTCCTGGAGAGGGGAATCCTGGCAGAACACTCAATCTCTCTTTGAATAGCTCAGAGGACTTTGCGCAGGGAAGGAAGGAAAGTTACTGTACATAAACAAGCATGAGTGCTCAGTTCCTGGGCTCCAGTGGCACTGGAATGCTCAGCCCCAGTGATTTATGGAGGGAAAGTTTCTATCAACAAACAAGCAGCCTTATGTACTGATTTAGGTCTTAACTTGGAAGAAAGGGAAGAAATGGAAAGAACAAAAGTTTGGTCTCAATGTGGGAGAGCACAGCACATCTCCACCACATGAAGGCTTCAGCTGCTCTGAGGACAAAACAGTGATCTGTTGTATGGCACAGTCATGATCTTAGCAATGAAAGTACACAAGAAACAAAAGGCATCACAGTTTGAAGTTACAAGTCATCTCTGAATCACAGGAAAGGCTTCTCACCTGGTATATGTCTGATTGGAGGCATAACGCTGCATCTAATTAGATGTGTCAGAAAAGTAAAGCTTGCAAAAATCATTTCACAACTGTTCTGTTTTTTGAAGAGAAAAAATTATTCCTTCAAATGTGTTACAGTCCTTCTAAGAATGTGCATGCAAACACATACAAAATGCCCTGCCTGGGGATTTCGAACCTTCAGTGTTTTGATTTCTCTTTTGCATTATTTTTCTGTGGGTGTGGCTGAACAGAGGGAAATAAAGACCAACTCTAGCACTGGAAAGTCAAGGAAAAAAAGGAACTGTTGACCCTCTAGACAGTTAGTAAATAGAACTTGCCCTGGGCATGGCAGGCAAGTGCCTCCTCCACCCAGACTTTCATTCTTCAAGGACATTCATGTGATTTTTCATGCAGTAACAGTTTACTCTTGCCAGTGCATGTCTAACAGCTTACCCCGTGGCTCTGATCTATTAGCAGTGATGGATTCCAGTCAAGGGAAACAAGTTAAGCTGCAGTATCTCTTGAACTTTAAAACATGACAGAACATTAATGAGGACCATCACTGGCTTATCTCCATGGAGTGGTGCTTGACAGTTCCTTTGTTTTCGTGTCTCCTACTGGTAGTGATTTGCAGGGAATTCTCTAGAATTCAGACTCTCCTTTTCCCAGTGTTGCTCACTGGTCACAGCAGCCCCTGTAGGTTTCTGGGAACTATTATTTTTTGGCTGCACCTGTAGGAGCAACCACCAAGAGAAGAAGAATGTAGGGTACAGAGAGGGAATCCTACCAGCATTCATCCTATATTCAGTAGCATGAGCTGGTTTAGCTACTCAAGGTTGTATTCTTCACAGTGCCACAGTAATGGGCTGTAGTGGATCACTTGCTTTCTGCTTGGAGTGCTTTATCTCCTGCTTCCATTCCCAGTCCTTCTGAGAAATGTTTGGATAGGCTTTCTGGTTGGAGGATGGGCTGCAGTATACATGTGTGTTTGTTGAGCTAGGCAAGGAACAAAGACATGCTGAAAATATATTAGAATAAAAAAACTCTAAGATGCTAAACATAAAAGGCAGCAGCAAAGGTTTAAACCCACCACAAAGGCTGAGAAACTGCAAGTTAAGGCGCAGCACCCTCTGCTTAGCCCACATCACCCTGCCTCGGGGCTGTGCTGCACAGTGCACCAGAGGGGTGCAGCATGCCTGTGGGAGTGAACCAGCACTGCTAACAGGATCTTCAGGTCCTGTTCAGTGAGTGGCTCAAGGGTTCAGGTTTTCTCTCAAGCTTCTCACCATCTGGAGAAGCTCCCTGTAAACACCTGCAAAGCCACTTCATTTGTCCTTTTTCCAGTCCACCCTCACACCCCTGCTTGGGCACAAGAATGGCAGGGCTGGAGGTGAGCCTGGCATCCTACCCAGCAGGCAACAATCTGTCCTCGTGGGATTGGCATAGCTCTAGATTCTTGCCTGGCAGTTTATTTGCCTGTTAGGGCTGCCTTTTGTTCCGTTTGTGCAGTAGCTGGCACAGTGGGGTCCTGGCACCGCATTTTTAAATACTGGCATCATGCGAATGGGAAGATGCATCCCCATTTGCCTTCCAACAGAAGTGGTTTGGAGCCACCTCTCCAGTAAAATGGAATGAATCTTCTCATTTTTCGTATTGAGGCATGTGCTGCTTGCTAAACAAGTGGGCACTCCTGTGCAGCTGTCACATCTTCAGGAAGGTTGCAACACCTTTGCCCAGGACAGAAGAACTCACACTGAGTTGTCAGGTTGCGCTATTCCTCTGCTTCTCTTGCTCATGCCCAGGGAAGTGGGTCTGTCACACCAGACTTATTCAAGGTGGATGAACCAGCAAAATGAGTGACAGCAAAGCCATTGCTCAGAGCTCTGCTGTTGTCATCTGGAGCATTAGAAGCTTTCAGCTTGAACTTTCTATGAGGGGTTTTTTTGGTTTTTTTTTTTACAATTTCTCTTTAACTTTCTGTCTTTCTTTTGTTTTTCAGAAAAAAAATGAAATAAAAGGATTTGTACTAGGATAAGATCAGCTCCTGTGGAGTGTAGAATATTCTTGTTCTATCCATCCAGTAGTAGGAGCGGGCCTTTTGTGTTGAGTTTGATGCAATGACAGGTTTAGTTGGAGGATTGTGCTCTCAGCTCAACGTAATCTCTGGGAGGAAGAGGTAACTTCTGGTGGGCATCCCCCTGGCTCCAAGGCAGCTATAAACCACTTGAAAAAATTCTCCATTTTAATCAGAACTCAGATCTTACTGCCATGGATAGAAATTAGCCTTGTGCTTTGCTCATGTTGTTACCACCTCTGACAGTGTAAGGGCCCCAAGCTCACTAAGCCCTCACGCTGACTGACCCTCCTCCCATCCACTTTGTTCCACACACAGCGGATGTCAGCAGTGCAAAAATTTAAATGTTCTCCTCTCCATGACACAAGGTGAGGATTATTCCTCTCTGGAATATATGCATTTGTCCCCCCCAAAGACCAAAGATTCCAATAATGCTACTTCTGCAGCTCCCTGAAAAAGCATTCAAAATTCAATAGATATCATCATTACTATATTTTCACTGATGTCTTTGCATGCCAGGAGCTTACTTGGTTTTCTATGCCTAGATTATAGTACAATCATTTGACAATAACTGTTTATAATGGGCATCACACAAGATGTGAAGCTCTGAAAACCTTTGCAGTGGATACAAATGGCAATAGCAGTTTCCCTTACCCATGCCAAAGCCTCAGTTGCCATAAATCAGCATGAATTCACTGCCAAGCATAAAGTTTTCACTCATTTACATCAGCAAGAATACCTCCCTAAGAATTTCAGTCCCCTGTATAACAAGGTTAAATTTTTCCCACTTCTTGTTTCTGAAACCTTGCTGAATTTTAAGCTTTCTTAAATCCACTCCAGTAATTCTCCTTCCTTTGAGTCAGACTTATTGACAATCAAATTTATCTATAATGAACAAGAAGCAAGCTTGAAGAAATGTTTTCTATTTTCGATTTTTATTTTGTATGTCCTTTTAGCGTCCTTCCTCAGTCCTGACTCACTCCCTCCCTTACCTGAAATCCTTCATGCCAATGCCTCTGAAAACAAAAAACAACCTGGAAAATGAAGTACGTTCATTTGTTTTTGGTATTTGTCTTTCCTGAGCCTTATTATCTAGCACTGTATACATCCTCATAATTGTGGTAAGATGCTGTCAGCATCCCTGCCTGGTTTCACAGATTGCTCTGACTTCTTTCCAAGCATCCCTGAGAATAGCTCAAGACAGTGATGTATGATGGTGAGTAGAGAGCTGTCATTATAATGTCTCCTCTCTTCCCTTGGACGTCTATCTATAAGGATTCTGTAAGGAATCACAAACAATCACAAACATTTCAAAGGAGAATCTCCTTTGAAAGCCTGGGGTGGAAGAGGTGGGCAAGAGCAGCTGAGGTGCATATACTGTGTTCCTTATATCCTCTGACCCTGAGCAACACTGAACGCAGACATCATCTAAAGCCGTTTATCTGTGCACTGTTTGTTCATTCTGAGCAGGCAGATTATTTGTAAGTGTTCATCTGTATTGTTGTACTATCCAAAAATCAAAACAGAGGGCACTTGCTGGAGTAATGACCTTGTAAACAAAGGCAACACCTCAAAGCTGCTGCTTATTATGAAGGGTTGAAAACCTGAGTATCTCATAGAGTATTTTTTGTGTCTTGAACTGCTTGCAGAGACAGAAACAGGAATAAGTGCTGCATGGCTAAGAACCAAACGTACATATGTGCACATTCTTAAAGGTCATCTGCCAACAAACTCAAGTTTTAGAGTCAAGGACAGTTCTTGAAAAGAGTGCAAAAGCTTGCTTGTTGCTCCCTTTGTTTGACATTTATGCCTATTAGCAGGAACACAGATAATTAACTGCAGACTAGCTGTTCCACTGGCGGAATTTGCAAACCTGCCACATTGACATAACGAAAGATAATGCCTTTGGGGACAAGAAGAGTATAGATTTTTTTCCCACAAACTTCCTTGGTAAAAGCAAGCAGACAAAGGCCATCACTCTACCAATGTTTTTAAGCCTTTACTGATCTGTCCAAAACTTGTCTTTAGGTCATCAGGCAGAAGAATTCATGCATTTAGGAGAACAGGTTGAAGAATTCATGATAGAGCTCAGAGAACTTTTTTTTTCTTTCTCTTTCCTTTCATTTTCCCTGGCAGAAAGGACAATCAGCATCCCAGTGCTTTGCTGGGTGGAGCACAATGACAAGAGCAGGCAGGGAGTGGCACACTTGGAGGACAGTAGACTTTGTGGTCCATCTGATGGTGTTGTTGCTGGGAAACACATTGTCCATGGAGGTTTATGTCTTGAACAGATATAGGGGAAAGCTACTGAATGTCTTGTCCTAGGTGAGGATGGTCTGGGCTCTGTTCCCAGTTCTGCTATGCTGTCCTTCTGGCGCATATTTTCCTGTGCATCATTTCCTCAATAAGAGTGAACGAGAAAGAGTTCAGCTGTACCTCAGGGCTGGCCATGGGGGTGGTGTCTCCAGTGCTCAGCCCCACTGGCCAGCATGGCACAGCAGGAAGAACCCATGTGCAGAAGTGAATGTCCTCTCTGCAGCAGTGGGTGACTCAGGAGCAGGCTGAGCTTTCCTTTGCAATTGGTTTTGTTTCATCCCAAAGGACTCCAGCCCATGTACTTGGAGGCTCCCCTGCCATTGAACAAGCACGGAGGTGACTAGCATATGGGACACCCAAGACCTAAGGCAGGAGCATGGAGGCACTGTGCTGGCCTGTCCAAAGGTTCCGTCGATATCATTTCTTTTCTTGCAATCTGGCTCTGGACAAGTTTTGCTTGACCAAACATGATGATTTGATTCCAGGAGAGTCCCCTTCTTGCACAGGAATGTTGTTAATTGCTACAGTTCTGAATCTGCCAGAGCTGGGCTGGGACTCCCATTGAACAGCTGCACTGGGAGGATGGGGATGGTTGCCTGCTGCTAAATAAATCCATGTCTGTAATGCTGTGTGTGACCCCTGTGTCATTCCACCCCCTGTCACTTGGGAGCCTGTGGAAGGGGCTCAGGAAGGCAGGGATGCCTCTGGAGGTTCCTGCACACTGCCTCCAGTCGGGTGCTGAGGCACAGCCTGTCATGGGTTTTGGGAGACTTCTAGCCCACGCATCCTGCAATAAGGAGGGCCCATCTCCACCTGGAGCCTGGAGGCAGTCACAGTCTGATGTTTCTCTGAAACAAAACTTGCCATTTTTCCCAATAAGTGCTTCCAGTTGCAGCAACAATTCCTAAGTCACGTCATGTTTTACTGGCTTTGCCTGTCTTTTATACCAATTCGCTATCAAAAGCATGCATAAGTCTTGATTCAAAGTTATTCAAGATGTGGAGCCTCCAGATTTTATCAATGAAATGGGTTTTGTTCACCTACAAAACTTTTTTTAAAAATGCAGTTCTTAAAATTTATGTACAAAGGCACAGAGATGCTGAGATGTGCTGATACCTAGTGCTTGGTTTTTAAATGACTGCAGCTTTAAAAATGCTGAACTCCACTATCTTCAAAACTAGCTTTTTCTCTATGAAATCAACAAGCAACCCCAAATCAAATCAAGCTTAAAACATCTGGTCCCAGCCATTGCCAATTTATGTGCCCATGATTTTTGGTTGTAACTCATATGAGGGTGGATTGCTTCCTCCTCCACCCTAGATAGGCAGGGCTCAAGGGCAGCCTGGGCTGGTTCGGAGTCTCTAAATTGAATTGCATGTAAAAGGAAAAGCTCCCTCACAAAATAGTTTTTTCTGATGAAGTTGTTGTTTGCCTGAAAAGTGCAAAAAGTGCCAGAAGGAGCCCGTGGGCCTCCACTAATGCTATTGGAGTCCAAACCTACCTCCACACGCAGGTGTCATTAGGGAGCAGTGGACTGTGGCTTCACAAAGGTTTGCTGGAGAGAGCATGAGGAAATGTAGCTGACCCAGCCAGTGCCTTGTTGGGGTGCCCAGGGCAGCATCTGCCCAGGGCTGCCATGTGTGGAAGAATGCCCTCTGTGAGGGGCCACCCAGGGTGGGTGGCACGGCCGGGCTGTGACTTCAAGGAGGCTGCAGCAATGCAGCTCAGTCCAGCTTAGCCATTGATGTGGCTCTTGGCACCACATCTGAGGAGACTGCTGCACAGCAATTATTCCACCTCAGGCATTTTGCACTTGAAACCGCCAAAATTTCAGCTGGTGTTGAGCTAAAAATATCCTGGTTGTATGCAACTGTAGACCCTCTCTGGCATCTATTTACCCCAGAGCAGCAATTGTAAAGCACCCAGAGGAAAGTATTACTCGGAGTCTAGGACCACACAGAAATGAAGTTTGCATCCTGAGAACATCCTTTTTTTGTATAACTTATCTAAGGTAGATCTGATGGAAGAATATACCCCTAAGAAACAAAGCCAGGTGAACAGAAGTGAAGTGAAGGATCAGTTTTATTCCATACTGTGTAACTGGAGACCTGTGCGCAAAAATGTACTTTTGACATAATCATATTTTCCTTTCTGCCCTGTTTCTGCTTTGGGAAGTTTCATATGTCCTGTCCAAGCTAATGGTATTTTTAAGAGATAAGCATATCATTTCATCTAGTCTTCAGAAAAGGGTATGGAAGGGAGAACAGTCAATAATTTTAACTCAATCTCACTAAAATGAATCAATTTTATTCTTGATGATAACAATATCTTTAATATCCTCTATAATAAGGCATTTTGTATATTACCTTCAGAAGAATATTTAATAGGAAACAAGCTTATACCTGGGACTGTAACTGTGTAAGTCTTTCTCCCATCCAGCTCCTCAATCACACACTGAAATTTTGCCCCAATCTTCACCCAGCAACTTCCACCACTTTAATTTTTCTGTGGACACATACCACTCTAGGTGGTAGGTGTTAGGGGTTTTGGGGTGTCAAGGAGCCCATGCATCCTCCCAATGTGTTTGAAAAAAGCAAAGACCCTGGTTCTGCAGCCCCCTTCTCTTCCTGTTTGGGAACGCAGAGAGCCTTCAGAGAAAGGGTGGGTGTGCTCATTCACTGATCCTTGGGCGTGACCTTTGCAAAAACACATGTGGACTGATTGCAAATGCCAATCCTTAGATCAGAGGAAGGCCATGTACTAGTGCAGAGCAACCACTCCTACCTGTACACAGCTAGCAGTAAATGCATGGGCCCAGTATGATTTGGTTGTTCTTGGTGCCTTGCAGTACACAAGGCAACATCTGAGGTGTTGGATTTTACAGATCCACATGGTAAAAAGATGACTTTGAATGGAGCACAATAAATTGTCAAAGAGGAAGAGGAAAGAGTAAAAGCTGGGATGTCTGAAATTACTCAACTGTAATAAGTGTGGAATTGGTGAACTGCATAGAATAAATACTATTAATGCTTTTGCCAAGCAGCTGTTCTCCAAATCAGTAAGTTTATGCCCTTTTGTCCCTTATACAATCATGAAAATAAGTGCAAATATCAGTTATTCAAATAACCAAGGTCAAAAGCACAGAACAGTGCCTTTTTGGATTGAATCCTGCTCCATGTCCTGAGTAGCTCTGCACCCCATCTAATATGGTCTCAGGTTCTCACATGCCTTTAATTTTTCAGATTTCAGGGAAAGGCTGTAAGTCTCTGAAAGACTTATGTTATCCCTAAAACTCTAGGACAAAGCAGTGATCTATGATCTGTTCCTCCAGCCCAGTGGAACTGGCCTCAACCAAGAGAAAACCCACTCTTGTGGGTCATGGACTTCTCAGGAGTTAGCCCAAAATGGTGGTAAGAAGCTTCCCTGAAAAATTGACACTCTCAGCCCCCATTCCTTGCTGTGGTTATAGACAAGGCACTTTCACTGCTGTTTCCTTTGGTCATATAAATGCAAGGTGACGTGTGTGTGTTTATATATATGTACGCATATATATAAAAGTACATTTACATATAGAAGTATGCACACACATACATGTACATACACAAATATATGCACAACAGTGCATACACAGAATTAAAGAATCTGAAAAGCAAACACTGTGCTGTGCACTGTGTGGAGAGGATGAGAGAGCAAGCACATGACAGCTGTTGGTAGTACTGCTTAATGAGCCACACTGAAGCATTACGCTGCTTAGTGTGGTATAACCAGCACAGAATAAATTGCAATCAAAGGCAAGACTGGGTGCTGAGGTGGAAGACAAGAGGAGCCTGGGGAGAAAGACAGCTGCAGGGGGTCAGGGTGTTGGCTGGGGAGGAAAACAGGTGTGCAAAATAGTGTGTTACAGCAGCTGGAGCGGGACTTGGGAGTGCTTAAGGTAGGTAGATTGGGTAGGAAGATAAGGTAGCAGGGAAGTGGGATGCAGTATTTGAGAGATAAGGTGAAGGTGGAATATTTTGTAGAGGTGATTTGAAATGGGCAATTTAGTCAAAAAAGATTTTATGTGTAAAGAAGGTAAGGTGGAGGAAGAAAAGTTTTGCATTTACTGTGAAATTTATGTCAGATTGCATTTAAAACTGTCTCCTTTGCATCACTAACCTGTAAACCCATAGCAGCGTTCCCCAAATGTCTTGGAGACTCAGATCTCTACTGTAGGTAAGAAACATCCATGTGACTGCACTGAGAGGAAACCACCAGAAACTCAATAAAAGCCTGCCATTCTTCACCACCACTTGCTCCGTACTCTTGCTCCAGGCTCAGTCATGAAACGCTAAAATGTTTCCTGCAAACTATTTTAGACAGAAGCAAAGGAATTGCTGGTTATAAATGGAACAGCATGTCTGTTTTCATCTGGGTATTCACAGCACTGGAAACAAGCAAGAGCTGAAGATGTAGTTATTGAAGTAGATGAATAGACATCATCATTGGAGTTCTGCACATGAATATGGAGGAGGAATTAAATCATGGGCAATGTGTGATATTTTAACCCAAAACTACAAATTGTGCAGAACATTTTCTTACAAATTTGTGCTCAAACCACCATTAATCAGACTATTTGGATTTCTGCTTTAAGAAAGCCAGAATAACAACATGAACTTAAAAAATCAGATCAGAATGACCTTCTTAATGTTGTTTTCAGTCACACCATGGCCTGCTGCATAATGTGAATTTCATTTTAGTAGCAGTCTGTTTTGCTATCCATCACTGACCATGATGGAGTTACTTCCTAAAAGGAATCCCGGACATTTTATAAGCACCACGCACAGTAATCAACTATCTCCTGTAAGAATTAACTGTTATAGGTAGCAGCCTACTTTTATTTCCAATCAACATGATTTACAGGCACGTACACCAAAGTAAGTAGGCAGGTTTTATTTCCAGCTTCATATATGGCTAGACAAGTGACAATGTTCCACAAAGACAATATACAGAGAGACTACAGACTAATCAGGTGAGGTCTTGAGATGGCACTCTCAGGGTAATAAGACACTCAGTATGACTTGCTGTGTGTGACATTAGTTACATCAAAAGGCAGAGAGAGAGAAAAACTGGCTATAGAAAAATGACACCCTGGTATTCCATACTGCTGCACTCACTCTCCCTGATTTTTAGATGAAACCCAATGGCAAACTAACAATTTCATTTATCACTGCTAGTCCTGCAAACTGAAATAGGGATATGTAACCCAGAGGCCCAGGGAGTTTTATCACTGACTTCATTAGAAACAAGATTTCCCCAAAGCTTTCTGTAAATGTAGACATTTGGCAAAGCAGAGAGTTTGTATCAAAGTCTCAAACTCAGCCTTCTTTGACCTCCTCACCTAATGCAGAAGCCCATGCCCTGCATCTCAGGGATGGCAGTACGTTACCCCCACCAGAATGTTTGCACCCAGTCGGTGCTACTGTTCGATCTAGGGCATGCCCTGAAAATTCAAGCCTCACATTTCAGGAACTGATCACATAAGCACACTTGAAATTCAAGGTTGAAAAACTAATACCAGAACTGTGGTAGCAGGGGAGAGAGATTAGAGGTCAGCCCAAAGCAGAGCTGGGGCTCACACCACAGAGCCAGACTGCAGGCTGCCTCTCCCCCTGGAGAGGAGCTGTGGTCCACCGAGAGAGACAGCAGAGCTCGCTTTCTGAGTATAGCTATAATTCAGGCACTTTCTGAGTATAGCTATAATTCAAACTGATGGGATTTTTGAAAAATGTTTTACCACCTCATCTATCTAGGTCTGATTTGATTCCATCAATGAAGCAGCTAAATTTTCTCTTCCCCCCCCCCCCCCCCCCCCCCCCAACATGAATGAAAACTCCTTAAGTTGCAGGTGTCAGGAAATCTTAAAATAATGTTGGGATGGGATGGAAGGAAAGTATATCGTTCCTCAGCTCCTGCATATTTAACATTAATAAAAAGATACCACAAGGCAGAGCAGATAATACTGATTTACTGCAACCCTATTTGCATGTATACATGAATATACACTTTTATTTGGACTTTATGATTTATTCATTATATACATAAAGAGATAATGAACAACACATCTGCATGCTATGAATCCAGGTTTCATTGAGGCTTGTTATTCACAAAATAGAGACAAAATCCCTGAGGATGAACCTTCTGCTCTCTTTCTAATGTACTGTATTTGGAATGTCAGGAGTCTTTAAAGTTAGTCATTTATTTAAAATAAATACGCAGACATCACGGAAGCAAGCATATTATCACACTGAGAGACAGGCAGACTATATCTTCAATTTAAGAAAACACATTTTTTATCATGAATTATGCATTTGTTTTGTTTTTTCCTCTTACTGGGAAAATCAGACAAAACAGGAATTCACTCATTAAAAGTGACTGAGCTGTAGTTTTGTGAATGTCTCTGCATGACAATGACTTAGCACAGGGGAAAAAAAACAGCAGTTCAACAGCTCAAAAACCTTTTCACAGAAGGTAGTGATGATATATAACTGTTGGACATGATAATTTTCACAGCAATGTATAGTCCTATTTTTTTAAAAAAATCCTTTTGTAGTAAAAACAAAATATTAGGGATTTTTCATCAACCAAAAACTGGAAAGCTTGAAAAAAACCCCAACCAACAAAGCAAAAAAATCTTTCCCCCCAATGTATTTGCTTTCTAAAATGTGAAATTTTAAAAAGCAGTTACCTTCATTTCTTTTCAGTAAAACTCACAATAACAAACACGGGTGTAGAAGCAGTACTCTCAGAGAAATGTATACAAACCATTCTAGTATAACCCAGGTGTTTGAAAATTTTTTCACCATCTCATGAAAATTTAAAACTTAAAGAGATTTCAGCACAACTTTGAACTCTCATGAATGTAACACTTAATTGCCTTTCACCTCTGGTAGGTTATTAACTGTGATGCCTATACCAGTAGATGCTGAAATTTCCATGAACCCTCTGAACGCGGTGCAGAAGGTGTAGCACTCAAAAACATGCTTTCTCAGGTTTTAAGATCCACTAAATGCAAAATGAGCAAAATCTCCTATGCTTTCAATGAATCTGTTTATCCTTTACCCTTTCACTGTAGTTTGAAAGGTAAAAATCATGCATTTCCTGCTAAATTTTGTAATTTAGCCACAGATTCTACATCAAAAAATCGTAAATGTGCAGCATATTTTCCATATTTATATGGAAATACAGTTCCTGAAACCTTGTAGTGCTCACAGTTGAAGCAGCCTAGGTTTCATCTTTTGTAGAAGGGTGGAGCAAATGACCTCCAGAGAATGCTTCCAACCTCAGCCATTCTGTTTCCAGTGTATTTATGCAAAATAAGCTCTCAGTGTATAAAACTTAGTCCCATGCCAGCTGTGGTCTGTTAAAAGGGGAGCAAATAAAGCCAGTAGAGTGCAGAAAAGGTATCTGTTATTCCAGCAGGTCTGCATCAGCCCCTGTGTTTTCATTCTGGCCCTGGATATTCAGAAAATAAAATGTGAAGGGCACCCAGTTTAAGGGAATCATTAGGAACTTTGAAATATATATATTATTATCTATAGATGTATAAATAGTTCTTCAAATTTGATAGGACTGAAAAAGACCCACTTGACTGGAAAGAATTCATTCTAGGTCTGTCTTGGCTGATGGTGGGATCTCACTAACAGGTCAGATTCAGCATGTCACACAGTGCTGCAGGTGGCTGAGAAATCTGATGCAGGAAAGCCTTTGCCTGTGCAGACATAAATGGACAGGGACCACAGAAGAACTTGGGATACCCAGCCTACCACTGCTGCCTCTGTCTGTTTTTCTCTAAAAACTTTCCTCCAGCTTCCCTGTGCCCAGGAGCTTTCACAGCTTTGGCTGTCTGAACTGGCTCCACTTGTTATCTATATTGTTTTTCTTGTATAGGCCCCTTAATCATCAACAATTTCTGCTTTCAGAGGAATATATCAACCCAAAGAAACAGGTTCAGACAACAGGGAAGAGTACAGGCCCTTGTACAGGGTTTCTTTTAATCTCTGACCCTCCCCTGCTCCTTCAGGGACAGAGATGTCATAGATTGCAGAGGAGAAAATTAAAAAATACTCTGAAGTATCTTGAGCCTCTCATCTGGTTTCTCTCCTTGCAACCTTTTCCTTTTCCAATGCCATGGTAATTTTCATGCAAGGGGATCGGGGTGAAGGAACAGATGCTGCTCCTATTTCCTCCCTGTTATCATCCCACTCCCAGCGATGTTCCCTGTAATCGTTCCATTGTACAGCTGCCTTTCCTATAAAGCTGAACAATGAATAATGGATGCAAAAACTAAGTGGCGTTTCAGGTTCATTAGTATGCATATTGTTATAAATTCATTTCAGTAGGTGCTGTGAAGCCACTCTCCTCTCTTTTGTACTTTGAGGTGTCACTGCTTCAGGCTCTGCTAATGTTCATTTTGTATTCATTCATTTGTGTCTGTAGTTTTACCTGGATTGTAGGCTATTGTTCTTATTTGCAAAGCTTGGGTTTAATTTCCTGTAGGAAGCTTTCATTTTGTCTCTAGGGCTCACTCTCCTATTACCATCCACCTTGAGAGTACTAAAGCACTGTCCTGCTGGTAAAATATAATTTGTTTTCTAGTGTTCTAATGAAAATGTTACCACTTATGTCCAAAAAAAAGAGAGAGAGAGAGAGAGAGAGAGAGAGAAGAAAAGACAAATCAAGATTTTCTTATTCTAGCTGTTGGTATCCAGGGCTTCCCTTCTGTTCGTTCCTGTTCCTGAATGTTAAGTAGCTCACAAGCCCCCAAGCCACAGACCTGCAAATCCTTGATACCTTTGACCCATGTCCAGCTGCCAGCAGAGGCTTTGCTGGTAATGCTCAGGTCCTGAAAAGAATTTCTGTCAGCCATGCAGAAAGCAACTCATGTATCAGCATTTTCTTGTAAAGTCGAACAGAAGCTACTTCCTGCTCCATTTCAGACCCCCAGCCCTTTGCAATTATTCCCTTTATTTATATGACATACATATTTTATTCCTTCTCATTAGGCTGTTCAATAGCAACTCATTATCTTTCAACAGATTCATAGCAGATAAAACGTTCATATTATTGCCCCTATTTTTGTTTCTGTTTTATGATATTCTCCATCACACATTCAGATTCATTCTTCCTAACAACAGCATATCATTAGGCCTTGCCTTCAGCTATTGTTAACAGCGAACTGATAAAATGCAGTAGGATGCTACAGAAAGCAGAGCTGATCCCAAGCCTTTTTTCCTCTCTGCCCTGTCTGTATTAGACCAATATGGTACAGAGTTACCAGCTCAAGAAAGTACAAAATGAACTCCAACTACAATGGAAGAAAGAGACAATAGTGAGCTGTAGCCGTGCTCTCTCCCAGGACACTTTGCACAAAGGAACAATCGCCCACAGCGGTCTCACTGAAATGGAATTTGCAGTGGATAATATCCAGCACATGCACAGCGCATATAAAGTAATACAGTAGTTGCTGATAGCAGTTACTCTGCACAAGAGAGCCTCTCTTACTGAAACTGTGTCTCATCTTTGATGGTGTACACAAAGCCTTCTTAACGTTACAAGCAGCACCAGAGCGTTAAGCACAAACTATTCAGACCAGGCTGACAAGGGCAGGTGTTGAAGTCTCAGTACTGAAATGAATTGTCTTGTATTCAGTACCAGGAACCAGTAGCCACATGTTGAAAACACTGGTATAAGTGACTCTCTGAAGATGAAAAGCAGAGCCTATGGCAAAGAAAATCACAAGTCTTTTCTGCCTGGATCATCATCATCTTTGTTCTCCTCTTTTCTTCCCACAGCAGTTAAAAAAACTTCAGCTCTTCAGTTCTTTAGTCATATGAAGCCAAAGATGAAAAGAGACTTAGTATCACTAGTAAAGGCTACAAAACCAGGCATGTCAGACTTTTAAGGTGCTTTATTGGGAAGCTTGTAATTTCAACCATGTCCAGGATGCCTGTTTTACCCGTGGAGGCAGCATACATGCTCCCACTGCAGCCCCTTGCTAAGAGAGGTGAGACACACATCCCTGGGCAGGGCGTCGGTGCCCACAGAAAAGCAGATGGCAGGTATGAGAGGTACAGGAGTGTGACATGTAGACACAGCACATGAGGGGAAAGAGATCAGTCATAAGAAGCTCATTTCCACTTTTATTATGGTAAATTATGGTAAATTGAACAGATCTCTGAACTCTGAAATTTGGAAAGGCTTTAGTCATAAATCTTACAAAATATTCTCACTATGTAGTTCCACTACAGAGATTATCATGACCATAGGGACAGGTATTTTCAGTGTCCCACATTGTGTGTGTGTGTTTATATTTTGATGTATTCAAATACACTGAAATTCACACATATACACTGCGGTATTGTTGATATATAAATATATACTTGTATCTCCCTCTCTATAAGCGCGTTAGTCTCCCCACGTGTATGTAAAAACAGGGCCAAAATCATATATATGTAGATATCACAGATACACTATCAGATACGCATATTTAATATAGTCTTTTTTAAACAGGTTTGCTCTTATTTATGTAAATATCCTCTTTTGCATTTATACACAAGGCACTGTACTCAGCCACATTTTTGTTGGCCAGGGACATTGCTGAGGACACTTGATGTTAGCCTGTTCTCTTTAACTTCTCTAAGCATATTTTTACTGCATGTTTCTTTGGGAACGTGACTGTGTGCAATAGGAAATAATCAATTCTCATATAAACCACATAACCTCTGTTGAAGTAAGTGCTGTGTAGACTGATTAATATCAGGACTGGGTTTTTCCATTTTTGTCCAACTACACCAGCATTTAGGCAGCCCAGAACCTCAGCAGAGGCAAAACTGAATAACTGAGAATAGAATTTGTCTCAAAGGCTAGAATGATCACATCTTGAATCATTTTTAGCATGTTTAGTAGACCACAAACCCACAAATTCCTGACCCAACAGTACTTCTTGCTCTTTTATCTGTAGGTTGGTGCTGTAGCACCCACATGATGCCCTTTTATCCCACTTTTTTATCATTCCACCACACCAGTGGGCGTCTGGAGCTGAAAGCCTCCAGAGCCACATTCTTTACCTGCATCTAGTGAGAAAAAGGTGTGTATTTTCCTGCTAGAGTTGCCTGAAGTCTGTGTTACAGCTTCAGCCTGCTGAAGTGAGGGACCTGCTGTGTGTACACCTGATGCACAGACAGCCGTGATGCAAAGCAGCTCCTAAAAGTGAGGACAGAAGTCCAGCTGTAGAAGCAGGAAGAAGTTTCAGCTCACTAAAGTTCCAGCCTGATTCTCTGCCTGCCAAGATCAGCTTGTGAAGGAGAACTACTGCAGACACAATTGAAATCCTTGCAGGATCCTTGCAGGAGAGGAATCTTGACAGCTCATTTTCATGTCCTGCTCCCAAAATGCAAATAGGCAGTGTGTTTGTGCTAAGGGGCAGGAAAGGGTGAGTGGGACTGGGCTCTTTCCCATCCGTTCCCACTCCTTCCCACCCAAACCCTTACCCACTGTCTCCCTACATGGCCCAGCAGGGATGAAGTGCCTGGACACACTTGTGCCTCTGGGCTGCCATTTCTCTGCCCATGAAAGGCATTAAGAGCTTCCCTGGTCTCACAAAAGTGCTGTGGGGATGAGTAAGCTTCAGATTGCATGTACTCAGATATCACTGCAATAGAGGCCAGGCAATGTACTCAGCTTTCAGAAGTACAACTCCAGTTTGCAAAGCTGGAAATATGCATAGTAGTTAATGTGTTCTCTTTTCTTTCTTTTCTCTCTTGGCAACTTGTTCTTTGTTCTTGTAGTCTTCTTGATTCTAGGGATTTTTTATTCCACTGAAAGATTTGATTTTTCTTCTTAATATATAGCATGGCACTTAGCACCTGCTGCAATTAAAGCACTGGTATTTGGTTCCTGTGAGGTCTATTCTGTTAAGAAGTTTTACCCATTGATTGTAGACTAATGAACCCATCAATTCATCACAGCACTTCTATTACCCTACTGCTGTTGTGGGACGTTGTATTGCTGAGCTTGGGTAAGAACACTGACTCTCTTGCTACTGCCCCAACTGTTGTTAAGGATGTGAAAGAGGTAAAGTAATCAGAATTTTGATACAGTTCAACTTTGTGGCCCTTCTGTGGCATGTCAGTTCCTCCTACAGTAGGACTATCTAGGACTATCTCATTTAAAGCAAATCAATTTCAGCAATACTTGCTATTCAAAAGGAGCGGCTCTAGAGTGGGATGGAAAAGGAGAAGAGATTGTATATTTTTCTGGGAAACACTGAGGGGCATAACAAATGGTCATTTTCTTTTGTTTATATAAATTGTCTAGTATGGGGCATTAACAAAACCTAGATAAATTCAAAGTAATTAGGAACAGCAAGAAATGGTTTTAGCAGCAAATACAACAGCAGAAATATGTTTCCTCCCTCTACGTCAGATGCTGGTAATGTTTTTTTTTTAAAGCCCAATCTCAGATTATACGTGGCAGATTTATTTATCATTCCACAGACAGTTATCTGGCTTTTTTTAGATTGTCTGGCATTGCTTTGATTCAGCACAGAAATGCAGAAATGCACAAAAGTAATCGGCAAGAAAATAAACCCAGGACCACAAGAAGAATTGTCTTTAAGGTATCACTTTAAAGTTTGAAAGTCAAGAACCAAATAGAATAATTCTGGCAGTCTTAATATCCTTATTGAGAAAACATTCTGGTGTTGAGTTTGGAGAGTGAGCAGTAACAAAGGAGCATGCTGAAAAAATAGAAGAAATGAGACTGATCTCTGTAATTGTGTCAGAGAAATCACATCTACATAAGCATGTGAACAGAAGGTCTACAAACACAAACAAGAGGAATGGAGATGTCTGAAAAAACAAGATGCCAATAAAGAAATATGGCTATCAGATAGGAATGAGTACAACCTTTTCAAATTGTATTTCCCTCTAAAAGCAGTTAAAATCCTATTAGCAGCACATCAACTGAAAAAAAAACCAAAAAAGAATTGTTTAAATTTGGGCAATACAAGTTCATGGAAAACAGGGTTTGCAAATTCCAAAAACCCAAATTCCTTTCCATCCAGCACAACCCTCATCTGAATTTAGCAATCTACTCATTCACTTGTTTTTTAAGCCAGCTGTTACAACACACATAGTCGTCTCATTATCCAAACATTTCAGTTCTATGATCAGATTGTTTTTCTAAAGCATGTAATTTGATGCCACAGTACAGACAAGGGATTTGGGCAGAGTGGGCATTTTAATGCCATTTTCATCTGCACATGTCCTGACATAGGTTTTTCTGGATGTGGGAGATGGAACATCTAGAGCAGGCGGAAACTCCAACACTCAGCTAGTAAACAGTGGTGTTGCAAGCCTCATTAATTAATGTTTGCAAAATGTTCTGAGATTCCCCAGATAGAACACATTACAGAAGTGAAAAATATTACCAGTAATCTTTAGTGATGTACTAATAACACCGAAGGTAGGAATGCTGCCTTATTATAACTAAAGGCTTGTGACAGGCTTCTCTTGCAGCAGGTTTGCTAACAGAAGGAACAGACTGCAAGGCAAGTACAAAACTCCACTCCAAAATGCGTTGCTTCAAGATGCCAGCAAAGCTCATACACATCACCAGTTTTTGTTGCTGAAAACTCACATGGGCATCAGGTAGTTCATCCACTTTCAGGTCCTGAAGTTCTGTGTGCCTTTGGCCTCATTCAGTATCTCTCCTCAGTGACCATATGAAGATCTCATCGTTGCTCTGATACTGCAACCCACAAAACAAGTGGCTTAATAAACAACAAATGTTTCAGAAGATGAAACATCTGGATTGGAGTATGACTTCTTCATTGCAGGGTACAGGCAGGGCAATGGTAGATCCCTTGGCTTCACTGTGAGCATGGCTGACAGGATCACCATTCCCCTGGTCTCTTTTGGGATCATATTCTGACCTCTTCAGTAACCCAGCATGAAAAATTTGTGCAGGGAACCACTGTCCAGAAACTCTCCCTCTCACCTAACTCAGCCCTGAACTTTGACACCAGGGGTAAGAGGAGAGAATCCTGCACAGATCCTTTCTCCATCAGAGAGTCCAAGGCATGCTGGGGGAGATTTTGAGGGCTGACACAGTCCCAGAATGCTGAGAAGATGGTGGTTTCAGGGATGCATTGCAGAGCACAGGAGGAAAATGGTGCCTCTACAGAATTCTTGGCTGCTGTATACCAAATGCACCAAGAGAACAAATAAACTGGCAGTGACTAGGAAATGACTGATCCAGGCCAATGATGTGAAACAGTTGCCCTTACTCCTGGGTTCTTCAAAGCTGCTCAGGAGTTTGACAGGTTGAGATCCTCCTGCCTCCTCCCTTATTTGTTTCTGCCCCTTTGAATTGTGGGGATCCATTTACTGGGCTGATTAGGAAACAGCTGATGCCTTCCCAGCTGAGCAGATGGACCACATGTAGGGACTCCCCAGCCAAACAAAGCTCCAGCAAGGCTATCCCCCCTTACACTGACACTCATTACTCATTGTTCAGAAATAGCCGGCTGTTTCTGTAGAAAAATAAACAAGCAGTGACAAATAAAGCTGGCTCAGAAAGGGCATGCAGAAAGGGAGCAGGAGTCCTATGTCAGATCAGGGGCATGGGTAGAGATGTGGGCACCCTTAGCTCAGAGCTGGGGAAGTGTACAGGATAGGCCTACTCATTCCATACTACTATTACAAAGCAGAGCTTTGGTAATGGAAGCAGTGACAGGGTCTTCATGTGGAAACCCATTCCCACTGACCTGCAAGCACAGCAGTGTGGAAAGGCTGTATTATTTCTCCAGGCTGCTTTGCTTGGAGAGGCATGCAATGAAATGACATTTTTTCACAGCAGAGTCCTGGGTGGCTGCAGCACTCTCTGTGTGTTCAGCTCTGAGAGCACACCTGCCAGCAGGCACTGCTGCTCCTGCATGTCATGTTTGATTGCCTCATTATTGCGGTTGCCGCTGGTATGAATGAATAGACACACCCCGTTTCTTCCTGAGATCTGTTCAGATACACTCATGCAAGTGTAATGAAGGTTTGTGGGAAAGGGCAGGCACCCATGAATAGCATCGATTCACACTGAAAGCAGGACGTGCAGTTCTTTATACTTGCTCTCCAGCCTCTTTGACTGTGTCTACAGTACTTGGATTTTGCAGCAACTCCCTTGCAACTTCCAGAGAGATCAGTGAGGCTAAGCAATTGCAGAAGCAGCATGGAAGGTCAATGCACAAGCTCCTTTCCCCTCCAGCACAAGGCAATAGGGTGTAAGTGATTTTTAAACTGAAGTCTGAGGTGATTACAGAACTCAGGACTTAATTACACAATTCCATTTCCTTGTCACATATCACACATCTAACACAGACATGGCAAAATAAACCATATGTTCTCAAAATATCATACCCTTATGATATGCCACAGAAGATGAGAATAGAAGTATTTAATTAAGTCCTGCAGGATGGAAAGTTATGGACACTGACTGTAAAATGTGAACAGCAGAGAAGGAGAAAGAAATACTCTTCCTTGGATGATTTTTAAAGCTTGTGGGAAAGCTCATGTTGTGCTCTTGTAGCATCCCAGCTTTTCTCCTGAGGCCATCATCCAGCTACAAATCTCATACCTACCTCCAAATCCCATACCTCCTTCCGAGGGCTTTCTACTACCTCGAACCTTCACATCCTTCCTTCTCAGTTTTCACTGTCTCAGATGAGGAACTGTCATTCTGAGGGACATAATTATTCCATTCCTTTATTCCATTCTCCATGTTTACTTCAGAAAAGTCCAAAAGGCCTATCTTCGTCCCTTATGCAGCTCCCTTTTGATCATCTCTGCCTTTAGGAAATTAAAGGTCTGTCCTTGCCCTGCCTCTTACACCTCCTCAGCTCCAGTAGGGCTACCACTTCTTTACAAAAGCACAACAAACCCCTGCCTGTTCACAGCTGCAAATCTGTTACCTGAAAAAATTGCAGACTAATTCTGGATTTATTTTCTCCCCATGATTACATACATGGGCTTCCCTGCCATCTCTATGAGGCACTGTTTTCCACTGCATTTCCAAGAGCAGTCAAATCCATCATCACCAGAAATGAGAGACGCTCTGCCCCTGGACTGAGCTCCACTCCCACACAGCATTTCCTTTCCCTCACCCTTACTCCCCATCTGTGTTTTACTCAGAGAGCTGGAGAGTAGTGAGCTGCTTTTGGGCTTTGCAGACAGTTTTTGGGTGGAGCAGTCGATGAACTCATTGGGGCTGCACTGGTCCCAGTGTCATATGACCTTCCTTCATTCAGAGAGAACAGCTGAGACCCTTCAACCTTTGTTGGCATTTACAGACAGATGAGTGCTCAGCCACTTCGAAAACAATGTGTAATTAAACTAATTGTTCTGTTCAAAAATAGTGTTGTAAGATCTACAGAAGTAATTAGAATTGCCACACCATTACTGTTAAAAAGCAATAATGTGTCTCTTACATAGACATTAATCTGATAACTACCTTCATTTACTGAGCTCATTTATCAATGTGTTTGGGTTTGGCTTTTTTTACCTCCTCAATGCAAGAAAGTCTAGAAGTGGAGCTATAAACCATAGGAGGTTCCTTTTATGGGGCTTTTGAAGGTCATAATTTTTAGGAATTGTGACGTTTTCCTTGCTCTTTCTGCACCAAAATCTCTCTTTCTCTTTTTTTTTCTTTCTCTCGCTAGAATAGTATATATATATATATATATATATATATATATATATATATATATATA